>OY728165.1:761673903-762273903 GCA_963277665.1 Viscum album
TTAAATTTCATTTTATTTATTTCAGGATCTCTCAAGACAGAATGCATCAAACCGGGCTAAGCAAGTCATCCCACACACTGCGGGATCAAAAAGTTTTTCTAGAAGTCAAACGACATTGGTAATATTTTAATTAGTATAAATATTTATAATACAATATTATATGTTTAATATATTTAATTGTTGATTTATCTTTGCTTAATGCAATCCCAGATTTTAGGGCATGAAGCATCCAGAACTGAACTGTGGTTGGATGTTCACAAGAAATCAGATGGAAGCTTTGTTAATGAGCCTGCTAAAGAATTTGGGGTATGAAGCCAATTTTTTATCATAATAACTTATTATCAGTTTTTACTGTGTTAATATATATTGATATTTTATTTATAGGTAAAAATTAAAGAACTATGGGATGCCAATCCTGCGCAGTCCTACTCAGTCTCCCAGGACGACCCGGTTGCTAAAGTCCTTGGAAAGGAGCATCCTGGGAGAGTGCGCAGGATGGGTTTGGGACCCGTAACATCTGATGTTTTTAGCCAGCCACCGGGGATGGCAGTTTCATCTACTCCTGACTTTACTCAACCCATTCTCGGAGATGCTAAGAAAGAGATTTTTTCTTTATGAAACACAGTTCACCCGCAGGGGGATCAGATATTTTCTTTGTAGAAATAGTTGACTAAAATACGTCATCAGATGAGCAGATATTCCCCCAGTGGTAGTCCATCGACTGGTGGTATGCAGGTAAATCACAAAAAATCAAATTCATTTAGTTTTCTAACTTTCATTGGTTTTAAGTTTTAATATAAATGTTCAACCGTATTTAATTTTCAATATAATTTTCTTACAGGTGACAGCAAAAAGTGGAGATGAAGGTGGAGAGGGTGACGATGCATCATCGGACCCTGAGTAGTTGTATTGTTGATGTGTTGAACAAATATGGGAAGAGTTGGTTTGTATATGTAACATTTGTGGCACATAGTTTCCACCACACATCTTCATGTCCTAAAATTTCCTTGATTTCTCATGTTTCTTTTTATGCATTTTATTGATTTCTGATGTTTCTTTTTATGTCTTGATTTCTCGAGTGTGGTATACATCATTCCATTTAGGCCTGTGTTTGAATTGGTAGTTTCCACCACACATTTCCATGTCCTAACTTTCACCCATACTATAACACATAAATCACTTCTACATCTTCCATCAATAGTATAAGTAATAATGGACTCATTAAACACTAAATAATTTGTTATTCAAGAGGGTTACTGGCTGCAATGAATGGTTTATGCCTCAATGTGCATTGTGTGCATCAACTGAGAGGGTTACCAACTCTATGAATGGAGGACCCATGTTCTATCACTATGATAGGGTTATGTAATCCAAAAAATAAATAGAGGAATCATTACTTGGATCCATTATGCTACCAGGAGGGTTATCGACCTGATGGATGCTCCAATTGTCCACCCACACCTATCATAATCCCTACAAAGCTATAAAGCACCATCTACTTGTATGTTATCAATATAAACCCCAGATTATGAATGCATGTGTAGAATCATGTTCTATATAGAAAAATTATTAGAATGGACTACTCATATGTCCCAAATTAACACTCTAGTGAGAAGATATATAAATTACTAGAATATATCTAGCACGCAGGACCCGATGGATTTTTTTTGCAAAAAAGGTACCACCATTAGTTATTCACCCATACATCTATCATATATGATTGATGCTAGTTGTACTAAGTGTCTACCCCAAATATGTCATGATAATATATTAGAAACACAATAATAATCAAAGGGTCTCATCCATCCCAACAAGTGATTCACAGGTGTCCTAAGTAATGAAAATTTGGTCATTCCCAATTAAATATTCTAATGAATCTTGTTAAATATCAAGAATCAAGACTAAATATAAATATAAATAAAACCATGGTTAACCGAACACCCATTCCCATCATTATCATCTTAGCTCCATCAGGCATCCACATTGGTTCAGGTTCTATAGTGACACCTGTAACCATCTCTAAAGAAACACATGCACCTGTTCAGGGTTGGTCTATCTACTGGGAACCCACATGGGTCCTCTAGGTCTGTATGTATGTAGAGGAATCTCTCTTGATATCCTTGTTCATGGAACACTATCTCAATCTAGTACTTTTCATTCAATAAAATCACAATTTCTAGCAGTGTCAATATATAAAATAACATCTCGGCCTCAATGTGGAAACCAAATAATGGGTTTTCCAGGAATATGGATCATGGACCATCTTAGTTAGAAGGTTCCACTTAGATGGTCTACTCAGAAAACCAAATCCTAGTCCATCCTACGTTCGTCCACCTAGAGTAAATCACAACTAATGGAAAAGGGATTGGTCAATATAAACAATTACTATGATTGCATAACTTGATGGTATACCCAAGACACATTCCAGACTAGATAGGACATGGTTTCTAAGTCAAAAATTACTTAATAGTTGGAGGTGTCTCAAGGGTCTTAGCTAGCCCACATTGGATGGTCATATTATGTCACAAAACACCTCCATAAAAAGGTATACAAGGCTCATCCTCTAGGGAAAATACATCTCAAAAGGTCCCACCCCCCCCCAACGAAGGGGTTAAGAAGTCACTTGAGATCTCTAAGTTCAATGCCTCATCCTTTAGAGACTGAGGAATCAGGCCAGTACACAATCTTCTATTTTTTCCCTAGCACATAGTTTAGTTTTCTCATGGTCTTCAATCACCTTAACATTTTAATTTCAATTAAACATTTAATTAAAAAATAATTGGGTTTATAGAAGGATAATGGAATCCAATGGAAATCATACACACCTCAAACCAAAAAAAATAATAATAAAAACAATAGGTCTAAAACATTAGAGAGCCTAACTCATTTTGAATCCCCTTTCTATTGACACACCACTTAACAGCTCATGGACAGACCTCACCCCCAAGATTTCCATGGACCAATATTTCACCACCCATTTCCTAAGGTCCTATAACATACAAAGGAATCATAAATAAATAATTATAATATTTTATCATCAGTTATAATTAATTAATCTATTTTAACCAAATATGAATAATATATAATTTCTTACCAAATGATTTCTTTGTGGAAAGTGATGTTTTGGTGTGTGATTGTCATATTTTTATATTTGATATTGAGGAAGTGATTGTGGGAATGTGATGTAGTGAAGGAGGAGGGATAGTGATGATGATACATGATGTGGGTTATGCATGGTAGGAGGGCTATAATGTATCTCAGTTGGTTTATATTTATGGTTTGAATTTTTTTTCAGGGAAGTGGTGCAGCGGAAGCAGAAAATTTTTTTTTTGTCTAGGCATCTTTTAGCGGCAGTTTTAACCACCGTGAAATTTATATGGGCGGTGGTTTAAATTGTCGTTAAACTTTGAAAACCACCGCTAAACATCAATTTTTTCTTACGTTTAGCGGTAGTTTTAACCGCCACGACATAGCCGAATCATTGATGCCTCATTCCGCAGAGATTCCCGTGACTTCGGGGGCAGTTTTACGGCTGCTAAATTTGAGTTTATTCGCGGTGGTTATAACTGCTGCAAATAAATTGATATCAATAGAACGTAAAAACTGCTGTGAAATTCAGGAAAACCACCAAGAAATGAGGCAGTTAAGACGCTTTCCTTAAATCGCCGTGAAATAGAAAAAACTATCGTGAATAGATTGGTGACTCCGTATTAGGTGGTGGTTTCTGTAAACCGCCTCTAAATAATTCTGCGGTGGTTTAAACCGCCGCAAAATGCAAAAAAACCACCTCTAAATGGAGATTTTGTTGTAGTGTAACATCAAACTCGAATAAGGGTAAAACAACAATATTTTTAGGTAAATTATTTCCACAGACCACAATAGAAAGATTATTATAATTCCTCTTTGCTATAATATTTCTCCCTGGTGTTTTAACAAAAAGATTGGGTCTAATTTCCTGAGGTGATATTTCTAATTTACCAGAAAATTTCTCAGAGAAGAAGGAATGTGTAGACCCCGTATCAAACAAAACTTTATCAAAATCTGAGTTAACAAACAAAGTATATGATACAACTTCATTTGATAGCCCGACATCTGTTGATGTAGTTGCAAAGGATCTCACTACATCTTTCTTTTTGTTTTCTAGCTTCTTTGTATAATTCAAATCTCTCTTTGGGTAGGCATTTTCATAATAACCCATCTCACCACATTTAAAAAACTTTACAGTTTTCTTATCAGGATTAGTCTTTGGATCATTTTCATTAAAATATTTGGCCATATGTCCAAACTTACCATATTTAAAACACTTCCCAGTTTTGATATGACATTCCCCAAGGTGTTTCTTGCCACACTTTTCACAAACCAAAAATTGGATTTTCTTACCATCAAATTACTTGTGGTTTATTCTTATCCATCTCTTTCCATCTAGACCTCTTCTTCTCCTTATTTTCAAAATGCACATGATCATCAAAAAAATCCATCTCTACCCTCTCACCACATCAGAAAATTTTCTCATAACTTTTGAATTCACAGGAGGCCAATGCCCTTTGATACCTTGGCTTCAGTCCTGAGTAAAAGTGGTTGATTTTTCTATCAAGATACAGAATAAGATTTTGAGAATACCTCACCATTCGGGTCAAGTTTTCTTCAAACACAGCCACTAAATCCTACTTCTTTTGCTTAAATTCAAGGAATTTCTTCTACATCCTAAGTCGCACCACCTTTGGAAAATATTTTTCAAGGAAAAGACTTTTAAATTTATCTAACTCTAAGGAATAAAAATCCTCTCTACCCCTGATATTTTTTACCATTGACCACTACTAATTATCTTAACCTTAAAAATGATAAATTTCAAGACTTACCTTTTTATTGTCTGAACATCCCATAACATCGAATATCTTTTCAAGGGATTTGATCCATCCTTCATCTACTACTGGGTCAAAATATCAATTGAAAGCAGGAGGGTGTCGTCTCATAAAATGTTCCACTACTGTCATGTTCCGTTGTGGTAACTCTATTTTTTCACTTGCATGGATGCCACCACCATTTATTGCTTGTGTTAGCTGAACCATTTCTGTCACAAACTTCTTGGTTCCAATCCCTACCATTACAGGCTGTAGATTAAGAAGGATTTCATTCAATCAGTGCCTCTCCTCTCCAGCATCCCTCTTCCTTCTACGGACAACCATTCTGAAAAAACATATATTAGATAAAGAAACATGGTAATCTTTAAATACTAAAACATTTCAAATTGATCATATAGTAAAAATCATTTACAGTATTCTTTTAACATCATCCTAACCCCTAAAGATATCTAAATCATCCTCTGATACCAACTATAAGGACCCATATTTATTACATACATAATCTTGAATTTATTCAAGAAAACACTTCCTTTTAAATTGAGGAACTTTTCAATTTTATAGCTTTAGATAATTGAGACATAATACATTCATAACATTACACATTGTTACATAGTGGATACCATAAAAATAGTTTCCATTTTTTTAAAAATTAAAAACATTAAAACTTAAAACACGATTCCTTGACAATTATTCCACATTTAACATGGATTTTTTCTTTGTCTTACACATCCAATAACCTTAAAAACATTTTAAACTTGGGATGAGCACAAAAACTCAGTAATGGATATAAAAAGAAGGAAAGAATACATTAGTCTATGATTACTTGTAACGTATGAAATAATTTTTATTAGACATACTTATCACCTGTGTATATATACTTAATTTATGAAACATGATATTAGACAATACATAAGAACATAATTAGAACCATAAAGGTATCTTGGGGAATTACATAAAAAATATTGTAACCCTCTTGGCTACCTTATAATTTGTAACCCTCACGGATACCTTATAATTTGTGTAACCATCACGATTACACTTGGAGTAATCATACGACCGACCTCCAACTTACACATACCCAATGCATTGGAGGGAGATATAGGTCCCACCCTTCATCATAAACAATTCCCAAGAACCAGAACATAATCATACAACATGAATAATTTCATAAAAACATTTCTTTTGAATTTTGTAAAATAGATTTGTAAAAGAGGATTTTAAAAGTAAATCCCCTTATAAATATCATAAAACTGAAGAGAGACTTAATAGAGTGGATGGAATACGTAAATAAACTATAAATAGACATAATTCAATATAATATAAGCAAAAACCATCACATAATCAATTTTAATACCACATAAATAACAGAGTAGAAGGTTAACCCAGAGAATGGAAATCAAGTTAAGAATTCCCTTACCTCAAGCTTGTCTTACTTCAAACGTATTTAAAATTCTCGTATAATGGTTAAAAGAGAATTATTAGTATTTTATATAAACATGTTCATGTTTATAACTTCTGATATGATCATTTCATAGCATCATTTCACCCTTTAATTGTTATTATTTTTCTCCTTGCACTGTTTTTGGGTGAGTTCTTTACATGATTTCCAAGATTGGTTCATGATGGATGTTCTTGTCGATTGGAAGTGAAACTATAGAATTGGAATGTAGTAGTATTTTTATATTTCTAGTACCATAAATTATACCATTTATCATTTTTTTTAATTCTTACATGAGGATGATTCATAAGTTAAAACATTAATGATGTTTGTTTAGATCATTTTAGTTGTTCTTTGATAATAATGACCTCATTTTGTTTTATAAATTAAAACCATGTGTAAAAAAGAATTCCAGAACCATGGATGACACATAATACATATATTATTACCTTTTTAAACCATAAAAATGGTTTCCTGACTAGACTTTAAGGATTTAAAAAAATGAAATCGCATCGTCCATGATGTCGGTAATTCGACGCATCATAGACAATGTTTTTAATTCCTTGAATAAGTGGGAGAGGAGTAGAAAAATGATGATGAATTTTCCATGAACATGATAAAATATAGAATATACAATATTATGGATCTTTCAAGCATATTTTTTAAAAGGAGGTGAGGAAAGAAGAAGAAAATAAAGGAATCTTGAAATAAAATAAAACTTGAGAAATTTCTCACGAAAATTCGGCATCTTAACGGCATCTCTTAAAATTTCATAAAAATAGTTTGATGAGAGAAAGGGGATATCACATCACTCTTACATAATATAGAAATTAATGGGGTATATATAATGAAATATCCCAACATAATCCAAGGGGAAAGGAAGAGGATAACATAAAATGAAAGAAAATAAATAAAATAAAAGAGGATGTTTACCTCTTGATCTCTTCTCCTTGAGATCCTTCTTAAGGTCTTTGGTTTTGGTCTTTTGGTGATACCAGCAGCTCTAGGACGTGGGGAAGAGAATTGGGAGGAGTATTTGGCAGAACTTAGGCATGTCTCAAGGCTTTATAGGTGTGGTAAGAAGAGGGGAGTGAGGGTGATATTTATAATGGGGGAGAGGGGGTATTTTTCATTATTTTAATCATTATTATAATATTTTTGCCCAAGATTATGAATATTATTTGTTCATGTGACCTAAAATAGTAATAATGGCATGTGAGTTTGAACCAAGTGGCCTTGCATCACTTATTATTTCATAAATAGTGCATTTTACTGATAATTTTATTATACGGTATTTTATCATATTTCACTATTCATCGAAAATTTAAGAATTTCATAAAAATCCAAAAAATTTACCCTAACCATTTTTCGACATATAGAATTAAAAAATAAAGACCATTTTTTGAAAATGATTTTCTAAATATTATTAATTTAATTTTTAAATAAAGGAATACTTAATTCAAAAAGTAACAATTCTAATTTTTTAACTACTTCTATATCATGATGAAAAATTACCAAGATATTATTATCTTAAAGCCTTAAGAAAATAAAATAATAATAAATTTTAATATTCATTAGTGTCATAATACTATTCATAAGGGTGTGTTAATATTCACAAAAAAAAACAAGTTGGTTTCATCAGACTTCAAATAACTTACTAAACACAATTGTAGATGAAAATTTCTTGAAATTCAAAAAAATAGAAGTAGAAAAATTGTGTTTAAAGGCTAGTTATAAATATCAATTTAAAAAAATGTTCCATGAATTTAAATTTTTTTTTAGAAAAACTTGGTGTGTTACAATTTATCTAGTATATTCATGTCAATAAAAACTTTTCTTCTTACCTGATTCTATTCCACTGAACCTGTTTAATATCTTTTACAATCAAATTCCAAAACCCACTCATTTAAGCATTCCCAGAAGTCATAAAATGATCATCCCACCTAAATATCCCCACATTTTGTACATTTCTTCACCCACCCACCCCCCCACTTTATTGATTTTTTTTTGGATTTTTTTTTTGAATTTTTTAGAGGTCGTAGAACAGTCAGATATTAGGCGCACATGCATAGGTCAATCTGGTACAGTGATGGAAATGATTGAAAGATATAAGAACGTATATAAAGACCATTTTATAATTTTAAAATAATTACTTACCCTAAATATACATTCAATTGGGTAAGATAAACTTCACTGGTCATGATTGTGTGAAAAAATATTGTGGAGAAATCAATGACACTATTTACCATGAACAAATATCAAAAATAATGATGTCAAAATTTAAAAGGTTTTATAATGACACAACCATTCATATCATCGATGACTTCTATTTTTATAAAATTCATCCCTTGATGATGAAATCTTACTCATGCTTATATTTATACCAATGAATTTTGAAATCATGCATTTTCAAAATGTTCTACATGATAATGTTACATGATATATTTTTTTATTTTTTACTTATTTTTTTTTTGAAAATTTTAACCAAAAATTTAATACAAAATACAAATAAAACACACAAATGAAAATCCTAAATATCTACCACAAAATATTGTCTCATGCCCCACAGTTAAAATATTGCATTGTCCTCAATGTCAACCTATGAGATGATATATTCACATTAAAAGTATAATTTTAAATAGGATAAATAATATAAAAGTGAAAGGGTTAGGAATATCTTGATATGATCAAGTGATGATGGGGTTATGTAGTGTGATGAAATCCACTGCATCAGTAATAAGTCCCTCAATCTATTTATTCAAACGTTTCCCATTGACTGTAAAGCTCCTTCTTGTGTCCTCTTGTGTGATCTCCACTGCACCATAATAAAAAAAACATTAGTCATAACATAAGGACCTAACCACCTAGAACGCAACTTACCAGGCATCATATTTAGTCATGAACTATAGAGAAAGAATTTCTCTCCAACTTGAAATTCACTTTTTTGGATCATTCTTTCATGAGATGCTTTTGATCTTTCTTTGTAGAGCCTTGAGTTCTCATATAAAGACAATAGAATCATCTCAATCTCTTGAATTTGTAGCTTCCTTTTGATTCTAGCTTGGGACAAATCCATGTTACATTTCTTTATATCCCAATAAGCCTGATGCTCAACTTTCATGGGGAGATGACACGCTTTCCCAAAAACAATCAAAAATGGGGACATACCAATGGGTATCTTGTATATTGTCCTATAAGCCCATAGTGTATCATCCAAGCGCTTTCTCCAATCCTTCCTATTTTTTTGCACAATTTTCTCCAAAATTTGTTTCAACTCACAATTTGAAACATCATCCAGACCATTTGTTTGGGGGGGTATGGTGTTAATGTTTTGTGTGTCACCCCATACTTCTGAAGCAAGGAAGCGAAATTCTGATTGAAAAAGTGTGTCCCTTGGTAACTGATGATGGCCTTCGATACTACAAACCTGCAAAAAATCTATGATTTGACAAAGTCTACAACCACATGAGAATCATCAGTCCTAGTGGCCTTAGCCTCCACCCATTTTCTCACGTAATCAACGGCAACCAAAATATAAAGGAAATAAAATGAACTAGGAAAAGGACCCATAAAATAAATGCCCCAAACATCAAAAATCTCACAAAATAATATGGGTTGTTGGGTAATCTCATGTCTCCTAGAAATATTACTAGTGTGTTGGCAATGTGAGCATGAATTACAGAACACATGAGCATCATGGAATAAACTAGGCCAATAAAATCTAGAGTCCAAAACTTTCTTGGCTATCTGTTGAGGTCTAAAGTGTCCACCACAAGAAAGTGTATGACAGAATTGCAGAACAGACTCAAACTCATGATCAGGAACACATGTCCTAATAACTTGTCACTACACATGCGCCATAATTAGGGATCATCCCACACATAAAATCTAGACTCGCTCTTTAACTTTTGGACTTGATGTTTCTTTAAATTTGTAGGAATTTCATGTTCAACAAGGTATTTCACTAAATAAGCATACAAAGGATGCATTCCTGAGATGGAATAAAGATTAATATCGGAGAAACTGTCTCGAAGGGGTACATGGTCCAAGGTTTCATCCTCTATTGTGTGAGTAAGCCTACTCATGTGGTCTACCACTAGGTTTTCTGACCCCTTGTTGTCCTTTATCTCAATGTCAAATTCCTGAAGAAGGAGCATCCATTGTATTATCCTGGGCTTTGCATTCAACTTCTTCAATAGGTACCTCAGAGCTGAATGGTCAAAAAAACAACTACTTTAGAGCCCAATAAATATGAACGTAATTTATCTAAAGAAAATATAACAACAAGAAACTCCTTTTTTGTGGTTGTGTAGTTTGATTGGATCGAATCCAATGTCCTTGATTCATATGAAATCACATGTGAACGTCCCTCCACCCTCTGAGATAAGACATATCTGACAGCAAAGTTGGAGGTGTCACACATAAGCTCAAAAGGAAGCTCCCACTGTAGGGTTTGTATGATCGGTGGAGCGGTTAGACACTTCTTTAGCTCATCAAAGTAAGTCCTGCAAGAATCATCAAACACAAAAATCAGAAACCTTTTGAATTAATCATGACATAGGAAGATAAATCTTACTAAAATATTTGATGAAGCATCGATAAAATCTCACATTCCCTAGGAAAGATCTAACATCACGCACACATGAAGGATAGGGTAAGGATGAAATGATATCTACCTTAGATCTATCAACCTTTATCCTATGTTTTGACACTACATGCCCTAAAACAATCCCATGCTCTACCATGAAATGAAACTTTTCAAAGTTTAAGAGCAGATTCTTCTCAATACAAAGATTCAAAACATTTCCCATGATAGAGATACAATCATCAAATTAAGACCCATACACAATAAAATCATCAATAAATACCTTCATACAGGTCTCAATAAAATCATAAAAAATATTCACCATGGATCTATGTAAGGTACCTGGGATGTTGCAAAGTCCAAATGGAATCCTTTGGTAGGAAAACATACCAAATAGACAAGTGAATGTAGTCTTATCCTAATCCTATGGAGAAATCGTAACCTGAAAATATCTAGAAAATCCATCCAAGAAACAATAATGTGTCTTCCTAGCTATTATCTCAAGCATTTGATCAATAAATGGGAGGGTGAAATGATCCTTTCTTGTGGAATGATTTAGTTTCCTATAATCAATACACACACGCCAACTATTTTTCACCCTCATTGGATGTAACTCATCTTTCTCATTTTTAACAACAGTAACACCGCTTTTCTTAGGCACAACCTGAATAGGACTCACCCACTGGGAATCTGAAATGGGATAGATTATACCTTCCTCGAGCAATTTTTCAACCTATTTTTTAACAACTTCCAGAAGGGTTGGATTGAGTCTCCTTTGTGGCTGCCTAATTGGTTTATCCCCATACTTCAAAAGAATCCAATGAATGCAAATGGAGGGGCTAATACCTTATATGTCAGCCAAGTTCCACCCGATTTCCCTAATATTCTACCTTAAAATATTCAAATGCTTGTACTCATGTTCAAAAGAAATATTATTATAAATTATTATAGGTAATATCTATCCACTTAACAAGTATGAGTATTTTAGATTAGGTGGAAATGGCTTGAGTTACAATGAAGGGGAGTGATGTATAGATGGATAAATTGAAGGAACTGAAATATGTGCACAATGAACATCAGTATCATAATATAAATCATCAAAATCAGAGAATAAAGCATCAAATCCATCAGCATACTCAACAGCCATGTCATAATCAGAATTTTCATAATCAAAATTAGAATATGAATCCATTTCAAAATCAAATATAAGAGATTATTGTGCATTCACAATAGGTGTAGAAGTACTCTTAGATATCAAACTAGAACCAATACTCATAATCTCTATAAGTATAGGACAATCAAATTCTATGGGGTTTTAATTTTGTGGTTCAAAATGAGAGATAACAAATGCAAAATGGTCCTCTGAGGGGTACTTTAGGGAGTCCATAAAATTAAATATCACAACTTCATCCACAAACTCCATGGAAAGTGTACCCTAATTAAAATTTATGATAGTTTTTTCAGTTTTAAGGAAGTTTCTACCTAAGATAATAGGACCATGAGAACTTACCTGATTGTCCTCCATGTTTAGCACGTAAAAATCTGCTAGAAAGATTATGTCTCTTACTCAAACAAGTACATCCTCAAGTAATCCTGTTGGATATGATATAGATCTATTCACCAACTACACCACTGATCTTGGCATTTTATACTCACCAACCTGTAAAGAATATAATACTAAGTGAGGCATTACATTTATGGAAGCTTCTAAATCAAAAAGAGTTTCAGAAAATTGTAACTCCCCTATGGTTCATGGGATGGTGAATTTCCCTGGATCCTTTCAGTTTTTGGAATTTATATAGTTGGTGTAATGAGTTCTAAAAATTCCTTCCAAGATTGATCCTCCCATTTCCCTTGAACACTCTTCGATTGGTACAAAGTTCCTTTAATAATTTTGCATACCTTGGGATTTTCTTCAGGGATTCAAGTAGATAGATGTTGATATTCACACACTTGAATGTATCTAAAACTTCCTTTTTCATCACCTCTTCATCCATATTCTAGGTTTGTATAACTCTATTTGTAAAGGTAAGGGGTTTAGGAGGAACATCATTAATATTTTTCTTACCTTTATCTTTATCCTTGGGTTGTTCATCAGCTGGTTTTGAATGGGTATTTTTTGAAGTTGAGGTGAATCCCAGTGGAATGATAGGTGAAGATATATCATTTATTTGCTTCCCACTTCTTAATGTGATGAAACTGACATTCTCCTTCATATTTGAAGTAGGTTGGGAAGGTATATTTCAATAATTCTTACTTAATATTTCATGGAGGGCAGTGGCAATCTAGCTCATTTGAGTATTTAACTCCCTCAGCTCCAAACCTTGACTATTTATCTCATTCTATTGATTAAGAACAATTTTTTCAAAAGATCATCAGTGTTAGAATCTACCTTGGTTTGGGGATTCCCTTGTTATTGACTTGTTTATGTTTGATCTTTAAATCGCCTTTGGGGTTGTTGGAAACCCTATTGGTAAGGTGGATGTTGTTAGAAGTTTTTTTTAAAGGGGGGAATTTGTTGTTTTCACGAGCCATACCTCATGTGTGATTGATCCTTCCACCCTTGGTTGTATGTTATAGCAAAGGAATCAATCTTATTTTAGAGATATGGTTGATATTTCTACTGATATGGTCTCCCAGTAAACACTGCTGCACAATCTTCTGTTTCTTGTAGTTGGGTTAAATAGTCAGTTGGGTGGTTTTTCTTAGTACAAATGTCACAAGGCCTTGAAGAAGTGGGTTGGGATGTATTTTGAGCCAAATCAATCTGCCTCACCATAGTGGTCAATTATTCCAACTTGGTATCAATTAAATGATTCTCAATAGAAGAAGGACTTACCTGATGTACTCCCCTGACATGTGGTGTACCTCAGTCACCAAATTATTGGAAGTTTTTGGAAATCTGGTCAATTAATGAACATGAAGCTACTGGTGTCTTTTCCACCAATGCTCTTCCATATGCGGTATCCACCATTCTCCTCTCTATAGGTGTGATTACTTCATAGAAGTATTGGATGAGGAGTTTCTCACTAATTTGGTGATGTGGGCATCTTGCACACAACTTCTTGAATCACTCCCAATACTCACACATTGACTACCCTTAGGCTTTCCTAATCCCTGAGATCTTCTTAAAAATGGTAGTGGTCCTTTATGCTAGAAGAAAACTTTGTAGGAAAAGATGTTTCAAATCATTCCAACATGTTACATCTTCAGGTTGTAAATAATGCATCCAATCTTTTGCAGCTCCATCAAGTAATAATGGGAATGCTCTTAGTTTGATTTGGTCTTCAGAAACATTTCTTGGTTTTAAGGTTGAGAAAACCAAATTAAATTATTTAAGGTATTTATTGGGATCCTCACCAGATAGTCCATGAAACTTTGGAAGAAGGTGAATTAATCCAGATTTCAGTTCAAAGTCTGATTCAAGATTTTGGTAAGCAATAAAATTTGGTTGATAGTTAATATCAGGTGAATACAATTCTCTAATGGTTATATTAAGTTCATTTCCATTATTTTCAGCCATTAGTTTTTGTTTTATGGTAAAATTTTAATTTCTTCCAATTTCAATGTTCTAATATTGGAAGAATTATCCAACTTTTTGAATGTTGAAACTTTCTATAGACTGAGAATGTCTAATTAAATCCCTAAGGTTGCGTTCAATATCAGGGTCAAGATCTAAAATATACTCAGGATTAGTTCATGTTATAAATCAAATAAAAATTAAAATAAGAAAAATGGACAATATTAAAATAAAAATGTGAATTTTGAGTTGATGTTCAAAAAAGAATAAGAAGAAAAAATTCTGATTGGGTAAAGAAGGAAGAAAGAAGAGAAGAAGAGAATAAAATGTAAAATAAAATAAATACCACTAATTTTTTGAAATAATTACTTGCCTCCCTGATAATGGATCTAATTTTAAAGGCAATTTCATGGGCTCCCTCAAATTATTAATGGTTTGCCGGGCTACTTGGGTGCAGCAGAGTGGCTGACCAAGGTCTTCTCTCAAAGGAGTAAGTAAATTAAAACAAATTATTAAAGGTATTATAAAAATAAAATAAAAGATAATAAAAAAACTTATTTAAAATATGGGGGGTTTTATCATTTATAAAACTATAATAAGTTTTCTGAAAGAAGATAGAATTTTTTGTTTTTAATTTTGAAATGAAATTTGATTAAAAATACGCAACAAGAAGATGTTTTTTTAGAAAATATTTTAAAAGGAGTAATCAATATAACTCTACCACTTCACTCAATTATTTATCATTATCATTTAAATAAAAATTCACTTAATTATGATCCCTAAATTTTTTAAATCCTGAACCCTACAATAATTAACTTTACCTCAAAGATGATGAGAATTTAACCCTAGGCTAACTTCAGAACATGCAATCGCAGCACCCTGCTTTGATTGATGTTCTAAGGTTACCTTATTGTCAGTGGTAAATTATGGAACATTTAATCTCTATAAATTAGAATTAATTGAGTTTAGGTATTATATTTGAACACTCCAAATTGATCCCATATGGTTTTGTATTATCTATTAAGTTCACGTTCTCACAATTTACACAAAATCTCTACCTCGCGTGTTTTTGTGTTAATTGTTCAATTGACTGCTTAGTTTCAATTAAATTAAAAAATTAATTAATTTATCTTATTGTGTGAATTTAATTATATCATTGATTCAAAATAAATTAATGAATAAGGATATAGGTCAATCGATTACTAAAAAAACTACTCTTTCATGGGTTGTGTAGTCATCATAAAATGTTATACAAGTGCAAAGGTTTAGAAAGGGTATAACCCAATATTGTTTCTACTCTTAAATTCCAAAACAAATATGAAGATTAAGAGAAGAATAAAATTGAGAATAATAGAAGAAATGGAAGATAAACTAAGATTTTATTGAAATCACAATAACATTACAACAAAGAAGAGGAAAAGAAGGGCATTTTGGAGGAGATCCTAGCTTAGTATCTTCCCTCCTCCAATTGTGAATTGGAATGGTATAGAACCAATTCTCCTCTACTCACAATATTTTAATTCATGTAACAACCCCTCCAAATGAGAAAATAAATAATTTATAGAGTGGAGGGGAGGATAGGTTTAAAGATATTTCAAGTGTGAATGGGGAATCTCATCCAAATATTTTAATCCAACTTTATCCTCCCATTTTACATCCAAAATGCATGAACCATCTATTCTTCCAGAATAATTATTTGTGGATAATTGAGTTGGAGATATCCTCTCAAAATTTGGGCCCAATCCAATCTTTGGGGAAGAAGTTATCACCCAAATACAGAACCTATATCCAATCTAGTGGGTCCAGCCCACATTTGACTTCATGGTCCATTTAGTCCAACCAAATATACATTTTAGCTCCAATGTCCTGAAAAAAAGTTGCAGACTATTAAGTAAGGAAAATAGTTACAAAATTGAAATTTCAAATAATAAATATAAAAATATTTATCTTTGAAATACCACAGTGCACTATAAAGGGTAAAAGTGGAATTTTCATCAAATTTTCAAATGAATGATCTAATCCCAAATATTTTATAAATAAACATATTTAACAAAATGTGAGGAAATTTTTTCATTTATTATCAATAAAATATTAAATAAAAATGTGTTTTATCAAATATCCTTTAAGGTTTATGGTATTATGATATATCTAAATCTTAATAATTCTTCCTTTAGATGAATTTTTTATCTTTACATTTTCCAGTTTGATGAAATCACATTTAAAACTAATCTAAGGTCATCTATCAGTGCAAGGATTACTATGAGATATCTTGGAAAACTATAACTATTCTATGAATCATAATACCTAATCATGATGGATGATAAGCACAAATTATTGGAGAAATACTCAATATTAGGATTGACTTATTCTGAGGGGAAATATATATTTCTTAAGTTTATTGATATCACACATAAAATTATATCATGAGTCATGTTTATCTCTTAGATTACCTTAGTTAGTTTCACTTTTAAGTGATTGTAGCACCCCAAGGTTTTAAAAATAAATTGAAACGCATGAAACACTAAATCTTTACATAATAAAACTTTGTTTTAAGGATATAGTTATAAACTAGACGTTAAAAATAATTTTTATGCTTCTATGATTTGAATTTAAAAAAATGGACATCTACAGTTGTGATCAATAAGTTATTTAGAGTCTGATAGAACTAACTTTATTATTTTGATGAATAGTAAAATACAGTAACATACTTTATATATACAGTATCAGTTAAATACATTATTCCAATCATCATGGTTGATGTAAACACCCTTGGTACTAACTCATATTCTCTATTTACTATTTAGAATCACATTAATCAATGTTATTCATAGTCTTGAGAAAAAATATTAAACTAGTGGTTGAAATAATGGAAACCCCCTCCTCTCCTCCACTAAAAATACCACGCTCACCCCACTCTTCCTATCACACCTCTCAAGCTTTGAGAATTGTCTAAATTATACCAAATTCCATTTACAAGTCCCTTTTCCACATCCAAGATCAACTGGTCTCACAAAAAGGTCAAAACCAAAGGCCTTAAGGAGGATCTAAAGGAGAATAGATCAAGAGGTAAGAATCCTCTTTCATTTTATTGTGTTTTATTTTTAATTCCTTTTCTTTTACATACTCCCTTACCATCCCCTTATCCATGAGGCATAAAATCTATTAAATCATATATATTCTGTATTTTATCATGTTTATGGAAAAAATAATCATTATTTCCTCTCCTCTGCAACTTATTCTAAAAATAAAAACATCGTCCATGATGTGTTGATTTACCAAAATCATGGACGATGTGTTTTAAATTTCCATTACATACTTAAAAACTGGTTATAAAACCATTTTAATGGTTGAAATAGATTTAAAGTTTATTATATGTTCTATTTCATGTTCTATAGTGAACATATATACATTATATTATGTTATATAAGTAAGCTAGTTTGTGAATATCAAAGAACAACCAAAATTATATAAACGGAAATCAATAATGATTTATCTAATGATTCATCCTCACACCATATAACCAAAATGATTTATGTAACAATTTAATATTATATAAATATATTAATACCATTTCATTCCACTTTTGGAGTTTCACTTCCATTCAACAAGGAAATCCTTTATGAACTGACCTTGGAAATCATGTAAGGAACGCACCCAAAACAAGGGAAAGAACAAAATATTATTAATTAATGGGTCGAATGATGTTATAAAATGATCATGTAAGGTTTCATAAACATAAATATGTTTCTTTAAAATATTAATAACACTATTTCAACCATTATACAGAAGTTTTAAACAAGTTTCAAATAAGAAAACCCTAAGGTAAGGGAATTCTAAACCCAATTTCCATTCTTTGGGTTATCCTTCCACTTCATTGATTATATGGTAATAATAATATCTGTGTAATGATTTTTTGTTTATATTATGTTATATTATGTGGATTTATAGTTTATACACATAATCCTTTCATTATATTAATTATGACTTCAATTATATGGTATTTGTAAGGGACTTTCCTTTAAAAATCTTCTTTTAAAATTCTATTTTACAAAATTCAAAAGCATTGTTTTTATGAAATTATTCATGTTTTATGATAATGTTATGGATATTTGGAATTGTTTATAATGAATTTTGGGACCTATATCTTCCTCCAATGCATTGGGTATGTGTAAATTGGAGGTCAGTCATATGGTTACTCCAAGTGTAACTGTAATGGTTAAATCATAAGTTGGTTGTGAGGGTTACATTGTAAGGTAGTTGTGAGGGTTAAAAATAATAAGGTAGACATGAGGGTTAAAAAATTAAGTAATTAATTTCCCAAGATACCCTTATTATCTATTTATGTTTTTTACGATTTATAGAAATCTCATGTTTCCCAAATTATATGATTCTTTATGGGTGAGAAGTATGTCTTTATGAAAATGATTTCATATGTTTATAAGTATTCATGGACTAATGGTTTATTTCCTTATTTCTATATCCCTTAGAGGGCTTTTTATTCTCATCCCATTTTTTTAAATTCTTTAAATAGGTTACAAGTATGTGTAAGAGAAATAATAAAGACAATTAAATGTTATGAAGATTTGTTAAAGAAATCATGTTGTTTTTTGGTATTTAAAATTTTATGTTTTGGATGAAATGGATAATGTTTTAATGGTACTCACTTTGTATTAATGTGGGTTGATATGTATGAGTTATTTCCTAACTTTATAAAACTTTGAACCGAAAATATATTTGGGAATGTAAAGAAGATAAATCTAGTTGAAATAATTAGACTATGTATTGTTTAAGGTTGGGGTCTTATGGTGGTATCAGAGCACAGTTTAGATAAATTTAAGGGTTAAGATGATGTTAGTAGAATACCATCAATGATTATTAACTTATTTTTATTCTGAAAAGATATATAATTTAAATATTACCTTGTTGATTCATTTAAGATATGTCTGTTTAGAATGGTTTTTCGCAGAAGAAATAGGGAAGTTGAAGTTAGAAGGAACTGAGAGGCTGATATCTTTCTGAATATGCAATTGGGAATGGTTAGAATTGGAATAAAGAAGTTTATAATAGTAATATATTAGTTTAAATATGAAATAAATGGTGGTTTAATCCATTCAAGAGAACAACTAGAGATGTCAAAAAGAAACATGACAATAGTGAAACATTTTATGAGGCAACACCCTCCTGCTTTTAGTGGATCTTCTGGCCCAGTAGTGGCTGAAGGATGGATTAAATCCCTTGAAAATATATTCTATGTTATAGGATGTTTATATAATCAAAATTTAAGTCTTTCAATTTATCTTTTTAAAGGTGAAGCTGATCAGTGGTGGTCAATGGTAAAGAATATCATGGATAGAGAGGAGATTGATGCCTTGGAGTGGGATGAATTTAAAAGTATTTTCCTTGAAAAATATTTTCCAAAGGTGGTTTGACTTAAGATGGAGAATAAATTCCTTAAATTTAAGAAAAAGGAGGAAGATTCAGTGGTTATGCATGAAGCAAACTTTACCCGACTGGTGAGGTATGCTCCAAATCTTATTCTAGATCTTGATAGAAAAATCAAACATTTTTACTCAGGATTGAAGCCAAGATATAAAAGTTCATTGGCTTACATTGAGTTCAAAAATAATGAGAAACTTTTCTGATGTGTGGATAGGGTAGAAATGGAGTTTTTTTATGAACACGTGTACCTTGAAAACAAACATAAGAAGAGGTCAATATGGAAAGTTTTGGATAAGAATCAATCAAATAAATCTGATGGTACGAAAGTTCAGTTTCTAGTTTGTGAAAAGTGTGATAAAAAGCACCTTGGGAATGACTTACCAAAACTAGGAAGTGTTTTTGATGTGGTAAGTTTGGACATATGGACCTAGATTATAATGAAAATTATCCTAATACTAATTCTGATAAGAAAATTTAAAAAAAATTTTAAATGTGGTGAAATGACTCATTATTCAAATGTTTACCCAAAGATATATCCAAATGATGCAAAGAATTCATAATATAAGTATAAATGTGTATTTATATTTGTTAAAACTACATCATCAAACATTGGGCCATCCAATGAAGTTGTACCAGGTACCTTGTTTGTTTACTCAGATTTTTCTAAAGTTTTGTCTGATATGGGGTCTGCACATTCCTTTGTTTCTAAGAAATTTTTTGGTAAATTGAAAATATCACCTCAACAAATGATACCAAAACTTATTGTTAAAACACTAGGGGAAAATATTACAGTATAAAGGAATTATAAGAATCTTTCTATTTTATTTTTTAGAAATACTTTACCTACAAACCTTGTTCTTTTTACCTTACTAGAGTTTAATGTCATTGTTGATGTGGATTGGACTTTTTTTATCAAGATAAGATTGATTGTAGAGCTAAAGAAGATATTTTTTAGAAAGAGTTTTAGTTTTTATACAATAATAAACCCATATAACTGATAAGATATCAGGAAGCTAAGAAACTACTGAAACATTGAAATGAAAGTTATCTTGCTCATATTGTGGAAAATAAGGGAACTTTTCAAATTAATGATGTGTGAGTGGTAAATGAATAACTTGATGTTTTTTTTGATAAGTTACCTGGTGTTATACCTGATTAAGAATTTGAATTCACAATTTACTTAGTTCTTGATGTTAATCCAATTTCAAAAACCCCTTATCTAATGGCTCAAATATAACTTCTTAAATTGAAAAATCAGTTGCATGAGTTTCTTGATAAAGGCTTTATTCATCCTAGAACTTCACCATGGGTAGTTTAAGTTTTTTTGTTTAAAAGAAAGATATTTCAATGAGACTTTTCACAGATTATAGAGCCTTGAATAACATCACTATTGAAAAAAAGTATCATTTGCCTCATATCGATGATTTGTTTGATCATCTCTAGGGAGCATAGTATTTTTAAAAGGTTGACCTGAGGTCAGGGTACCATCAGCTGAAAGAAAATAATGCATACATCCCAAGTATTGTGTTCTATACTAGATCTGTGTATTATGAATTTGTTTTCTTGTCATTTTGGGTTAACTTATACACTTATTGTATTCATGGATCCTATGAATAGAATATTTCATTAGTTCTTGGACAAGTTCACGGTTCTGTTTATTGATGAAATTCTTGTATATTCTAAAATTAAAGAGGAGTATGAAAAATATCTAAGGGTTTTTTTCAAACCTTAAATGAAAAGAAATTGTATGTAAAATTCATAAAGTGTGAATTTTGGTTGCATCAGATTTATTTTCTTGGTAATATGGTAAATAAGGATAGAATAATAATTAATCCTACCAAAAAAATGGTTGATGAATTTCCAAGACCTAAAAATGTTATAGAGATTTTTATTTTTCTTATATTAGTAGTTTATTACCAATGGTTTGTTAAAAAAATCACGATTATCTAGACTACTAACTAAGTTAACGTGAAAAGGGGTTAAATTTGTTTGGATAAAAGAATGTGATGTTTTTTTTAGGAACTGAAGTAGATATTATTAAATGCTTCTGTTTTGGCCCTACCTTCCAGAAATGGTGATTTTTTCATCTACAGTGATGCTTCATTGAAGGGACATGGTTGTGTTCTAAAGAAGAATGATCAGGTAATTGGTTGTACTTCAAGACAACTAAAACCTCATGAGTTAAATTATCCCACACATGATTTGGAATTAGCAGTTGGGGTTTTTTCTTTTAAAATTTTGAGGAATTATTTATACAGATCCAAATGTTAAATATATATTAACCATAAGATTTTGAAGTATATATTTACTCATAAGGAACTAAACATGAGGCAGAGAAGATTTCTTGAATTGATAAAGTATTATGATTTCATAATCAATTACCATCTAATAAAATCAAAAAAAACGGTAGATTCCTTGAGTCGAAAACATCATGCATCATTAACCATATTATGATTGGAACATGACCCCTTGATTAATGATTTTATGAATTTTGGATTGGAAGTTTTTGGTGCAGGAAATTCCTCTATTTTGTTTTAAGTTTCAGTACAGTCATATTTGTCAGAAAAAATTAAGCAAGTGCAGACGGCAGATAGGAAGCTACCAAAAAGGTAGAATTGGTTAAAATGGGTAAGCTAAAAAAATTTAACTTTGATAAAGATTATGTTTTTAGATTGGGAAAAATATTATGTGTGCCTTGTGAATATCAGCTGAAGAAAGTGTTGTTTTGTGAAGCTCATAGTTATTCATTTTCAATTTATCTTGGAAGAAAAAATATATATAGATATCTTCATGAGTATTACTGGTGGGATGGAATGAAAATAGATATTTCATATTTTAACGTGAAATGTTTTCCATGTAAACAGGTTAAATTAGAGTGGAAGTTACTAAAAAGGATGCTTCATCCTTTACTAGTTATAGAGTGGAAATGGAAATATATATCCATGGACTTCATTATGGGGATACCAAATACTTCCCAAGATAACAATGAAATCTGGGTTATTGTTGATTGATTGACTAAATCTACTCATTTCCTTCCTATTCAAGATATTATGTCTTTAGACTAGCTTTCTTGATTGTACCTAAAAGAGATTCTTAGGTTAAATGGAGATCCTCTTTCCATTGTATCTCACCATGATCCTAGGTTCGCTTCTAACTTTTGTAAAGACCTTCAGAAGTCATTGGGAATACAATTAAATTTCAGTATAGCTTTTCATCCTTAATCCGATGGGAAGTCACAATGAATGATTCAGACTTTGGAGGATATGATTCGATCTTGTTTAATGGATTACCATGGAAGTTGGGATCAAAATATTTCTTTATTTGAATTTTCTTATAATAATAGTTTTCATTCTAATATATAGATGGAACCTTTTGAGAAATTATATGGGAAGTGGTTTCAAACTCCAGCATTTTGGGATAAAGTTAGGAAAAGGAAGTTTATGGGACCAGAATTAGTATAGGAAGTGGTTGAGAAATTAAAAATGATCCAGCAACGCATGAGGACATCTCAGAGTATATTGAAAAGTTATAAAGATAAAATAAGAAAATACTTTTCTTTCAAGGTAGGTTATTGTGTTTTTCTTATAATCTCACCATGTAAAAGTTTTATTCATTTTGGTAAAAAGGGAAAGTTAAGTCCACAGTTCATTGGAACTTATGAAATCCTATATAAAGTTAAACCAGTTGTCTACTGAGTATCTTTTTCTCCATGTTTATCTCAGGTAAATAATTTTTTTCATGTTTTTATATTGAGAAAGTATGTTCCAGATTCATCTCATTTTTTGAGATTATAAGCAGTTCAGTTTGAAAATATCCTTTCTTATGAAGATAAACTTTTTCAGATTCTTGATTGAAGAGAACAAGTGTTGCTGAATAAGGTAATCCAACAGGTAAAGGTTTTGTGTAGAAACCACATGGTTGAAGATGTAACATGGGAATCTAAAAATTATAGTATGGAATGGTTCCCTCTCTTATTTAATAAGTAAATAAATAAAGTTACGAGGATTAAATTTCTAGAAGGTGGGGAGAACGTAACACCCTAAAGTTTTAAAAATAAATTGAAATGCATAAAACACTGAATCTTTACATAATGAAACTATGTTTTAAGGATATAGTTATAAAATATCCATTAAAATTAATTTTTTCACTTCTATGAATTGAATTTTGAAAACTAGACATCTACGATTATGATCAGTAAGTTATTTAGAGTCCGATAGAACCAACGTTATTTTTTTGATGAATAGTAAAATACGATAATATACCGTATATATATTATTAGTTAAATACACTATTACTAGAATAATGGATGATATAAAAACCCTTATTTCAAACTCATATTCCCTATTTACTTTTTAGGGTCACATGAATCAATACTATTCATAGTTGTGAGAAAAAATATTAAACTAATGATTAAAATAAAGGAAAACCCCTCCTCTCCTCCACTATAAATACCACCCTCACCCCCCCCCCCTCTTCCTCTAACACTTATCAAGCTTTGAGAATTGTCTAAATTCTACCAAATCTCCTTCCCATGTCCCTTACCCACGTCCAAGACCTTCTGGTCTCACCAAAAGGCCAAAATCAAAGGCCTTAAGGAGGATCTCAAGGAGAAGAGGTCAAGAGGTAATAATCCTCTTTTATTTTCTAGGGTTTTATTTCAATTCCTTTTCCTTTGATATACTCCATTACCATCCCCTTATCCAAGAGGAATTAAAGCTATATAATCTTATATATTTTTGATTTTATCATTTTTATGGGTAAAATCATCATTCTTTCTCTCCTCTTCCTCTTATTCTAAAAATAAAAACATCATTCGTGATGTGTTGACTTACCAAAATCGTAGACAATGTGTTTTCAATTTTATTACTTCATTAAAAAATGGTTATAAAACCATTTTAATGGTTGAAACATATTTTAAATTTTATGATATATCCTCTTTAATTTTCTGGAGTTACTATATATACATTATATTATGTTATCTAATGAAAATAGTTCGTGATTATCAAAGAACCACAAAAATGATCTAAACAAATATCACTAATGATTTATCTAATGATTCATACTCATACCATATAACAAAAATGAGTTATGGAATAATTTAATATTTTGGAAACATATTAATATTATTTCTTTCCACTTCTGTAGTTTTACTTCCATTCGACAAGGAAATACTTTACGAACTGACCTTGGAAATCGTGTAAATAACTCACCGGAAACAATGGAAATAACAAAATATTATTAATTAATGGGTGGAATGATGTTATAAAATTATCATATAAGGTGTTATAAACAAAAATATGTTTCTTTAAAATATTAATAACACTCTTTCAACCATTATACAGGAGGTTTAAACATGTTTCAAGTAATAAAAACCTGAGGTAAGGGAATTCTTAACCCAATTCTCATTCTTTGGGTTATCCTTCCACTTCATTGATGATATGGTACTAAGAATATTTGTGTAATGATTTTTTTTATATTATGTTTTATTATATGGATTTATAGTTTATACACATAATCCTTTCATTCTATTAATTCTCACTTCAATTATATGATATTTGTAAGGGAGTTTCCTTTAAAAATCCTCTTTTAAAAATCTATTTAACAAAATTAAAAAGCAATGTTTTTAAGAAATTATTCATGTATAATGATTATGTTCTGAATATTGGGCACTATTTATGATGAAGGTTGGGACCTATATATATCTCCAATGCATTGGGTATGTGTAAGTTGGAGGTTGGTCGTATGCTTACTCCAAGTGTAACTATGATGGTTATACCATAAGGTAGTCATGAGGGTTACATTGTAAGGTAGTTGTGAGGGTTAAAAATCATAAGGTAGATGTGAGGGTTACAAAATTAAGTAATTAATTCCCTAATATACCCTTATGATTTATTTATGTTTTCAATGATTTATGGAAATCTCATGTTTCACAAAGTAAGTATATGATTCTTTTTGGGTGAGAAGTATGTTTTTGTGAAAATGATTTAATATGTTTATAAGTATTCAAGGAGTAATGGTTTCTTTACTTATTTTTATATCCCTTATTGAGATTTTTATTCTCATACCATGTTTTTAAATGATTTCCATAGGTTATAAGGATGTGTAAGAGAAAGAAGGAAGTCAAGTAAAATGTTATGAAGATTTTTCAAATAAATCATGTTGTTGTTTTTTGTTTAAAATAGTATGGTTTGGAATAAATGGATACTATTTTAATGGTTCCCACTTTGTATTCTTATGGTTTTACATGTATGATTTATCTCCTAACTTTATAAAACCTTAAACCGAAAATATATTTGTGAATGTAAAGAAGTGAAATATAGTTGAAATAACTAGAATATGTAATGTTTAAGGCTAGGGCCTTATAGTTATAGTTAAAATTTCAAGGATGAAATTTATTTAAGTGGGAGAATGTAACAATGTAATATTTTATTGTATGTTCTAATTAAAAAAATACAATATTGAATAGCATGTTTTACATGCATCAAAAAACTATAACAAAACCATGATATATTCTATTTAGACAGAAATATGACTATTAAAAACTATCCATCGAATTAGTGGGTATAAATAGGATTAACCAAATTATGAAATATATATATATATAGGTCATTTTATAAAAATTTACATGGGTTATTTTTTACTTAAAAATATATTTTACTAAAAGTTTCCTTTTTATGAACTATACATCTTATTAAAGAAAATTAATTATATTATTGTTAAATGATGATTTTAAAAAAAATATAAAACTTATTGATTAATGTTAGTGTTATTAGTGTTTTATATAATTTAATCATAATAATATCTAGTATTTCAAAAAGTTATTTTCTTACAAAAAAATAGTTTTTTGTTATATTTTATTATTTTCTTTAAAGGTTAAATTCCTAAAGTTTTCAACTTTAATTTAAAAAAAATGTACATAATTTCTAGATTCATCATGAAAATATAATCTGATGTAAAAATTTTGGGATTTTTTTCAAATAATTAATTTTTTAGTAAATAGTGAAAATACAGTTTTTATTGAAAGTGTAAATTTTATGAATTTATCAATATATGAGAAAGAACTATAAGTTTATAAAACATTTTAATTTATTAATGATTTATTTAAGGATTAAAACTATTCATTTTGAAATATTATTTTTAACTTATAAAACCTATGTTTAATTTTTAGAACTTAAGTAACATTTTATTTTAATTCACAAATAGTTTTTGGTCATTTCTTTTAACTAAAAAATTTTATTCTAAAATTAAGTTTTGGATTGATATGAAATCCAATGAAAAATTATTTGTTTTATAATAATAAAAATTATTTCTTTAAATTTAATATCATTGATAATTTTAACCTACACATAAATTTTAAGCTTAAAAACACACTTTTTCTGAAATCGATTTTTACATGTTTTGTGTGCTTATTCTAAAATTAATATTTATCACCCTTATAAATTTCATATAATAAAATTATTTTTAAATTTTAAATCATCATGTTCAAATTATTAAATAATATAATTTTTAATTTTGGTCATTAAAATTAATTACCCAGGTAAAAATTTATTACCAAGGTAAAAAATACATTAGGTAAAAGTTAAAAAGGAAAAAAGAAAATGTATTAAATCACTCTCTGTTGTCTCCAAAATGAGAACTATATAAAAGGTTTTAGATATGAAATTATTCCAAAATTATTTTATTAATATAGTTATGTTTATCTTATAGGTGGTTACAGTTCATTCAAGTAAGCATGGATACAAGGTAATGGGTTATTTGGATCAAATTTAATTTCTTAAGGAACATTTCTTATTATGCACTATGACATTTTGATATGATTTGACTACTTCCTGATGAATGTATATTACTATTTTCATGTAATTAATGGTTTTTTAATATATATATCAGTTTTTATTTAAATGGCTATAAATTCAAAGTATATTAAGTGTCATGAACCAACCCAAATCATCCTTGAACCGGACACCCAAGTCAGCCCACTCCAAGGCCCGAAGTGCATTCTTGGTCTCTATGGGTTTGAGACAAGAACCTAGGCATCAATAAATATATTTGATAATAATTTATCTCATATTAAAATAAATAAAAAATATAGGGAAAATTTTCAATAAAAAGTTAGACAACATAATTCAAAGAGTGCAAGGAAAATACAAGTGCCAAAAAAACAACCCAACCAAAGTACTCTAGTTATAAGACAACCAAACTCTATATGATATAAGGTAAAACACCCCACCATGTCACTTCCAAACTACCACACCCCTCTAAAAAGGAAATATTCCACCACCATATAACACCTTTCCTTTACTTGTGTCAGGAAAATCATGGTATACAAACGCCCAAAGGTGTGTGCGGGGTGTAAGAAAACAAGATCGATAATATCCCACAAAGTGTTCCATAGTTATTATTTATAAAAAAACCATTTATGTTCATTTAAATAAATACAATTCATCAAATATTTTTTATATGATTTTCAATAAATCGTGTAAATATTCTCTTTTAAATTAGTTTATAAAGAATTTATAAACAAACCATTTTCAAAAGCCTTTACCAATGAACCAATTCTCAAGGAATTTATAATTGATTAATCCAAAAGGAGAACCATGGAAACTTTTCCTAGTTTTTACATTGGATTGCATATATATATTTAAATAATTTAATATTAATATAAATATATTATCACATATTGTTTTTTCTTATACATAACATAGATGAGATAATGTCCTAGAGTATCTATCACATTGATAAGGTCATAAAAAGTTCCCTACTATGATGAGAACCTTTAAATTCTATAATTATATTATTAAATATAGTTTTTTAGTTGATTAACTTACTATGATAGGGAACATAGTATATAGATGATCAGGTAAGAGTACTCATAAGCATATTATTATTCTTCTTATGAAGTTCACACTTGGTAATCTCTAATATGGGAGATTATAATAATAGAACCACCAGTAGGAATTCCACATATTTTGGTTTCATCAGATATTCCTATCTATTAACTTGTTTAATATTCCATAGAATTTAATATTATTTTTAATACATGTTACAAATCATGCACTTATATGTATTTCGTAAGCCATGACTATAACAATTAATAGTGGAGTTATATACATTGTTTGTGTCATGAGTGATGTGTTATTAATGAATAAGTTGAGTAAGGATTTTCCCCTTCTATATTTATGAATGATTATATCACATCCATTTGATTGAAATAGAATCATCACATTAAATTCCATGTCCATTGTGCAACAACATGTTTATTTCAGATAGTCAAAGAAATATATATCGATCACATAGGTTGATGGAAAGGATGTGAAATCAACTTGATGAGATATTGAGACAAAATTATTATATTAGATAGTGAGCATTTATATATGGTTTTATTCACTAATACATTAAGTCCTTTCTCTTGGGTGCCTTGACCCATTGCTAGACAATAATCTTAAAATTTAGGAAAACCCGCCAAATGATAATGATAATGAATCCTATAGGGTCACACACAAAGTGTTACCATTGATGTAAATTCAATTCAATTTTAATTTAACAATGGAATTAATATTATTCACAAGACCGAGGAATAATTTTATTCAAGTTTTATTGATCGTGTAAATTAAATAAATATTTATCTACCATATTGTGAATAAAATTTATTTATTTATTTCGTTGAATATTTAATAAATATTTATTCATTGGTTTGTGGATTAAAATATTTATTTATG
The DNA here is from genome assembly GCA_963277665.1 of Viscum album. Taxonomy (NCBI): domain Eukaryota; kingdom Viridiplantae; phylum Streptophyta; class Magnoliopsida; order Santalales; family Viscaceae; genus Viscum; species Viscum album. The sequence continues at coordinate 761,703,464 of OY728165.1, forward strand.
AATGAAATTTTTATTCGGGTATTCAATAAATACCAAGGATGAAGAATATACAAATATTTCAATCGTTGATAAATATTTATTTTCCAACTAGCAAAATTATATTTATCATTGTGCAAGTTAGTGAATGCCATAAAAATAATATTATTATTTTATTATTTTATGGAATGGGTTTTGTCAAGTATTATTATGTTACTTCAGGTCTAGTACACAATTAAATAATATTTTATCCAAAACCTTATCTCTATAAATATAAAGTTATGTTTATTATGTAAGGTTAATCAAAAATTGAGAATTGAGAATCATTATGAAAAATTGACTTATCCCTCTCAAATTTCCCTCCTTTATTCCTCTTAAGAACGATAATAACACCTTAAATAACAAAGAATCTTAGATTAATCAAGAAAAATAACATATAATAACCAATTCTCTATGCTATCACCTGAAAATCAATTGGAATTTCTCATAGATCAAAGGAGCATGTTTGGATCACCACTATATGGATTCTAAACTTGAATCATGATGGTGTAATGAAGGAAATTGAAAAGGTTTTTTTGAAATATAAATATCGTCAATAAAGAAAGATCATAATCTTAGGTATATCATTTCTTCTAGATCTAAATTAATTAATTATAAATTTAAGGTAAAAGATCCTCTCACGGGGTTCCAGGACATTTTATTTAAAAGAAATTTAAAATATAACTCCCACCACCAATACTTTATCTGAACCCAAAACCAACAAGTGATATCAGAGCGGTCAAGTTTTAAATTTATAATTATTTATTTTATTATTGATCAATGTGCAATAGTGGTTAGATTTTCATTCCGTATTATTCATTATTTAATCTGATTTGACATGTTATCAATATATTAATCATGTTTGTTTAGTGTTTCATTTTCTTAAAGTTCTAAGAATAGATGAAGAATGACTAGAGATGCCATCAGGAAGTATCAAGGATTCTATCTGTATAACATGGGATTACACAGTGTGTAGCTAGAGTACACATCATCTACCGAAGTGAACTGCACCTAGTTGTTTTGCGGGATGCATGACATGACAAGTAGTAAACTACATGCGATGCATTTTTTGTACACCATGTATTGACTAAGATAACCTAACACATGACATTATGGATTTCATGGTGTGTAGTTGGTGTGCACATCATGTAGTCTACATGGTATAGCAGCAAAATTCATGCATTCCATGTGGTCATAAACATGGAAAAACCACTTGATACTAACATCCCGGATCATTTATGTTATACATGATGTGTATGTGGTGTACATATTGTGTAGTTGATCATTTACCATGCTCAAGATACACATTTATCCATTTGGTGAGTCAAACGACCCATGGCAAGAAGAACACATGGAGTGTATCCAACGTACATGTCAAGTGGTTCCATGTTCAAAGAACACATCGAGTCCTTCAATGGGTTGTGCGGACACATGGAAAGGGCAATACATTGCATGTAGATTACTTATACATATTGTTTAGTCGAACTAAGGAATATGCTAAAGCCCCCGGTGTGTAACCTGGATCCATAGAAACAGATATACATGGCATGTAACTCATAAATACACATCATGTAGTCTCACAATTAAGGAAAGAGAAAAATTACATTAAATAGAAAAATTTCAGCATTAAACCCATAATTTATTGATTGGAACCTATTTTTTGACAATTTAATAATGGTTTTAAAGAATTTTAAATGCTTAATTAATTTATTGTAACAAATATGTAATCATTAGTTATTCCATTTATTTTCTATGAATTCCATTAATGATAGGTAACTCTAAATAAGTTTGGATGGGGATTAAGATTAAAAGGAATTAATTAATTAATGCAAGCATGTTTATCTTAATAATAAATAATAAATAATAAATTAATGTTATCCAGTTTATTTTTCATATACATTTTATGTATGACCGTTCATGAGCTTAACCAAGACCTGTGTATGTATTGGATATTTTAATTTGATTTACTGCATTGGTTTGAAATTATTTAATATTAAATTAAATTTGATGGCTCGTATGTCATCCCTCCCTCCATTATTATATTGTACTTTTGTTTCCAATGATATTTATATGATTTCCCTTAACTAATCATTTGGTTCCCCTCACCTAAGTTTAAGTTATAAATACTTTTAATTAATGGATTATCTCAAGGCATGTAGAGGTGGTTCAAGATGGAACCATAATGGTTCCAACTTAGGTGATACAGAGGTGGACAGGTGGGATGTTGCAACTCATGTCAAGTTTGGAAAAAGGATTTATTCCCCTAATTCATATGTTGGTTTATTTTTTGCTCAATAAATAGACCTTTTATATAATCTTATGATCGGGTCATTGATTATTTTTTTATTTTTGTCTTATACATTATTTATTTTATAGATGCAAGAATGTTATCTCCTAAATAAATGAATTAATGTGAAAAGATTATCCAACATGATTAATTAATTAAGTAAAATACATTTAATATTTAAAAGTTATATAAAGGATAAAAAAATATAAAATTTATGCATAAAAAATGAAAATACCTCAAGTTAATATTAAGTCGTCCATCCTTCCATCATCTGCATTAAGATGAACCCATTGTTTATGTGTCAAATCAACCTCCATGAGGGGCACTTGTAATTATAGAGGATTATTAACTTATATAGTGGGTCAACTTAATTGAATCTACATCAAGATTAATGGCCTTCATCTATCCGAAATAAATTTTGAGGCAAGTATTGAGAAAATCTGAGTTAGGGTTTATAGATTGGGGAGTTCACTCAACAGATCAAGGAGCTGCAAGCCTGTATTCAGAAAGACTACCTACCTAAATACTTTCTAGTAAATTTCCTGGCCTCCGTCTGAATTATAACAAAGGAAATATGGATCCTTTCCACTATAATATTAGAGCAACTAGACATTCCAATTTCAATAGTCAGGGTTATTGAGACTTGATAAAATAGTGAAAGAATTAATAAAATTAATTATTATTATTTCTCACATAATTTTTAATTAAGTAAAGTATTAATCATATATTTTAATTATTATATAAAATGGAAAGAAAAATCACAAATACAGTGTGATTAATCTTTAACTCTGGGTATATCCTTATAAATGAAAATTTTTGGATATGGTACAATGGTTTATGTGATTAATTACTATAAAAAAGTTAGTATTATGTGTTAGAATATGTTATTCTTATTTTTCCACCCTAAAAGGTGAGTGAAGGTGAAAAGGGTTCTTACTAGAGATATGTTAAGGATGCTTCCTATGTCTTTTTTGTAATATTATCAAATATTTTCTTAGAGTTTATGAAAAAAAATATAAATATATGGATGCATACACCATAATATCTCATATCCATTATCTTTAGAAAGATAAGGAAAGGATATAAATAAATAATATCATCAATGTACCAGTGTAAAATGGAAGAAAGAAATATAGCTATAGATCATACTATGGAAATATTGGGGTATATTGATCGTTTAGCGAAATTTGATTCCTCTATGATTAGAAATTATCCATTAATATTATATTATTAGACTTACCATCATGGTTATCCATGTTTTTCCAAGACTTTATAAATAAAATTGGATAAATAACTCAAGAAAATTTTTTCCATACTTTACCAAGTGGATAAGTGTTGGTTGAAACCTATTTCTCTACCCCTTTTGGTGAAAAGTTTGAAAGCAAATGTTGAAGATACCATGGATAATTCAAATATAATAGATTATTTACAATTTAATTTAGAGATGAAAAGGATTAAAAGGTAGAATAATTAAAATGATGATATTTTATTCTTATATGGAAATAATAGACACTAGAAAATAAATTGTAATTAATTAAGAAACAAGCAGTTTCATTCACTTTAGTTATATTCATCAAGTTTCTATTCGCCTATTTTTTATTAAATTCAATATAATTACAACATACATGTATTTAAATATAGGAAATGAGAAATAATATAAAGGTTATAGAGTGAACTCAAAATGATCTAAGAAATGGTGATTTATATATCAACCAAGGTGAGATCTCTATTTCTTATTACCAAATTGAATTGATTCAAGTTTTCAGTAATTGTTACCAAAAAATTTATCTTAGTGTCTGGATTAACACAATGAGACATTATTTATTTGTAATAAATGATAGTATGGTACTTTAATACTAAACTAATGGTTCGGTAACTCTTGAATCATATATATCCATTGAAATTAATTAGGAATATAAAATATGTAAGACTCTTACCTGATTGTGGAAAGATAATTATTTTTCAAATAAAACTGAAACTAGTTGACCTTTTTATACCCATACAAGTGTTTTAGTCTCAATTTTACTAATATACTAGATATTTAAACAAACTAATTATCATGTTTTAGATAAAGAAACCTTTATAAATAAAGTCACATCACAAAACTTTTAGAATTAGTTCAACATGACCATGTGAACTATTTTAAATCTAAAGTTAACTTTATATACTTCATGATATTTCTTTAAGAAATTTTAGAAATGTTTTGTGAAGTAATTGAGTCCACTTGTTAAATATTGGGGAATATTCAAGATGGATTATCATCAAAACATCTTATATGAGTAATTATTGGTCATATATGTGGAGTAAAGGCTATCCCTAACTCAAATTTACTTATATACAATAATGTCATGATGATAGTAAAAATAATATCAATGATGAGTCTTATATATATTAAAAATCTCCCATAATTCCTTCCAATACATGTTTTGAAAATAGCAGTGAAAAAACTAACCATTTAAAAACCATATTTTCTAATGGATATCATATAAATTGTGATATGATAAGAATCTATTAAGACATTTCCACAAGTATTTTTTTATAACCATTTGTTTAAAAGTTGGCCTTAGCTACAAATGAACATCAAAACACTAAGGTTCATCTAATTTAATAATATTATAGCCACTAAGGATATCAACATCTAGGAAAGATAAAATATACTTATATAATGTAATCATATCTCTTTAAAGATAGTGGGAGAAGAATTAACTTATAAGCTCTGGATGCACATGATTTGGCATAGGAATACTAGACTCCACACAACTTAGTGGGAGGAGTAGTTCTAGAGACACATATTACATAGGAATTTATAACCAAAGTTGGTTTATGTTCACCATGGTGGGTGATACATATATTATTCTTATATAATAAAGATTCTTATAATGCAAAACTAAATGGTAATATGTTAAGTTTCACAAGTATGTATAAATTCAAGTAATGGACTCCATGTATCAATATTTGTGGACTCTGTATTTTGAATGTTTCTAATACTTGATACTAGTGTGAATTATTCAAGATAAACTAGACATGGATGGTATAAGATGGTTCTAATAAATCATGATTGATTTTTGAAATGTTGTCCCTATGAAAAAACCTATGCACAAATCATCATGAATAAAATCCTTCTGGAATTATGCTTTGCCAAATCATGATTCTATGATCATTATATTGGGATAATAATTTTCAAGGACACATCACTTAAAGGAAACCTTATGATATATTTCTATATGATGCGACCAAAATGATACCCCATGGTATATGTATACTAGGCATGACTTAAAAGGGTTGGTGACAAAAAAAATGCCAATAAGATATACAGATTACATAAATTCATTTATGAATAAATCATTTATAGTGTTTATAGAAAATTAATTTGGAAATTAATGAGTGATGTGTCTCTTTATCTGGTTATTGGGATCACTATAAGGTTTCAAGACAAACATGTTGATAACATATAGAAAACAAATGTTGTGTCTGACTAGTTTGTTAAGACTAAGGAATGAAATTTCTCCAAGGATGACATAAAGAAACAACCTTGATCTAGGTAACAAGATCTATAAGATTGATCCATGTTTTTTCTCAATTTAGTCATAATATATATATTAAATAAGTATTTAATAACATAAGTTTTAGAAATTAAATACCAAATTGTTATTTCCAATAATCCTTCTAGTAGAAAATGCATAGGCATAGGAAGTTATTATTGAGATTAATATAATTTTTCAAGATTAAGTGCTAGGAATTTCTTTCATGTTCCATGATATATATTGATGTTTTACATTACTAATTCCTGATGCGTAGTACATAAATATCAAATAGACCCAATATAACTACATTTAATTGTAGTTAGAACTGTCTAAAAATACTTTTCAAAGTAGAACTAGATGAGTTCTTGGTGTTTGGAGAAGTGAGAAAACTAGTAATAAAGGGAATTGAACACTTTTCTACACTTAATTTAATTTGATCTAGTATTAAAGAAAAATATATGATAATATTAAATAAAAAAATATTACAACTAGTCGTTTCCAAATCTATAACATTTAAGTACGGTGTAGCTTCTGATGCATCTTAATAAGCGGTTTTCCAACAGCTTGTTCTAATTTTGGGTTATACCAAAATAAAGAGATTTCTCATTTTATGATAATCATTGACTATAGATTTATATAGGATTTCATAATTATGGAATAATAAAAATATGTGGATACTCAGTTATATCACAACTTGGGGAATTTTCTCAAGATAGTAATTTTTTAGTAAATAGATTCACCGCACAAACATGTTTCTTTACTGACCCTATCCATAGAAACATGGTAGGACTAATGGCTATATCCATACTTGGAAAAAATTAAGGTAAGTATTAACTAGTATTTCACGATTGGATTTAGTGCAAGTGAGAGTTTGTTGGAGTTGGTTCCCTAGAACCAAATACTGTGTACTTTATATTACATATATATATTCAAAGTAGTGAATATTAAAATGAATATCTTATCACATATTATTTTTTATTGGGCATAATATTGATGTGATAATTTCCTAGAGTATTTATTTCTTTGATAAGTTCATGGTGGATCTCTGTTGTGATGGGAACCTTGAAATTCTATGAAGATATTCTTAAATATAGTTCTACGGCTGGATAATGTATTATGATAGGAAACATAGTATATAGACCATCAGGTGTGAGTACTTGTAAGTATATGAGGCTTCTTCTCATTAAGTTCTCACTTGGTAATCTCCAATATGGGAGATTATAATAATATACCAACCAATAAGAATTCTTCATGTTTTGGTGTCATTGTATATTCTATTTACGAACGTGTGTAGTGGTCCTTACACTTTAATATTATTATTAATACATGTTACAACCCATTCACTTAGATGTATTTCTTAAACCATGGTGATAATAGTTCATGGAGAATTTGGATATGTTGGGTGTGTCATGAGTTATGTGTTATTAATGAATAAGTTAAGGAAGGATTTTTTTTCCCTCCCATATTTATGGAATCTTATATCTTATCCATTTTATTGGAATAAAACCATCATATTAAATTTCATTTCCATGGTGTAATAATGTGTTTATTTTAGATAGTCAAAGAAACGTATATCAAGCACATAAGTTGATGGAAAGGATCTAAAACCTACTTAATGAGATATTGAGACTATTGATCATGGTATTTCATTTTTTGTTAATAATTTTTCAATGAGAATTCAATATGTAGATGAAAGGTATTGATGAAGAAGTTGGTAAAGCCTTGGATAATTTTTATTGATTCAAAGCATTGAATGTTACACAGGATCAATTCTCCAAGAGGATATAAATCTGATGATTGCAGAACTGATCCAAAGTTCCAAGACATGTGTTAATGGAGAACACATCCCTCACAACAAGGAGAATCCATACATTATGTTTTAATTCATGAGTCATGAATAAATGATCCATGAATCATCCATGGGTGGATTAAAGGAATATTGAAGATATTTGGAATTCTCATTCCAAAAATAATAAGAAAAACAAGAGGAGAAGTTTGGTGGTTTGAAATTCTAGAGATAATGAAGAAGGTGGCCATGAATTATTCTGGTACTATACACTAGGTTTTTAACCAAGTATATGATATTTAATTTCATAAAAAGAAAAGGGCCAACCATGGAGGGCCAGCAGAGGACCTCGCCTCAAGCACATGCAGGACCCGAGGGTAAACCGCGCCTGAGGAAGCCCTCAAGTCCAGCACTTCATGAGGCAGGGTGTGCACAAGCTGTGTATAGGCCCCCGCAGGTGCAGGCATGGTGATCAACGTATGCTCTATCATGCATAGTTGGTGCTAGGTGCACGCCCAAGGAGAAGAGTGGGCACTAATATTGCACCTGAAGGGTGAACACGGTACGGGGCGGTATCATGAAGGGATAGAGGATAATTCTGAGAGATTGTCGCCACAGCTTATATTATAAATGAGTTGCATCCATGTCTCTATTTAGATGTGGGGAAGGTTTAAAAAAATGCAGAGTTAGTCCTGGATGATCATCTAATCTCATGTGAGATCTTGACCGCACACTCCATCTCATGTCTCGTGATCTAATATGGGTCGTCCATGATCGATCCAATGGTCATGGAATCATCTTCAACCTCTGACTACATAGAGAGCCACCCGACATTGTTGCTCGCTATCACCACTATCAATCCACCGAGATCGAGCTCCCATCCACTTTTGAAGCTCAAATTTCATGCGTGAGAATCATTTGGAAGTAAAAAACCCATGCATGCAATTTCATTTGTATGCATGCAACAGAACATGACGAACCTGTGTAGGCCGAGATCAAACGAAGTTGTCGAGGCCATGTCATTCGATGTTTGGGAAGAGGTTTTTCATGCATTCATGAATGTGAGGTGTTCAAGTGAAATGAGGAACCTAGTATAAACATAAAGAAACCAAGATATGTGGCGTATCTCATATCCAAATTTGAAATACTCAAACCGAAGATCATGGGTATTCAAATATTTGAATATCGTGGAATCTCACGCCGATTTGAACACACAAGTGATACAAACCTTGAATATAAATAGAGGATCATCAATATGGGGTTTTTTGTTCAAAATATTGATAGAAATATCTCATTTCTCTGATAAATAGATCACTGGATGAAGGAGTTCAATGCAGCCTTGCTACGTGATGAAATTTTTTGTGTAGCTCTGCTACGTGAAGAATAAGAACCGAAGACATTTAACAAGTGTTATGCACTCTTTAATCGTCCTTGTGAAAGATGAAGGCATCTACACCCCCTGTGTGATGAAACCTGTGAACACACGATAGATTATTTTGAACCCTCTTTGTGTCTTCGTGAGAAGCATCCTGCCTATACGCAATTAGTGAACTTGCACCCTTGTTATACACCGTGAAGACAGAACCATGATACCATCTTGGTTCATGAATTTTTGATTGATAAATCCTCGATAAAATTGAGAATAAGGAATAATTTCTCTCCCTGGTTTTCACAAAAAAGAAATACTCATGAACACTTAGTTTCATGAAGAGAAGAAGGAGATTTCATAAAGGGAGAGTGTATACATACACTGCCCTTAAAGAAGAAGGAAAACTCACATGCACACCATCCATATACCCATTTGGGTTGTGTGTGAAAGAAAAAGAAAAAGAAGAGTGCATGCATGGTGAATTTTATATGCAAGAAAATAATATAAAATACAGTGTGTGCGCACATGTGAAGAATAAAGAGGAAGAAAGAAATAAGGACACAAAAAATGAATACACCAATTCGGGTATGAGGGAACACACATATAATTTCACTCCAATTTAAAACAAAAAGTTTGTGTATGTAAATTGTAAGAACCCGGTTCTTATTCTTAAGGTATGAGTTTCTTTTTTTCTTTTTTCCTTAAGTGTTTTTAAGAAAATAAGGAAAATGGGGGAAAATCCAAAATTTTGTGGGTACACATCGTGTACTTTTCCACACGTCGTGTACTTAGGCCATGTGGGATGAGTACATAGGGCGTATAGGATTTTCGGCGATGAAGGGTGTAAAAACTGACTACAAGCCATGTACTTAGTATATACATTCCATGTAATCAGTCGACAGGTAAATAGTAAGGCGGTGGGAGTAACCGCTAGTGGAGCGACAGTACACGTCGTGTACTTAGAAATACATGTTGTGTACTTAGAAATACACGCAGTATAATCATGTCGATAGATGAATAGTGACACAGTGAAAAGTAGCCTCCATAGGAACAGTTAAAAAAATGAAAAGTACACGCCATATACTTGAGAGTGCATGCTGTGTAGTTTGTTTTTTTCTCTTAAAACGGGCAGTAGTCTCCTCTTTCGACAGATGAAGCTTAGAACCCGTTTGGAGCACCGGGACGGGTGGCCAAAGCTTGGAAGAGTTCCCAACCAAGCATTGAGACTCTGATTCCCTCACCGATGATCAGGTTTTAACTGCGCGGGTAATCCCTTCCCTCTCCTTGATGTTTCCTACCAATTATTTCCCAAGGGTAAGTTATTTGAGTTTTATTGGGTGAACATTTATCCCAGATCTACACTGTTCTTAGTTGTTTCGGGAGGCGTCATTCGTGTATATCGATCAATGGAGATCGAGGTAGGTGGTTTGATGTTTAATTCCAACTGTCATGTTGTTTTTGTGTATTGTTGTGCTACGCGCCCATGTTTGAGGTGTCGTAAGGATGAGGCCTTGACTAATTAAATACCTAGAATTGCATAGGTAATTTAAAGAATATGTAATAACTGATGTATGGGATCATTGGTTGGATCCAGGGCCACCCTATGGGTGCATTACCCTTGTTTAATCATTTGGCCAGGATACCCAAGGGCATGCCGTGATTTTTAGTATGCTTTGAGTTTTCTTGAGAGAAAATGTATATATAATTGCTTTCTTATGTCTTGGTCTCGGCCTGGGTATTTTCTTAGCCTGAGGGAAGTGTTTCTTTTAGCCTGAGGGAAACTTTTCTCATTCTTGTGGGCAATAGATTCTATGCCTATGGGCGACACCTCATACGCCTGAGGAAAATATTTGTTATACCTGTGGGTAGTCATCTGTGGGGTTCGATTCTAATTACCTAAGGGTAAGGTTTTGCATGTCTACAGACAAAATTTACTTTGTATATTCCCTGTAGTGATTTCACATATTATACCTGCCAAGATAAAGCACAGACTTGGTATTGTTTTACCTTCTACTAGTTAGATAGCCTGTTGTTGATTTTACTGCACCACTGTTTAAGAGATTGTCGGTTGAGGCTGGGTATCGAGAACTTATAATTAAATTATATCGAATTGTTAAATAATAATTAAAATGGAAATTTAACTGGTAGGAATTTTTACTTTTGAGTACTTTCTAGTTTACTGCATTTAATTACTCCACACTGTTGTTGCACAAATTCACTAACAGTTGGGCAAGGGCCTTTGGTGATTTCCTATTGGGATTTATTTCTCACACCCTATTTGGGTCATGTCTTGGGACCAAACATATTATATCGTTGTAGGTGTTGATAAGGGAAAGAGTCCCTATAGAGGTACTTGATTGTTTCAGAGGAGTAGGAGAGCATGGGACCAAGCTTAGGCTTGCGATGATGTTGAGTTCCTGCTGCACTGTTTTGTTTTGATTTGTTGTAATTGTATCTTGAACTGTATTGTATTTGATCGCAGCATATCATGTTTTGAATACTTTCTTAGGATAGGACATATTGCATCATCATATGTATACGACTGTTTCCATCTTTTACTTCTGTACTGTTGTCCATTTCTGCTTAGTATTGTTTACTACTTCCGCTTTTAGTATGTTTTTATTTTCTCTGTTGTGCTACACATTGACAAATGAGGGCATATTTTCCCCACTATCAGACCTAGGCCCTCACTGCTAGTCAGCAGCCTCTGACATTTGGGGAAATGTGCTTAAGGTCATGTGACCAACTGGGTTCGGGGCACCCATTGTGTGGCACCTGGATCCGGGACGTTACAAAGTGGTATCAAAGGGTTTTTCTTTTATCTAAGTTATTTTATTCTTTGTCAATGATGGAAAGAGATAGACTATTAAGGGATTTGGTAATAATTTTGCCTGAGAGTAGCTTCCCCGTGTACAGGTAAAGGCCGAATTGCCTCGACTTCAATTGTGCTTTTCTGTTTATGATTATTACAATTGATTTGATTTTCACCGTTGGGTGATACACTTGTTGTGTGTTGTTTATATTTTTATACTTGGGTTCTATTTTGTTGCAACCCGATGAGATGAGGGTATTCCATCTCATGCATCATTTAGGAATATGTTATAATCACATTCCATGTAAAGTTTCTATGCCATATAGGTGCATTATAAATTTCATGTCGTTGTGATAGATGTTGTGCTAGAAAATTCATGTTGTTGTAATAGATGCCTTGATAAATACCTTCTATTTGATAGGGTATTGTTATGTGAGGTTCTATAAATGAACTCCAAACATTGGTTTTTGAGGAGTATGGGCCATCATCAACCAGAATTTGGTGGATCATCAACTTTTTTACCTTGTTATATCACGTATAAGATTCCAAGATTTGATTCGCAGGGAGTATGGGCCCTCAAGGATCAGAATTTAGAAATTAGGTGTTGGTTTCAGTGTTTTTCTGGGCTATGGAGTAGTTTTTTAGGCTTACTGTCTGGAAAAACCCTGAATACACGCCTTGTAATTTTGATTACATGTTGTTTACTCTTCTGTTCGGGAAGAAATGTAAAAAAATAAGTACACACCATGTACCGTATGTACACGTCGTGTAGTTCCTAACTGTGTAACAGGCCGTGTAGGCAGAAACACGGGTTTGGGAAAACTCAAAGGGTACATGTTGTGTACCGATTGTACACACCGTGCATGTTGACCCTAGGTCCGCCTATGTAACTAACAACACGGATAGAGGAATCTTCATTTATACACGTCGTGTCAATACTGAACACGTTGTGTAGTGTAACCTAGGAATCCGACCATGTAACTAACAACACGGGTCGGCGTTATCCTTCCTAATACACGTCGTGTGCCTATGGGACACACTGTGTAGTCTTGACCGATGAAAGACCGTGTAGACTTGGCCATGTGGCTGGGGAAACAGGGTGGTGTACACGTTGTGTGCGGGTGTAACACGCCGTGTGTGGGTGTAACACGCCGCATAGTATCAGCCGAGTAGATTGTTGTGTCACTAACAACACGGGCAGTTGGAATCTAAGTCGTACACACCGTGTCTATCTGGAACACATCGTGTAGTGTCAGCTATGTACCTGGCCATGTCACTAAAAACATGGGTCGGTGAAGCTCGTCTAGTACACACCGTGTAGACCTTATACATGTCGTGTAGTATCGTTCAAAAGAAGAGTTATGTCACTAAGCCGTGTAGAAGTACTCGGGAAGGGGAAGAAATTCAAGTACACACCGTGTGTGTGGGAAATACACCATGTGTTTGGGGTGTTACACGACCAGTGCTGGAAGAAGTACACGCCCATGTGAAAGACTTAAGGGAACACACCGTGCAGTTATTATACATGTCGTGTAGTCTTGTTTTGTAAAACTTGAATGTTTCCTTTCTCCTGTTTCCTTCTTACACTTCCAGTTCTTGGTCCTTGATGATATTAATCTAAGGCGTGTGTTTGACCTTGTAGATTCATGCCACCGAGATGACCTCGAGTTGTTCGCCAAGAGAGTGTTAGCGATTATACTCCAGAGATGGTAGACCACGGGCTACTGATGGATCCTACAGCAGAGCCAGATGTGGTGCCAGCCGTTATACCGAACACAGGAGTGGATGTGCAGTTCTGTGAAGGCTTCATGCGGTTCATGAAAACCTTCTAGGGAGCACTTCCAACTGCCACATCTATGGAAGAGTTGACGCTTATATTCCAGTAGCAGCATCCGCCTACATTTTTAAGGGATGGTGGACCACAAGCTGTGGAGTCCTGGTTGGATTCTATGCAGACTATCTTCGAGCATTTGGAGATGATTCCAGGAAGGAGGGTCAAGCTCACTACATACATGTTGTGTGATTCCGCCAAGAGATGGTGGGATGTTACCACCCAGACCGAGCATCACCGAGATAAATCATGGGAAGATTTTTAGGCAGTCTTTTATGAATTTTTCTTTCCAGATATGCTGAGGGCAGATAGAGCTCAAGAGTTCATGAATCTGCAGTAGGGCGCCATGTCAGTGATGGACTATTCTGCCTGCTTCACCGAGCTACAGCGCTTTGCACCTGTTCTAGTGGGAGATGAGGTGTTGAGGGCTCTATGATTTGAGGATGTTCTTCAATATGACATATGTGCGTTGGTGAACATTTTTAGGTTGCCTACAGTGCATGCTATTGTGAACCAGGCACTGATTACTGAGTGGAACCTGCATGAAGCTAGTGGTGAGAACCAGGGTGGTTCGACACCAGTTTTTTGTACTATTTCTACCGATAAGAGGAATAGGCAGATGTATTTCTCTCACAATGGCAGTACTAGCCAGAATAATTCTTCAGGTGGCCAGGTCATGTGCTACCAGTGTGGTAAAGAGGGGCACAAGAGACCGTAGTATCCACGTGACCCAGTGGAGTGTCGAGCTTGCGGTAGGATGGATCATATGTAGCGCTTTTGTAGGGAATTTCCACCAGTAGCTAGTGAGAGGGGTTCTGTGTAGACTCTGCGTGCGGGAGTAGGGCCAGAAGCTTCTTACCTGTCAGGGAATTGGGATATGTCGGGACGTTCAGGCCGAGGTGGTGGTCGTGCCTGTGGTAGCCAGACACCAGGATATTAGAGATAGTAGGGTGGGTCAGCTCAGGGTAGCTAGGCTGTGTCGTAGGGCCGCAGCACTGGTCAAGTATATGCAGTACAACAGACCCAACAGGAGCAGGATCCCGGACCTTCCACTATCATAGGAACTATTCTAGTTGCTTCTATTTTGTATTCAGTACTTTTCGATACTGGTTCTACGCATAGATTTATATTTGTTCCCGGTATGAAGAGCCTTGGGTTTTTTTTCTTCTTCTTCTGATATCATGAGGCCAGACACTCTGTTGGGGACTAGAATGGTTGTTTTGCGTCAGTGCATGGAGTTCCCCCTTGAGGTTGGTGGGTGTCACTTTCTATGGGACCTCTATATCTTAGAGATGATGAGTTATGACATCATTCTCGGGATGGACTGGTTGGTACCCTTTAGACCCTTTGTGAATTTCTATCATCGCAGGGTGAGTTTCACATCACTTGATGGTGGAGAGTTTCAATACAAGGGAAAATGGGATGTCCAGGTGATCTGATCTGGGCCCGAGCATCGTGGGTGAGGTGGTGTAATAGCCCAGATTGCGAGTTTATACCTGGATGACCAGGGAACTTGTCAGAAGGATTTCCCTCTAGTAGTTGATCGTTTCAGGGATGTCTTCTTAGACAACTTTTTAGGTCTTTCTCTAGAGTGAGAGGTGGATTCCTCTATTGAGCTTGTTCTAGGAGCGACACTAATGTTCATTCCTCCTTATAGGATGGCTACACCAAAATTGTAGGAGCTCAAGAGGTAGTTGGAGGAGTTGCAGGCAAAGGGTTTCATCTGACCCAGTACTTATCCTTGGGGTTCACCTGTACTGTTTACTAAGAAGGTGGATGTTATCCTCAGACTTTGTGTGGATTATCAGAAGATGAACCAGTTTAAGGTCAAGAACTGATATCCTTGGACAAGGATTGATGATATTTTTGATCAAATTAGGGGAGCATGAGTGTTATCAAAGATTGACTTGAGATTAAAATATCATCAGTTGCACATTAGACCATCGGACATACCACTTACATATTTTCAGAGCAGATATGGTCTATACAGGTACTTGATCATGCCATTCGGACTCACGAACGCACCAGTAGTTTTCATGGCTCTGGTGAATCGTTTGTTCCACCCATATCTGGATTCTTTTATGGTAGTCTTTTTGGATGATATCTTGGTGTACTCTCACACTCGACAGGGCCATGCTACCCATCTTGAGATCATACTGATTACACTAAGATAACATCAGTTATATGTTAATCTCTCAAAGTGACACTTTTGGATAGAACAAATACACTTCCTGGGTCATATTATCTCAGAGGTAGGAGTTGTATTATACCCATAGAAAGTGAGAGCAGTAGTTTCCTGGGAGCATCCTAAGAACGTGAGATACGGAGTTTCTTAGGGTTGGCTGGTTACTACAGGCATTTTATACAGGACTTATCCCGCTTATAAGCACCATTGATGGGTTTGACTAAGAAGGGTGTGAAGTTCGTTAGGTCAGAAGCTTGTGAGACAGCCTTTCAAGAGCTGAAGGGAAGGTTGGAATCAGCACCAGTCCTGATACTTCCAAAGCAAGGGAAGAGTTATACAGTTTACTATGATGCATCAGGTATTGGGTTGGGAGCAGTATTGATTCATGGCGATCGAGTAGTTGTGTACAGGTCTCGGCAGTTGAGGCCACATGAGAGGAATTACCCGACGCATGATCTCGAGTTGGATGCAGTTGTTCATGCGTTACACTATTGGAGACATTATCTCTTAGGAGAACATTTTGTGGTGTTTACGGATGACAAAAGTCTCAAATACATCTTTACCCAATATTACTTGAATTTGAGATAGAGAAGGTGGGCTGAATACCTATAGTCCTTCGACTTTGAGCTTGCCTATACACCTGGTAAGGGTAATGTTGTAGCTGATGCACTGAGTTGGAAGACTCAGATACAGGCAGTGCAGGAGGCCAGTGGTGAGTGGAATATTATGGCTTTATTCTCTGATATTCATTTGGAGGTGCATGATAGTCAGGGGAGAGCCTATATTTCTTCCTTAGTTGTGACTTCTACCCTCCTGTATAGAGAGAGGATGAGACAGTTATCATATTCAGTTTGCCTAGTTCTACGGGAGTCAGTGGAAAGTGAGGAACCTCCTCCCGGTTGGACGATAGGTAATGATGAGGTATTGCGTATCCATGGACGAGTGTGGGTTCCAGGGGATAAACGTGAGGATTTGATGCATGAGTTTCATGATTCATCTTGTTCAGTGCATCCTGGGGTTACCAAAATGTACCGTGACTTGAGATGTCAGTATTGGTGGCCAGTTATGAAACAAGAGGTAGGTGGTTTTGTTATGAGATGTTCCACCTGTTAGCAAGTGAAGGTAGAGCATCAGAGACCAGTCAGACTGTTACAACAGTTACTCATTCTGGAGTGGAAATGGGATGATGTCGTGACAGACTTTTTGACCGGGTTTCCAAGGTCACCTTGAGGCAGTGATGTCGTGTGGGTTGTTGTGGACAGACTTACAAAGGTAGCTCACTTTTTTTCGATCAAGGAGTCCTCTGGGGTTGATGAGATCGGGAAGTTGTATATCCGAGAGATAGTATGTATTCATGGGATCCCTAGTTCTATCATTTTAGATAGGGATTCCCATTTTATATCTCGTTTCTGGAATAGTTTTTAGAGGGAACTGGGTACACAGGTGATTATGAGCACAGCTTACCACCCTCAGACCGATAGCCAGTCAGAGCATACGATACAGGTGTTTGAAGACATGATACGTGCATGCGTTCTGGACTTTGGGGGATCTTGGGAGAAGCACACACCCCTGGTCGAGTTTTCCTAAAATAACAGTTTTTAGGAAACTATTGAGATGTCACCTTACGAGGCTTTATATGGTAGGCCATGCTGATCACCTTTGTGTTGGTTGGAGGCAGGTGAGGCAGCTTTATTGGGACCACGTCTGGTACAGGAGAATTCAGAGCAGGTCCAATTGATTCAGAAGTGGATGGCTATTGCACAGTATCATCAAAAATATTATGTTGATTGCCGCAGACGACCCTTGGAGTTAGTGGTCGGGGATCAGGTTTTCTTGCGTGTTTCACTGAGGTTGGGACATAGGCATATCAGGAGACATGGTAAAATTTCACCGAGGTATGTGGGTCCATTTGAGATTCTTGAGAGAGTCGGGATGGTTGCCTATCGGTTGCAGTTACCACAGAGATATCGGGCCATGCATGACGTCTTCCATGTATCTCAGATGTATCGTTATCACTCAGAATTGTCTCACATCTTTTAGCCCAAGGAAGTTGAACTTCAGTCTGATGCATCCTTTGAGGAACATCCGATTTGTATTGTTGATAGGAGAACAAAGGTTATCTGAGTCCGGTCAATTCCTCTCGTATGGGTGCTATGGCAGCATGGCCGAGTGCAGGACAAAACCTGGAAGCGGGAGACCGACGTACGTGCTCAGTGTCCAGAGTTGTTCTTAGCTTTAACTTTACCACCCTTGGAAGGGAAATTTAGGGATGAATTTCTTTAAGGGGGTAAGTTTGAAAGAACACGGTTCTTATTATTAAGGTATGGGTTTCTTCTTTTCCTTTTTTCTTAAGTGTTTTTGAGAAAATAAAGAAAATGAGGGGAAATCCCAAATTTTGTGGGTACACACCATGTACTTTTCCACATGCCATGTACTTTGGCCATGTGGGATGAGTACACAGGGTGTGTGGGCCTGTTGGAGATAAAGGGTGTAAAAACTGACTACACGCCGTGTACTTAGTATTTATATGCTGTGTAATCAGTTGGCAGGTGAATAGTAAGGCGGTGGGAGTAGCATCCAGCGGAGTGATAGTACACGCCCTGTACTTAGAAATACATGTCGTGTACTCAGAAATACACGCCATGTAATCATGTCGATAGATGAACAGTGTGATGGTGAAAAGTATCTGCCAGAGGAACAGTTAAAAAATGAAAAGTACACGCCGTGTACCTAAGAGTACACGCCGTGTAGTTTGTTTTTTCACTTAAAATGGGCAGTAGACTCCTCTTTTGACATAGGAAGATTAGAACCTGTTTCAAGTACTGGGAGGGGAGGCCGAGGCTTGGAAGAGTTCCCGACCGAGCAATGGGACTCCTATTCCTTCGTCAACGATCACGTTTTGACCACACGGGAAAGCCCTTCCCTCTCCTTGAACGTTTCCTACCAATTATTTCCCGAGGAGAAGTTATTTGAGTTTGATTGGGTGAACGTTTATCCCAGATCTACACCATTCTCATTTGTTTTGGGAGGCATCATTCGCGTATATCGATCAGTGGAGATCGACGTAGGTGATCTGATGTTTAATTCCAACTGTCATGTAGTTTTTGTGTACCATTATGCTACGCACCCATGTTTGGGTGTCCTAAGTTTGAGGCCTTGACTAATTAAATACCTATAATTTCATAGGTAATTTAATCAATATGTAATAACTGCTATCTAGGATCATTTCTTGGATCTAGGGCCACCCCATGGGTGCGTTACCCTTTTTTATCCATTTGGCTAGGATACCCGAGGGTATGCTTTGATTTTTAGCATGCTTTGAGTTTTCTTGAGAGAAAATGTATATATAATTGCTTGATTATGTGTTGGGCTGAGCCCGGGTATTTTCTTAGCCTGAGGGTAGTGTCTTTTTTAGCCCGAGGGAAACTTTTCTCATTCCTGTGGGCAGTAGCTTCTGTGCCTGTGGGAGACACCTCGTACGCCTGAGGGCAATATTCGTTATGCCTATGGGAAGTCACCTACTGGTTTTGATTCTGATTACCTGAGGGTAAGGTTTTTTATGTCTTCAGACAACGTTTACTTTGTATATTCACTGTGGTGATTTCACATGTTATATCTCCCAAGTTAAATCAAAGTCTTGGTATTGTTTTACCTTCTACTTGTTAGACAGCCTATTGTGGATTTTACTGCGGCACTATTTAGGAGATTGTCGGTTGAGGCCGGGTCTTGAGAAATTATAATTCAATTATATTGAATTGTTAAATAATAATTAAAATGGAAATGTAACTAGTAGGAGTGTTTACTTTTGATTACTTCCTAGTTTACTGCATTTCATTACTGCACACTGTTGTTTCACAAATTCACTGACAGTTGGGCACAGGCCTTTGGTGGTTGCCTACTGTGATTTATTTCTCACACCCTATTTAGGTCATGTATTGGGCCCAAATAGATTATATTTCTGCAGGTGTTGATAAGGTAAAGAGTCCCTATACAGGTACTTGATTATTGTAGAGAAGTAGGAGTGCATGGGACCAAGCTTAGGCTTGCGATGCTGCTGAGTTCCTGCTGCGCTATTTTTTTTTTTTTTTTGCTTTATTGTACTTGTATTTTGAACTGTATTGTATTTGATCACAGTATATCATATTTTGACTGCTTTATTAGGATAGGACATATTGCATCATCATATGTATACGATTGTTTCCATCTTTTACTTCTGTATTGTTGTCCATTTCTCCTTAGTATTGTTTACTGCTTCCGATTTTAGTATGTTTTTATTTTCTCTATTGCGCAACACTTTGACATATGAGGTCATAGTTTCCCCACTATCATACCTAGGCCCTAACTGCTAGTCTTCTACCTCTGACGTTTGGGGAAATGTGCTTGAGGTCATGTGACCAACCAGGTTCAGGGAACCCATTGTGTGGCACCTGGATCTAGGACATTACATAAATAACCAAATAAAAAGGAAGTGTGTGTGAATTGAGGAAGCAGAAAGTGAGATTCACTAAGAAGTAAGTGCATGCATATGCATTACATACACACATTGAACCTAAACCATTGATTCAATTGAATAGTGTGTGTTCAGGTCTATAAGTAGCATAATATTCATGCATGAAATCATGCATAATCACATGAATGTGTGTAAATTAATATGATTCCAAGTGAGCTGATCCTCAATGTTTCAATAATCACATAAGTGAATGTGATTCTTTCCAAGAAAACAAGGAGAAGTTTTAGTGAATTTAGTTATTTCACTAAAGAAGAATAAATTGGGATATCCAAATACATGAGGTATTGGATCCCATGAAATCCATTCTTGAAGTGAATGAGTACTAAGACTGAAGCTAGACTGTATTAAAGAAGTTCTTCTATTTGAGTTTTTAGTAATTGGGAGTCCAAGAAGGAATACTGAGCTGATATTGTGAATAATCATTCATGCATTCTTGAATATGTTATGTGCACCACTTACACACATATAAGTGAGCCAGGTTCTTCATCAAGAGAAGAAATAATTGCCCAGAATTATTGAGTTGAGTACTAATCAAAGAAGTGATCAGAATTATTGAGCAAGACCAACAGACCTTACCAAAGGATATTGTAGATTCTTTAAGAGATTCATAGTAAAGTGTGATTCAGAAATCCTATGTGGAGAGAGCAGAAGATAATCTACAGTGAATCAAGAAATAACTTAAAGAATGAAGCTTCTCATGTGACTCAAGAGCTAGAAGACCCATGTGAGATTCAGGTAGGAGAAGAAGTCTTCAGTGGGATTCTGAAGCAGGCTAGTGGGACTCTGGTAACACTGTGGGAAGCAGTATAAAGAACCTCATGTGGAACTCAGGAGAGATATAGTGGGACTCTATATCAACCATTGTATTTACTAACTGAATTATAGTGGATAATCTGTGTTGAAGCGAATAACCAACATAGAAAGAAGTAGGTCTTTGAAATGAACCTTTTAAATCCTTGTGTTTAGTGCCTTTACATTAAAGCATCATTCAAGGTAATGTTGGGAGACACAAGAAGAGTGTATCGAGACTTTAACCAGTCAGAGAGGTTTAATTGAAAATAATCAATTAGTAAAATGATTTAAAATGGATCATTGATTCATCCCCTACCCCTCTCAGTGATTCACAATAATCTACACACTTCAATTGGTATCAGAGATAGGTTACCTCTAAAAGATCCAATGGAGTCTTTATGAAGTGCAAATTTCATGAAATGAGTGAGCAACCTTAAATTAATATTTCTGTCAGGACTCATAAAAATAGAAAGAATAAACAGACAAGGAAGATGAAGAATAATATTACTACTAATGGGGAGACACCTTCTACTTATGGTAATATGAAAGTTACAACATGTGATAATACTTATTATTTTTCTAATAAAGCATATTCAATTTGTGATGATGATATATGACTTAGTGATCTTCAATCTGTAATCAAAGATCGTTTAAATAAAGTCCCTAGAGAAGTGGAAAGACATATTGCTTCAAGCATTAATTCTATTTAAGATTAAAAATTAAAATTGGAAGAATAATCTAATTTCATGGAAGAATCATTTGCTAAAAGGGTTGGAATATCCAACACTCTTACAAAACTAGTTAAGGAAAGGAAAGAATCAATTTCTCTTTGCAATGAAATACATGCTCAAGTTACTGAAGTATTCTATAGAAGTATTTGTGAGAAATGATTATTTGAGATTTTATTTGTAGAGGCTTTCCATGCATTTGAAAAGTTGCAAAAAGTTTATATGGTTATCAAAGCTGCTCAACTGATATAAAAAACTAACAAGGTAAAGGAGCTTGACATCTCTTTGCAAGAATTAAGAAATATGCATGAATATCAAATGTTAAAGCTAAAAGAGAATTAGGAAAGTAAGATGATATCTGTTGAGGATGAGAAGAACTCCCTCAACATGAATTGTTTAGAGCTGGAGGTGAAATTGAAGAATCAACAATCACACAAAGTTGGAACTTCCCAAACAGCTGAAATAAGAGATGTTTCCACTCAAGTTTTCATTGAGGAATATAGTTCCAATAGGAATATCAAATAATCCTCTAATTCAACGGTAACATCCTCTAAGAAAAAGGTATCCCATAACCCAGTTATTTATGTTTCTACTAATGCAGTTTCATCTGCAAGTACAGGTTCAAAGTCAAAATCTGGGAAGAGGTGTGTTGATAAAAATTTCAATACATCCATCAAAACTTCAGGGGTGGATACTGGAATTATTAATAAGAGAAACTCCCAAAAGGATTCTCTAAAGAAATAAAGACAATTCTAGAAACAAAAATGTACTAAATATAGCCAGACTAATACTAAAAGTAAAAGAAGGAGATTTGTTGTCTATTATTGGTGTTTCTGGAAGTTTGGACATCAATCCAATGATTTCTAGAATAATATTTCATTTTATGGAAATTATGGAAGGCCTACATTTAGGGAAACTAGATGTGAAAAAATGAAGAATCTTGCTAAGAAAAGGAAGAAAATATATATGAAGAAGAATCTGTCTATCAAGAACAGATTTGAATATCTTGAAGGCTTATGTGAAAATTGAAATAGAAGTGGTCATAGTTATTATGAGTACTAGTTTAGTCCTACCATGCCTCAGGAATATTTTGATAAAGTTCATATACCGCCATAAAGGTAGGATAAATAAAAAGAAGTTAAAAAGTCTTCCATTGTGAATATGCAATACAGTGAAGTCAAGAAAACAGTGAAAGAAATTATTCCCAACAAGAAGTTTAATCCAAATTCCAAGAATTTTATTTCAAAAAAGAAAATATTCTTCTACTATGGAAAGAAAGGTCATACCATGGATCACTGCAAACAATCCATGGAAATGAAAGGAAGCAATCTCAAATTTAAAGGAAAATCAATCTAGAAGAATATGGGATTAGTTAAAGACATTCTTGAAGATAATTTGATAAGTTTCCTAAGAAAGGTAACTTAAAAGAATTTAAGAATACATGTGGAAGATCCAATATAGAAAATGAAAAGAAGTAGTGTTTATTCATCTGGCCTAATCATTTGAAAATTGCTATAGAACTTCAAAGAGTTGAAGATGAAATACTAGATAAATCCAAGGAAAAGGGAAAACAGATCCTTCCACATGAAGGAAAATTCGAATTTTATGAGAGGTTTTCATCACATGATAACCCAAGTGTCTCACTACTAATGTGTGTAAGGTGAAGGAAGGCTGTAAATCATGCAAAAAAATGTATAACTATTTTACCAGGCCAAATAGAGATGTTGAAAATTAAAAAACATGCACCAATGGAAGCTACTTCACTACTAGAAGATGAAAATGAAAACAATCCACACATGATGAATGTGAATGAAAGTAAAGGGTAGATGCTGACAAAGAAAGATCAAAATGTCAAATGTAGAGGAAACACCAGCATGAAGAGTACCAGACACTTTAGAGCCGCAAGGAAAGGAGTTCTTGGGTTGAGAGAAAATTCTCATCCCCAGTGCCTCTATTAAAAAGTTCACAAGTGTTCCATATTATCACCTTATATTTTTTGTAGTATATTTGTGCTTACATTGTAGGGAATTTAAGATGAAGGTAATTTTCAAAAGGATAATTGAATGAAAAAAGTAGAAAACTCCAATTTGGACTCATTATTCATGATTTGATAATTACTTGAAGTGTTCCACAATGGAATATTATCAATATAAATATCTTGAAGATCATATTATGATTATTTTACACCAAGGTAAATCAAAAGGAGTGAACCCCTTGAGGGGGAGAAAAAATTCAGTATATTATATCAAGGATTATGTCAAGATAAACCATTGAAATTCATATCATCTCAAGAATCTGAAAATGAGGTATTTCAATCACATTTTTATCCCTTGTTCTTAATTTTATTTATCATGTCAATTAAGAGGGTGATTAATTTATGACATGATGGGATGAAAGGGGGATCTTTATATTGTAATTTAACTTTTTAATATGTTTGGTGAATTATGTTCAAGATTTAGCATTTCATTGATAAATCTCATTATCTCCAATCCCTTGGTCAAGAATTGATACACTCTGAGCATGATTTCACATGTATAGTTGTTTATGGATAGCACTGAAAAACTTGGTCATGTATCTCTTGTTTTCTACACTGGGTTAGTCCAATTATACTTAGAGTTGATTAATTAAAGGATTTTTTCTAAGTGAACCATGTGACATCAATCCTATCTCAGAAATATTCCAAAAGATATTATTCAAAGGGATGAGGACATGTTTTTTAAGAGACCCCACTAACACCTTTGCATTTGGTTTCCAATAAGAGGGAGAAAATATTGGCACACATATTGACCCATTCAAAGTGTGATTAAGTGATATTGACAACAAAATACAAAGAGGGAGATTGTTGAGCATGGTGTTTCATTTTTTGTCAATAATTTGTCAATGAGAAGTTAATATGTGAATGAAAGGTATTGATGATGAATTTGGTGAAGCCTTGTATAATTGTTGTTGATTCAAATCATTGAATACTACACTGGATAAATTCTCCAAGAGGATATAAATATGACAATTTTAGAACTAATCCTCAGTTCCAAGACATGTGTTAATGGAGAACACATCCCTCACAACAAGGATAATCCATGCATTATGTTTTAATGTATGAGGTATGAAGAAATGATTCATGCATCATCCATGGGTGGATTAAAGGAATATTGAATATATTTGGAATTATCATGCAAAAAAGAAGAAGAAGAAGAAGAGAAGAAGGTTAGTGGTTTGAAATTCTAGAGATAATGGAGAAGGTGTCCATGCATTATTCTTGTAATATACACTTGGTTTTTAACCAAGTATATAATATGGACTTACATAAAATGTAAGGGGAAAACCATGGAGGGCTAGCCGAGGACCTCACCTCAAGAACATATGGGACCCAAGGGTCAACCGTGCGTGAGGTAATACCTCAAGGCCATCCATGCATGAGGTAGGGTGTGCATGGCGCTTGTATAGGCCTTTGTAGGTGTGTGCATGATGATTAACCCGTGCACTAGCATGCATAGTGGGTGCTAGGTGTGTGCCTGAGGAGAGGAGTGGGCACTAAGATCATGACCATAGGGTGAAAAAAGTACGAGGTGGTACCATGAAAAAGAGAGGAGAATTCTGAGCGATTTCCTCCTTGGATTTTATTATAAATGATCTGTATTAGTGTCTCCATTTCAATGTGGGATAGGTTTAAAAAACACTGTGGTAATTCTGGTTGCTCATCTGATCTCGCATGAGATCTCAACCACATGCTCCATCCCACGTCTCATGATCTAATTAGGGTTGTCTGTGATTGATCCAATGGTCATGGAATCATCTTCAAACTCTGACTTCATGGAGAGCCACCCGATGCTGCTGCTCTCCATCGCCACTACCAATCCACCGAGAATGAGCTCCTGGCCACTGTTGAAGCTCAAATTTTTCACATGAGAATTTTTTGGAAGTAATGAACCCATGCATGCAATTTCATTTTCATACAAGCAACAGAACATGAAGAACCCACATAAGACGAGAGAAAATGAATTTGCCGAGGCTATGTCATTTGATGTTTGGGAAGAGGTTTTGCATGCATGCATGAACATGAGGTGTTCACATGAAATGAGGAACCCAAGTTGAACAGAAAGAAACCAAGATATGTGGTGTATCTCATATCCACGTTTGAAATATTCATACTAAAGATCACGGTTATTCAAATATTTGAATACCACAGAATATCATGCGTATTTTAACGTGCAAGTGATTCAAACCTCTCTTATAAATAGAGTATCACTAAGATGAGGTTTTTTGTTGAAAATATTGAGAGAAAGCTCTCGTTTATCCGAGAAACAGATCACTTCACGAAGGAGTTATGCATAGCCTTACTATGCGAGGAAAAGTTTCTGTGTAGCTTTTTTGTGCGAAGAAGAAGAACTTTAGACATTTAATAAGTGTTAAGGACTCTTTAATCGTCATAGCGAATGAGGAATGCATCTCCACCCCCTATGCGATGAAACCTGTGAACATGTGATATGTTCTTTTGAACCCACATTGTGTCTTTGTGAGAAGCATCCCGCATGTACACAACTGGTGCACTTTCACCCTTTCTATAGTCCACAAAGATAGAACCATGATACCATCTTGGTTTGTGTGTTTGTGATTGAGAAATTCTCGAGACAGCTGAGAAGAAGGAAGAACTGTGATCCCTGGTTCGCACAAAGAATAAGAACTCATGAACCCTTGGTTTCATGAAGAGAAGAATGATAGTTCATAAAGGGAGAGTGTATACATACACTACCCTTGAAGAAGAAGGAAAACTTACACACACACCATCCATATACCCATTTGGGTTATGTGTGAAAGAAGAAGAAAAATAAGAGTGCATGCATGGTGAAGTTCATGTGCATTCAAAGAACATAAAATACAGTGTGTGTATTTGTGTGCACATGTGAAGAAGAAATAGGATGAATGAAATAAGAACACAAAAAATGAATGCACCCATTCGGGTATGAGGAAACATGCATATAATTTCACTCTAATTTAAAAAGAAAAATTGTGTGTATGAAAAGAACCAAATAAGAACGCAGTGTGTGTGAATTGAAGAAGAAGAAAGTGACATACACCAAAAAGGAAGTTCATGAATATGAATTACATACACACATTGAACCTAAACCATTGATTCAAGTTAACAGTGTGTGTTTGGGTCTACAGGCAGCATAATATGCATTCATGCAATCATGCATAATCACATGCATGTGTTTAAATTCAGATGATGCCAAGTGAGTTGATACTCAGTGTTTGAATAATCACATAAGTGAATGTGATTCTTGCTAAGAAAAAAAAGATAAGTTTTAGTGCATTCAGTTATTTCACTAAAGAAGAAGAAATTGAGATATCCAAATACAAGAGGTATTGGATCCCATGAAATCCATGCATGAAGTGAATGAGTATTGAGACTGAATATAGACTGAATTAAAGAAGTTATTCTATCTGAGTTTTCAGTAATTGAGAGTCCAAGAAGGCAGACTTATGAAGAATCACTCTTGCATTCTTAAATAGGTTGTGTGCACCAATTTCACATATATAAGTGAGGTTGGGTATTCATCAGAAGAAGAAAGAATTTATTTAGCATTATTGAGCTGAGTACTGATCAGAGAAGTGATCAAAATTATTGACCAAGACCAACATACCTTACCAAAGGCTGTTAAATATTCTTGAAGAGATTCATAGGAAAGTGTGATTCACTAAGCCTATGTGGAGAGATTATAAGATCATCTACACTGAATCAAGAAATAACTTAAATAATGAAGTTTCTTGTGTGACTCGAGAACTATAAGACCCTTGTGAGATTCAGGGAGGAGAAGTTTTCAGTGGGATTCTAAAGCAGGCCAGTGGGACTCTGGTAACACTATGGGAAGCAATATAAACAACCTCCTATGGGACTCAGGAGAGATATAGTGGGACTCTGTATCGACCATTGTAATTACTAATCGAATTATAGTGGAGAATCTGTGTTGGGGTGAATAACCAACACAGTAAGGAGTAGGTCTTTGAATCGAACCTTATAAATCCTTGTGTTCAGTGCCTTTAAATTTACAATATCATTCTAGGTGAGGTTGGGATACACAATAATATTGGATCGAGGATTTAACTAGAGATAGAGGTTTAATTGAAAATAATCAATTAGTAAAAATATTTAAAAGGGATCACCGGTTCACCCCCTCCCCCTCTCAGTGATTCACACTGATCTGCACACTTCAGAGACAAAGGGATTATATTACATAGTGATAATTCTTATGTGGTTGTTATTGTTTCAACATTAAGTTCTTTCTCTTGGATATCTTGACCCATTGCTAGACAATAATCTTGGACTTTGGGAAAGTCTACCTAATTTCAATGATAAAGATTCTTAGAGGTTCACATGCTAAATGTTACTGTTAATCTCAATTAAATTTTATTTGAATTTAACTAATGAAATAATTATTATTCTAAAGACTGAGGAATAATTTTATTCAATTTTTATTGATTTCATAAATCAAAAAAAATCATCAGATTGTGAATAAAATATATTTATTTCTTTCATTGAATATTTAATAAATATTTATTCACTTGTTTGTAGATTAAAATATTTATTTATGAATAAAAAATTTATTCAGGTATTCAATAAATACCAAATAGGTAGAATGGACCAAGATTGCATCTGTTGATAAGTATTAATTTTTCAACATGTAAAATTATATTTATCATTATGCAAGTTTATGCATGCCATAAAATTAATATTATTATTTTATTATTATATGGAATGGGGTTTTTTAAATATTTTTATATTATTTAAGGTTCAGTATGAAATTAAATAGTATTTTAACCTAAACCATATCTCTATAAACTGATGGTTATGTCTATTATGTAGGATGAATTGAAAATTTAGAATTTATAATTGTTGTCCACAACATATTTATACCTCTTGAATTTTCCTCCTCTATTCCATTCAAGAATGAGAATAACACATTTAATCCCAAAGTATCTTGGAGTGATCAAGATGAAAAACACAAGATAATTGATTTGCTACACTACCACCTAGAAATAAATTAGATTTTCTTGGAGATCAAAGGATCACATTTGGATCACTACTGGAGGGAATTTACACATGAATCCTTACATCGCAACGAAGTTAATCCAAAAGGGTTTTTTGAAATATTGACTTCATAAAATAATAAATATCCTAAGCCCGAGTATATTATTTCTTCAATATATAAATAAATTAATTATAAATTTAACATTAAAGATCCTCTCATAGGGTTTTAGTACATTTTATTTAAAATAAATTTAAAATATAACACCCACCACTAATGCTTCCTTTATGCTTGGAACCAACACTAGGGTAGGTTAGTTCTAGTCTATCTAGGATCCTTACGCAATCATAGTGATCAAAGGCCACCTGGTGCACACATTACCCTAGAAAACTTATCCTAGGGGGTCAGGGTTCACTCCCAGAAGTGTCTCCCTGCTTCAACAACATTTAATTGGTGTTGTGATCTATAAATCCATTCTAGTGATTATTCCAATTATAACCCCTAATGAGTGACATGGTTCCCATATTGCATATACCACACTTTTAGGCTTTAAATTTCACAAATGGACCATACTTGGAGGATTTCAATTTTATGTTTCAGATCATTTCAAGGGCGCATCACACCTCAATACAAAAATTCACAATAAAAGATGCTCTAGAATCTATTTCCATTTTCAATAAAAAAAAGGGATGTCCATTTTATGAAAAAAACCCAACCTTAATATTTAAATAATCATAAATCATTATATAAATCAATTTAGTAATCCAATTTTAAATGATAAAGCAATCATTGTTTGATAAATAATGGTTTTTCATGAAACCATGCACCTCAACACCATGTATTTCCAATAAATGACAAAGATCCAAAATCCAAAGGGGAATAGGGATATTAGGATATAAGAGGAGACCCTAATCCATGAAACCCTCACTATAAAATCCCAAATTAAAAAACTCTAGATCAATGGTAGTCAAAGGTGAACACTTGTCGTGGAAACCCTCAAAGGTTTGCAGAATGAAAACATAGATCTGGTACCTTTCATTATTCCCTAAAAAATAATATAATTATCATTAGATCATGAGAAAAACCTTATATTTGGAGATAAAATCACCAATTTAAGATTACTTTCAAGAAATAAGAGGATTTCCTAAGTAACAATGAAGATAAAAAAAAGAAAATATTTGTACCTTTGATTTACAATATCCAACATCACTTCATCTATTGGAATCAATCCCTATAAGTGATAAGATCTCTAAAATCTCTAGGAAAAATATCTAGGGTTGATATCCTAGTATTTAGAATGAATAATGAGACAAGTGGGGTCATTTCATGTCCAAAAATATATTTTTTGATTAATTAATCCATATCATGTGGTTTGGCTATATGTTTTAACAAATATGTGCCAACTGTGAACCTGATTCTGTATAATAGAGAGAGTTATATGGTTGTTCGCATGGTTTTGATAATCATACATAAACTATTAGAAATTAATATGCACCATGTTTCGTGGTTTTATAATTATAATACATGGTTTGGACTAATCATTCACTAATCATTTTCCCTCCTCTAGGGATCCAAAGGAAGCTACACATTTTCCTCAAAAGGTTGTATGGTTTTTCCTAACTATGAACCAACTATACACATGCCTAGAAACCTCTAAAAACCACCAAAATCATCCAAAAAGACCTGATAAGAAACTAAAACAAAATATGGATGAGATTAATGAATATAAGTGCCTAAAAGTTACATCAATATGTGATAATTCTCCCCAATATATAAATTTTTATCCCTAGAAAATCAAGTTGAATAAGGCTATTCCAAAAAGAGATGAGGCCATTACTCCCACACCATTTATTCTCGTTACCAAGTTCCATGATAATCTATTTTTTTATGCCATAAAATTTAAAACAATGGAATAGAATTCCCATAAAAGATATTTTACTAAGAAATATCAACTTGAACTAGTTGTTTAACCACCTAGATGTCCATATCCAAAACATTAACTTTCCTGTTAAAAACATGAGAGGGGTCCATATGATACTTTTTAATATGAGATACATGGAAAAAATCGTGTATAGAAGTCAAATAAGATGGTAAATATGATAGATAATCTACATTTACAATTCAATTAGTGATCACAAAAGTCCACATATATCTTAGAGCAAGCTTTACCCACTTCCCAAGATGATGGTGAACCAATCAAGGTGAAACTTTCAAGAACACCAAGTCACCCACCAAAAAATTCCAAAGGATAGAACCAAAAATACACTTAATATTTTTACCAAATATGATTAGTCACTAGCCACTGATTAATAGTTTGGACCTTCACTAACATCTCTTAGACAAGGCTTGGTCCAACAAGAGAAGATTCACCCACCTCTAACCAAAAAAGAGGGGATTTACGAGGGATAACATAGAGAGCTTCAAATTGGGTCACTCTATTAGATGAATGGTATATATTATTATAATAAAACTCAAGAATTCCCAAATGATTATCCCAAGATCCTCCAAAGTGAAAAATACAAGCACAAATCATACCTTCTAGAATTTGAATTACTCATCCTGCCTGTCCTCCTATCTAAGGATTGTAAGTCATACTCAACTTAACCTAAGAACCAATCAATTCATATAGTAATTTAAAAAATAAATATGTAAATCATGAATCCCTATCTTAAATAATATTATATGGTACCCTTTTCAACCTCATAATCTTCTGAATATATAGTTTTTTCAAATCCTTAACCTTG
Source organism: Viscum album (assembly GCA_963277665.1). Taxonomy (NCBI): domain Eukaryota; kingdom Viridiplantae; phylum Streptophyta; class Magnoliopsida; order Santalales; family Viscaceae; genus Viscum; species Viscum album. Next base: position 761,735,072 of record OY728165.1, read on the forward strand.
GGGTGTCTCGAATTAAAATGAAATGAGCCAACTTGATTAGTCTATCAATCACCACCCATATGAAATTATTACCTCAGTGAGTCTATGGTTACCCTATAATGAAAACCATAGAAACATAATCCCATTTATAAATAGGCATTAGGAGAGGCTGAAGAAATACATCAGTCCTTTGGTATTTGGACTTAATCTGCTGACAGGTATAACAACGAGACAGAAAGTCATCTATATCGCATTTAAAACCTAGCCACCAAAACCAATTCTTTGTTTCATAACATATCTTCATCATACCATGATAAACATCCCACTATTAACTATGAAAACATTTTATATCAACTTTCCTCTCTAATGATGGAATGAAAAAATGGTTTCTGAAATAGAGGATACCTTCTGAGGAGAAACACCCCTCGATGATGGTATCCCCACCATATAAAGAGTTTTTGATACTTCAGAAATATCTATCCCATTATTGTTCAGAAAAAATAAATTCAAGAAGAGATGAAATTAGTTGAGCACTAGCTAGAACAATTAATGTCTCTTCCTCCATCACATCTAGGTGCATCCAAGTAATGGTTCCCATAATATTCCATTCATATTTCAATTCCATAACTACTTGAGAGGGAAAATTTATACTGAAAGTGATTATAAAAACATTCCCCTTTGTTTAAGTATAAGCATTTATAAATTTGAAATGGTGAAGATATTCCACCCATATCCTATGCATAAGGTTCTGGTCCTTCTGATAAATGATGACACTTGAACTCTTATAGTCATAATAGACGATGAACCTTTCCCCAAAGAGGAAATATCGCTAACTCTAGAGAATATTCATAACTTTTACAAGTTCCAGTTCATGGGTGGGGTAATTATTTTCATGTGGACGAATATGATTAGAGTTTTATGCCACTACATGATCTTCTTGCATAATAACACATCCCAAACCAACACCTAAAGCATATCAAGACACCACATAGCCCTTTCCTAAAAGGACCAATTTGGGATATGCCTAACACTGAGAGGAGGGTGAATTAGTGTTGGGGGATTTTTAATTCAATTAAAAAAAAGTATCCCTTTACCTATTAGACCTATTAGGATATCAATTCTATTTTTCTATTTTCCATGTTGCATGTAATTATATAAAATAATTAAAATATGGAACATTATTTTTTTACAAGGTTCACTACCCAATGATAGTAGTTATTCCTTGTCATGGTCTGGAAATGATCCTGACCACACAACCACTAAAAATTAATCCTTTTAATATGGTTATATTAAGTAGTAAATACCATTTAAATTTTAATGCACTATAATCAATTGATAATTCATGTTTTACAATACCTTTATAGATATTTATACTTCCTCTCAAGATTGTCTTCTTCTTATTGATAAGGTTATTTGTAACACCAATAAATTCTTCCACCAATTGAGACTTTTAATGTCCCAGATTTTCTATGTATTATTTTTAAATATTATATAGCTTAAATTTGAGACTAGAAGCTGAAAAGGTGTGTGATTCTGAGACCCAGTGTGCCCAGAATAATTTTTTTAAAAATATTAAAATATTAAATAGCACACACACACAGTTTTCCTGAAAAAGTGGAATAACTTCTAAATGGGTGCCCAGATCAGAAATCTGAGGTCACCATTTCATTCAGAGAAGTGAATTTACCCTAGGCATGACCTAACATTGGTCGGTGTGGGTCAGTTGTGGAAATTCATCACGAGCATTTTAAATGAATAAAGTAAATTGATAAAAAATATTTTATTTTTATTTTTGTTGATAATGTGACAGGTTTATTTTAAATAAACACTTTGGTAGAGATCCAGGGTTAGGATCATAACTTCGGAATCCTCTAAAGGCCCTGAAAAGATAGATCTAGAGAATCCTCCAGGTAGGAGATGATAGAACTTTGGATCAAAGATTGAAAAATGTAGTTCTTGATGGATCTTTCCAACAAAGACAACATGGTTACTGATCTTCATCAGTGAGCAATCCAAAATCCAGTTAGGATATGTTATTCCGATTCTTCTTTCCCATTCTTGATTTTCTATGATGAACGTGGACTAATACACAAACAAATTAGTCTATGGATTGATCTTATATGTGGGATGGGATGATATTTGTGGGGTTTATCAAGATTTTGTCCTTGATATTTATTGATTTATTTGTTTATCATTCTTATGGGAATCTATTGTGGCCAAAATGAACAACGAAGGAGGTTTGTTCCTTGTGCATTCTTCTCCCCCGATTTATAGTATTATTGACATGCGTTATTAATTCTTCCCTCAAACTTTGAATAATAAATCATTATGCCTTCAATACTTGGTGCAAAGATCCAAAAGCGGAGATCTGATATCGGGACGACTAGAATGAGGTGCGACAGTGGGCATGGTGGTGGATAGAATGACGGTGGGTGTTGAATCTTTATTCTTCAACAATGATGAAGAATGCCTACGATTGTGTTTTACAAGACATTTGAGGGCCCAAATCCTATTGATTCGGTGTTAGAGTAACTTGAGGACCTTCGATCATGAGTTTTGAGGAAAACTGAGCAGTGGAGAATAACCCGGGTGATCAGATAAGGTGAGCAGGAGGAATAATATGGGTTCTAGAAAACCCAATACACACAGTGTGTAGTCTTGGCTACATGGAATGCGTTCATCATTGGACGACTCGCAGTGTACATGGTAAGTACACGAACATGGGTTGGAGTACACGGGTTGCCTACATAACGTGTACTCCCCCACATGGAATGGCTTGAATCAGTTGCACAGATTACCCCATGTACCGGTACATGGGAAAGGTTACACGGGTTGGCACTATGTACTAAAACATGGCTGGAGTATAGGGGTGGACCTTGAATGGAAGGACACAGCATGTGACTCCTTCTACATGTCGTGTATCCATCTTCTACACGACACATTTTGGAATGACATGGATCATTGTACATGGTCATTACTCGGTGTCAAGGGACACAGTGTGTGACCCCACTACACGTCTTATACCCCCTTTATACATGGATTGATTCTCTTGTAATTTTTATCTTGGACAAGTTTCATTGGGGTCTTTTCCCTTTATCATTTCCCTGAAAGTAGGTACGAATCATTTTCTACTCATACGACTACAGATAGTAGTTCGAGTACCTTTTCTTACATGTTGTATTTGTGGTTACAGACTCTTTTTTATGGGATTGTATTCTATACTTGCTTACTTTACTTTACTTACCATAATACTCTGATTTTGGGATATAGTGGTGTGTATGAATTGTTTACTTAGTATTTTTTACATTTCAGCATTTTGTGGTCTTAGAGATGTGTGTGTGTATACTGGTACATAGGCAATGCCTCCCATTTTAATGATATGCCTACTCGGTGCTAGTCACCATCCCCTCACCTATTTGAGGTGTGATTAGAGAGTCACAATGTGTTCCCCACTAATATGTTTCATGATAGAGTGGTATCATATCTTGTCAGATCTACTTTAGGACCGAGAGTCTATGAGATTGGTTTAGGGAAATAGTGTTAAGTGTTTCAAGTTTGGATTTTATTTTAGGGACTCCAGTGTTGGTACGACAACTAATTTATCTATACACTAGGACTCTGATAACCTACTTTTCAACTCGTTACATGAAAACACTAGTTATAAAAAAATAATGGTATACACATCATTTAGTAATGGGTTATGATTTCCATGTCCTTCTTGAGTCAGCTCTCCAAATATACTCATTGATCATGGTACATATTGTTTTCTTTCAGGATGCCTCTACGATGCATACCAGTTAGGATTCAGTAGCTCGATCATGAGGATGAATACCTCAGTGATGAGGCTCTAGTACAGGGACCAGTTCCCCATATGTTACCTACAGGTGGTGCACCAGTCATACCCCCACCTATAGATCAGAAAGTGGTACCTACAGTACTAGTGGATGAGGAGCGTAAGCTGAGTGTGCTTTACAAGTTTCAGCGATAGATACCCCTCAGGTTCTAGGGAAAGCCCAACCCATAGGTAGTTGAGGACTATCTTGATGCAGTGACCTAAGTTTTCCATCTAGTCATAACACTAACATATCATATGGTGATCCTAGCGGTGAGCCTTCTACAAGGTCCAGTGGGACGATGGTGAGGTTTGGATATCTATACTCACAACGAGGTGACTCTTTGGGAGATATAGTTTGAGTACCTCTTCAGATGGGGTTTATCACTAGCTACACTGAGAGTTGTGCGTATTTAGGAGCTTCTTAAACTTCATTAGGGCAGTAAGTTAGTGGTTGATTATTCATTGAGGTTCACCAACCTTTCCAGGTACTTGATGGATATGGTTTGAGATCAGTACTTCAGGGCTCATACCATTGAGTGAAGTCTGCATAGATACATCTGAGCCAACATTATCTCTCTATTAATTCCTACTTATGTTGGGGTTCTTGAGTGATCTTTGGTGGTTGAAAGCTTCTTGGCTAAGCAGATACCACCGGTGATAGTCAGAAGTGGACGAGAAGGAGCAGAGACATTAGTACCAAGGATCTGACATCATTCACAGGGACCTGTACGTGGGATACATTTTAGGAGGAGGTCCCATGATATAGAATATATAGTTTATGTCTTATTGGGTGGGTCTAGTTAGCTTAGAGAGAGGTAGTTCTATTCATGTGACGGCAGAGGAAATCTCTCTAGAGATTTTTTGAGCCACCATGCTGCTAACAGGGAGACAGTGGATGGACCACCAAGGTAGAGATAGGGACAAGAGTAGGAAGATCTGCAGGGTGGAAGACATGGAAGAGGAGCTGGGAGAGCAGTAATATGTGGTCTACATTTTGACTTGCTACCACCACCACCCCTAGGTGGTCCATGTCAGGCTCAGGGGGCAGGAGGACAGGGGTGGGGAAAGCTGCATGTGGTTGAGGAATATGACCCAGGGGATCTAGGAATTATTCAAGGTATGATATGTTTCTTTTCTACGTTATCTATAGTATAAATAGACATAGGTTCTTTTCATTCCTATCTCACCACATATCTTGTTTGATACCTAGAGATTCCAGTTGAACTGTTGACTCGACCCTTATGCTTGGAGACACCTACCAAAGAATACTCAGTGATCACACACTTATATTGAAAGTGTGACCTAACCCTTGGAGGTGAGAGTTTCAATTAGAACCTCTTGGTAGCGGCGTTGAGGCCTTACGACATCATTCTTGGTATGGATTGGTTATCTATAGTCCACTCCTAGATTGACTATTTTAGGTGAAGGGTGTGGTGTGTCTATCGTGATGGAATGAAGTTTTACTTTGTCATTGAAAAGGAAACCCATGAATCATATTATTGACTCATGTATAAGAGGGTTCAGTTGATTACTCAACAATTGGCAAGCCTGATCCTTGGTGCAACAGATGTTACAAGTTTCCAGTTTCTTATAGTGGTGGTGGAGTATGAGGAAGTCTTTACTAAAGATTTTCTAGGACTACCTACCCACCAAGAGATTGGATTAGGCATTTATTTACACCCTATGATGGCACTAATATTTTCACCATCATATCAAATGGATCCCATGGAGCTTTGCAAGCTGAGGGTGTAATTGGAGGACTTATAGAGGAAAGGCTTCATTAGACCCAGTTTTTCACCCTGGGCAGACCCAGTTTTGTTTGAAAAAAAGGGAGATGTGATTTTAATGTTGTTTGTGTACTATCAGTGCTTGAACCAGGTGACCTTTAAGAACTAGTCTCCACTACTGAGGATCGATGGCCTCTTTGATCAGTTGAAAGGGGCACGATGGTTTTCGAAGGTTGACATGAGATCAGGTTATCTGTAACATCCTAGGTAATTACAGAACAAGACTTTTCATATTTATTAATATTTATGAATTAGGTAGTAATTTTACCTTAATTGGGATGTTATTTCCAATAGCATACTTGACACGCAATAATGGGTTTCGCCAAAATCTTATGTCGCATGCAAGACCGAGTTATACCAAAAAATAATATATTGTAGTTATCACATGGTCGTTATATTAGTGGTAATGAAAAAAAATAACTATATTATGTTTATAAATGTTTATTAAATATTTTTTACTTTTTTCCAATTAATTTTATGGGCTTAAAATAAGAATAAATTTGATTTTAAGCATAAAAATCTCTAATATTTTTAAAAGGTGGTATTACTGCCTATTGATGGCGAAACTTTTTAAAATATAAATTTTGACACTTTTATAGGTCATATTTGACAAAATAACCTTCTTAATTGGAATAGTGACATAAAAATTTACTTTGGTTTAATTTTGGTATTTTTCTGATAAAATTCATTTTTTAATGAATAATAAAAAATGTTGTATTTTAATTCAAGAACTACTTTTTCATATACTTTATTTATATAGTTAGGTTATCCTTTTAATTGGTTTTAAAGTTTAATTAAATAATATTTTTATCAATTAATATAATTTATGTCATTGGAATCAAATTTAAATTGAAATTGGATATAAAAACTTTGTGAACTTTTGAACGTTTTACTTCAAAAACCCGTTTTCTCAATCCATCAATGGGATTAGTGTTAAACCTAATTTAACCACTTATGTGAATTAAATTTTTAAAAATTTATATACATGTTTTTAATCGGTATGGAAAATGTGATCCAGTAGGGTGAAAATAATTTTTGGTGAATAGTAACTTTAGTATTTTATTTACCATGGTTAATGGTAAATAGGGTAATTAAAGGTAAAAATAATATTATAAAAATATAAAACTACCCTAACACTTGTCCTAATATTATTGTATAAGTTATTTTCTACTAATATAATCCTTGGGCTAAAATTTTTACTTTTTTAAGCTACTTGGGTGTAATTATGACATTTATAACATTTAATTTAAAGTAAAGTCAAATATATCATAAATATGTCTCTTCTTACTAAAACAATTTTAATATGAGTTTATGTAAGTGATATCTTAGACTATGAATATTCCTTATAAATATAAAAAAATTACCTACATCATGGAAATTTATTTATAATTTTTTTAAATTAAATATTTAAATTTAATTATGACACAATAATGTGCAGTAATATAATTATTAAATAAAGAATCAAATAAATGATATTAATAATATTAAAATAAATATAATTTGAAATATTTTATTCCATACACAAATTTTATGGATGACTATTACATGTTAGGGATAAGTTAATGTATTGTTTTGAAGGAATCAAGTTATGATTTTTTTAAAAATACAAGTAATGAATAGTGTCAAAATTGACATAATTCATAACTTAAAATATAAAATATCCAATTAAATGATATAAAATTTATAAAAATCCAATATTCAACCAAACAGTTGAGATAAGTCCAAAAATTTTATTAATGACTCATTAATTGGTCGTTTGGCATCATTTGGTAATTATTTTTACTCTCAAAGTGTAAATTGCTTAATAAAATTATAAGAGTTGAAAGGGATAAAACATAAAGATAAGGATAAAAACTTGTCTATTTTTTATTAGATGAATTTATTTTGAACCATACTCATCCTATATTCAAACTAAATAATTTTGGAGCCATTTGGAATCTAAATTGAATTTATATTAATTTAATACTTTTTATAATTCCACGGGTGCCCCTTCCCTCTCCTATAAAAAGGAACACATTCCTCACTTTTACTTGCACTTCAAAACCCATTTGGTTCAGCCAATATATACCCAAATCTCTTCTTAGAATACCTAATCACATTCTTGGTGCATTTTCTTAGGAATAAAACTCTTCTTATAGGTTTTAATGTGTTCTTCAATGGTGATCAACTGAAGAAGAGGAAGAAAAAGAACGTACAAGACGATTCAGACTTGTGGTAAGGGACTACATCTCAGTATCCTTTAATTGAGACATTTCTTGATAATATGCACCTTTATTATTTTATAAGGTATATATACATACACTTCTACATTTCATATCCATATTTTATCTATACTAATGTTATTTATTGTTTTCGTAAATGAATTAATTCATGGAGATTAATATTTAAATGTTCAAAGTGGTATGGAACACCTTGAATTTTTAAATATTTAATTATCAAATTTTTTTTTGTGATATTAATTTACATATTTATTATATGGATATAAAAGTATTTTAAAGTTTTTTTAATTTAGTTCAAAGGTTTGAAAAATGAATATTTTTATGTGTTTTATACGGAACATTTTGAAAAATGAAAAAAGGAATATTCTTTTTAACATATAGTGTGAAAAAAACTTCTCCACCATAATAACCACTATTTTTTACTTGGATTTCTCTATATTAATTAATTTTTTTAAAAGGAAAGTAAATCCCTTACTCATTTTCTTTATGGTATCTTGGTATTGAAAATGGTTTCTTAAATGAAAATGGTTTTTTTATACGAAAATTGTTTTTATATGGGATTAGAAGAAGTTTTCAAAAGGGTTTTGTGATGAACATGTTTTATTCATGAAATATTACTTGAGAATTATATGAAATGGGTGAGCTCGATATAGCTTATACGAAGGTTTGATCCCCATTATAGCTTATGGGTGAGCCTGACACGGCTTATACGAAGGGTTGAGCCCCATTGTAGATCACGGGTGAGCCTGTTATAGCTTATATAAAGGGATGAGCCCCATTATATCTAATGAGTGAGCATGATATAGCTTATACTAAGGGTTATCTCCATTATAGATCTCTAATTTATTCGCTAATAATAATATTGGAAGTTTTACATATGTTTAATCGAATTGAAAGTGGTTTGAAAGGGTTTTATGTATATGATGCTCAAATTCACATAAAGAAGTTTTAATTAATTGATATTGGTTTTAGTGTTTTTCTTTGAGAAAAAAGTATGAGTGTTATTTATGTGAAAATATTTTGTTTCATTTTCTCAAATAACATTAAATGGGTTTCCATGTTTTAACTAGACTAATGGTTTTCTTTCTTTTTATGTCCTTTACTGAGATTTTTGTGCTAATCCCAAGTTTTTAAATGTTTTCACAAGATTTAAGTGATAATAGAGTCAAGGATGAAATCAAGGAAAATTTATGATGATTAAACATGAAAAGAAACCATGTTTCTTTTTAGAATTTTTTATGTTATGGAAGAAATGGATACTTTTGGAAGTGTCCACTTTGTATTTCTATGGTTTTTTTATGTAATAGTTATGGAATAATTCTTTAAAGCTATAAACCTGAAAATATCCTCAATGTGAATTCTTTACATAACTCAATATTATGTAATGTTTAAGTTTGGGGTCTTATAGTTAGTATCGAAGGTTGGTTTAGATAACTTTAGAGGTTAAGATAGTGTTAATTTCTTTCTTTTAGATGATTTTACTTTATGGTTAAGTTGAAATGATGTAGCATTTCAAGATTAACATATTGCTTCATCTAAACTATGTCTATTTGGAATGGTTTTCCACAGAATAAATAGGAAAGCTGTAAAGTAAAGGCATCGAGAGGAAAACAACCTTTCAAATCAACATCATGAGGTGGTCAGAATCAGAATTGAATAGTTTGTTGTAGTGATGGCATAGTTAACTCAAGATATAAATGGTGGTTGTATCCATACACGATATCATCTAGATCAACCACAGAGTAATATGTGAGTAGTGGAACATTTTATGTGGCAATTTCCCACATAATTCAATGGATCATCTGACCCAGTGGTAGCTAAAGGATGGATCAATACCCTGGAGAAGATATTTAAAGTCATGGTATATTTGGAACATCAAAAGGTAACTCTTTCCATCTATCATTTTGAAGGTGAAGCTGATTTATGGTGGTTATTGGTTAAGAATACTAGAGATAAAAATGATCTTGATGCCATGTAATGGGAAGAATTTAAGGATTTTTTCCTTGAGAAATATTTCCATTAGGTTGTTTATATTAGGATAGAGAAACAATTATTGGAATTAAAGTAAAAGGATGATAATTCAATTACCGTATATGAATTGAACTTCAAAATATTGGCCAGGTATGTTATATATTTTATTTGAGACATTGACAGTAAAATTAATAGATTTTAATAATGATTGAAACCGGGGCTATGAAGAGATTCGGCCTCCTGAGAATTTAAAAGTTATGAAAACGTGGTTCGTTGTGATGAGAAAGTGGAAATGGAGTCTACCAACACTTACATGTCGTGAGATGATAAGAGTAAGAAACGATCAATGTGGAAGTAAATGGAAAAGCAACCAATTAATAATTCTGGAGGTAGGCCTAAAACTTATTCCAAGTGTGGTAAAATACATTTTGGGGTATGTATGTCAGGATCTGGAAAGTGTTACTTGTGTGGTAAGTTTGGCAACAAGGTTTGTGACTGCAAGGAAAAGGGTCCTGAACAGTCCAACAATGAGATAATAGATATCTAGTCTACAGTAAGATGCTTTAGCTTCAATGAGTTAGGACATTATGCAAATAAGTGTCCAAATTTAATTACACAGGGAGGAAATCATTATGATCAGAAACAAAAAGTTTTAGGAAAATATTTTTCTACTACTACAATTGATGTTGAGACATATGGTAAAGTAATGGAATCTCCTGAGATCTTGATATTTTTCAAAGGATAGCCATAATTTCAAGGTTTTAGACACACCTTATGAGGTTTTATATGAATTGATAATAAGTTATTAAGGACATTTCTGGTAGATGTTTTGTGGGGTTATGTTTATGTAAGAATTTTTTTTAATGTGGAAGTATGCCTTTAATTTTAGACCTCAATTTTAAGATATTTATATCCTTTATGGATTACGTGATCTTTGATGCTTAAGGTTATTCTTAGGGATGTGCATTATAATTCTGGGAATATTATGAGGATTAAATTATGCTTATAAAATCAAAATACATCAAGTAAGTATGTTTCCTTATGTTCTTATTATAGGAAGTAAATAAGTTACTCAACTATATCAAAAGGATCTTAAATCAAAAACTTTATCCATTTACTTTTCTCAATGTTCTTTTTACTCATCACATATTTATTTATTTTTATGGATAACTCTCCAATGACTATAATCTCTATCACTCTTATTAGTCTTTGAGAGATAGTTATATCATCCATGTCCATGTTTTCCTACATGGAACCCTAGTATATGATATCTCAGGTGACAATTGTACTTCACTTTATTTATTTTAAAGTAGTGGTTTTATTGACTCTTTTTCTGATGTAGGGTTTCAATAAAGTAATTTTGAAAAGTGAAACCTTATTTACCGAGACTAAATTTAAAACTGTGAGGACGTAATTTCCAAAAGGGGGGAAGGATGTAACATCCCATGTAATTACAGAATAAGGATTTTTCAAATTTATTAATATTTATGAATTAGATAGTAATGTTACCTTAATGGTTATGCTATTTCCAATAGTGTACTCGACATGAAAAAATAGGTTTCTCTGAAATTTACGTCGTACACAAGACTGAGTTATACCAAAAAATAATATATTGTAATATTATTATTTAAAATAGTAGTTATCACATAGCCTTTATATTGGTGGGGATGAACATAACTAACTATATTATGTTTATACATGTTTATTAAATATTTTTACTTACTTACAATAAGTTTTATGGGCTTAAAATAAGAATAAATTTGATTTTAAGCATAAAAAGCTCTCATGTTTTTAAAAGGTAGTATTACCGCCTATTGATGGAGAACCTTTTTAAAATATAAATTTTGACACTTTTATAGGTTCTATTTTAAAAAATAACATTCTTATTTTTAATTAAGATATCAAAATTTACTTTGGTTGAATTTTGGTATTTTTATGATAAAATTTATTTTTTAATGAATAGTGAAAATACTACATTTTAATTCAAAACTACTTTTTTGTATAATTTATTTATATAGTTAGGTTATCATTTTAATTGGTTTTAAAGTTTAATTAAATGATATTTTTATCATTTAATCCAATATAGGTCATTATAATCAAATTCAAATTGAAATTGGATATAAAAACTTTGTGAATTTTTGAACGCTTTACTTTAAAAACCAATTTTCTCGATCTGTCAGCAGGACAAGTGTTAAACTTAATTTAACCACTTCTGTGAATTGAATTTTAAAAAAAAATTATACATTATTGTAATTAGTATGAAAAATCTTATACGATAATATCAAAATAAATTTTGGTGAATAGTAACTTTAGTATTTTATTTACCACGGTTAAAGGTAAATAGGGTAATTAAAGGTAAATATAATATTATAATAATATAAAACTACCATAACACTTGTCCTAATATTATTGGATGAGTTATTATCAACATATACAATCCTTGGTCTGAAATGTTGACCTTTGTAAGCCACTTGGGTGTGATTATGACATTTATAACATTTAATTTAAAGTAAAGGAAAATATATCATAATTATGTCTTGTCTTACTAAAACAATTTTAATTTTGGGTTATGTAAGTGATATATTCAACTATTAATAGTCTTTAGAAATATAAAAATATTACCTACATCATGGTAATTTATTTATAATTTTTAGAGATTAAATAATTAAATTTAATTACGACATAATAATGATGTGGGAATAGATTTATTAAAGAAAGAAACAAATAAATGATATTAATAATATTAAAATAAATATAATTTAAAATATTTTATTTCATCCACAAATTTTCTATATGAATATGAAATGTTAGGATTGAGTTAATTCATTTTTTTTGAAGGAATCAAGTTATTATGATTTTTTTTAAAAGTCGAGTAATGAATAGTGTCAAAATTGACATAATTCATAACTTAAAATATAAAATATCTAATTAAATGATATAAAATTTCTAAAAAACAAATATTTAACCAAAAATATTAAATAATTCATAAAATTTCATTAATGAACCATTAATTGGTCATTTGGCATGATTTGGTGATTATTTTAACTCTCAAAGTGTAAATTACTTAATAAAATTGTAAGAGTTAAAAGGGTTAAAACATAAAGATAAGGATTAAAAAATATCCAAAACTTGTCTAATTTTTATTGGATGAATGTATTTAGACCCATCCTAATCATATCTTAGAACTAAATAAGTTTGGAAACATTTTTAATTGAAATTTAATTTATATTAATTTAATAATTTTAATAATTCCAAGGGTGCCCCTCCTCTCTCCTATAAAAAGGCATTGATTCCTCTCTATTCCTTACACTTCAAAAACTATTTGGTTCGGCTATGATCTAACAAAAAATCTTCATATAATATCTCTTTATATTCTTGAGGCCTTGTCTTAGGCATAACACACTCCTTAGATTTGTTAAGGTGTTCTTCAAATGTGATCAACTGAAGAACAGAAAGATGAAGAACGTACGAGACAATTCGGACTCGAGGTAAGGGACTTCATCTCAATATCCTTTCATTGAGACATTTCTTGATAATATTCACCTTTGTTATTTTATAAGGTATACATACAGACACTATGACATTTCATATCCATATTTTATCTATACTAATGTTATTTAATGTTTTGGTAAATGTATTAATTCATGGAGATTAATATTTAAATGTTCAAAGTGGTATAAAACACCTTAAACGTTTAAATATTTAATTATAAAATATTTTTCTTAATGATATTAATTTACATATTTATTATATGTATATAAAAATATTTTAAAGGACATTTTTTTTATATTTTTAATTTGGTTCAAAAGTTTTAAAAAGGAATTTTTTACGTGTTTTATACGGAACGTTTTGACACACAATAAAAGGAATATTCTTTTTAACGTATATAGTGACAAAAGTTTACTTGCTACCATAACTGTTATTTGATACTTGTCTTCCTCTATAGGACTTAATTTTTTTAAAAGTAAAATAAATCCCTTATTCCTTTTTTTAGGGTATCTTGGTATTGAAAATGTGTTCTTAAATGAAAATGGTATTTTTATATGGAAATATTTTTTATATGAGATTAGAAGAAGTTTTCAAAAGGTTTTTGTGAAGGACATTTTTTATTCATGAAATGGTACTTGCATATTATATGAAACAGGTGAGCCCAATATAGCTTATATGAAGGGTTTAGCCCCATTATAGCTCACGGGTGAGCCCAACATAGCTTATACGAAGGGTTGAGCCCCATTGTAGCTCACGGGTGAGCCCGTTATAGATTATATAAAGGGATGAGCCCCATTATAGCTCACAGGTGAGCCTGATATATCTTATATGAAGGGTGATCCCCATTATAGATCTCTGATTAATTAGGTAATAATAATATTGGAAGTGGGCCATGTGGTTATTCCAATTGAAAGGGATTTGAAAGGGTTTTATGTATATCAAGATCTAAGCCACCTAAAGAAGTTTTCATTGCTTGATATTGGTTTTAGTGTTTTCATTTTATTGAAAATTATGAGTGTTATTCATGTGAACATGTTTTGTTTCATTCACTCAAAGAACATTAAATGGGTTACCATGTTTTAACTAGATTAATGGTTTTCTTTCTTTTTATGTTCCTTATTAAGCTGTTTGTGATCTTCCAAAGTTTTTAAATGTTTTCATAGGATTTAAGTGAGAGTAGAGTCATTTATGGAGTTAAGGAAAGGTTATGATGATTAAACAAGAAAAGAAACCATGTTTTGTTTTAAATTTTTTTGTGTTATTGAAGAAATTGATATTTTTGGAAGTTCCCACTTTATATTTCTATGGTTTTTTATGTAATATTTATGGCCTAATTATCTAAATCTATAAACCTGAAAAGATCCTAAATGTGAATTATTGAATTAACTCAAGATTATGTAATGTTTAAGGATGGGTCCTTATACTCTCGCCAGTTGCGAGTACGGGATGAGGATATATCGAAGATAGCCTTTAGATGTCGTTACAGTCATTATGAGTACTTGGTGATGCCCTTTGGCATGACCAATGCCCCAGTAGTGTTCATGGGACTCATGAACTAGATCTTTCAGCCTTACTTAGACTGGTTAGTGGTAGTATTCATTGATAATATCCTTGTGTACTCGGTGTCTGAGGAGGAGCACGCGATAAACTTAAGGATAGTTCTAGACATACTCTGAGAGCACCATCTCTATGGGAAACTCTCAAAGTTTCTGTTATGGATTCAGGTGGTCAACTTTCTGGGACACGTTATCTCAGAAGATGGAGTGGAAATGGACCCAGCCAAGGTTGAGGTAGTGATAACATGGGATCCACCTAGGATTGTGACAGGGTTGTGGAACTTCCTTAGTCTAGTAGGCTATTATCAGATATTCATACCTGATTTCTCTAGGATGTCAACACCTATGATAGCTTTGACTCGAAATGGTTATCCCTTCATGTGGAAAGAAAAGTTCCAAAAATATTTTCAGTAGTTGAGGTAGAGTTTGAAGAGCGCTCCGGTCTTGAAATTCTCAGAGGTGGGTATCGAGTATGTAGTGTTCTACAATGTATCAGAAACTGGGCTTGGTTGTGTTCTGATGCAGAGGCAAGAGAGGATTTCCTATGGTTCAAATCAATTGATACCACATGAGCATAACTAAGTGACCCATGATCTTGAGTTATTAGTGGTAGTATTTGCGTTGAATATGTGGTGACACTACCTAATGGGCGAGAAGTTTATTTTCTACTCCGATCACAAGAGTCTCGAGTATATCTTCTCTTATAAGGATATAAACTTGAGATAGAGGCGATGACTAGATTTCCTCTAGGAATATGACTTTGAGATTGTCTATACTCCTAGGAAGGAGAAAGTGGTGGAATATGATCTCATCATAAGATCTAGTTTGCAGTTCTTGAATGTGGCATCGGAGCAGTTGGCCTCATTTCAGTTATCCTTTGTGGATGGAGATAGAGAATATTACCTCCAGTCCATGGTTGTTACCCCTCCACTCTTATAGTGAGTCAAGGAGGCATAGCTTGGAGATACCAACTACGAGACCCAATGTGCTCATATGTCCATAGGGCATGCTTCTAATGGATATTTAAAAGGTTGGGAGCACATCATTATTTTCAGAGGATGCACAGTAGTACCAGTGGTGGTGTGGGAGGAGGTCCTGATGGATTTTCATATGACCCCTTCGGTGGCACATCCAGGTGTGGAAAAAATGTAAGAGGACCTCCGACGTCAGTTTTGTTGGATAGTAATAAATAAGAGTGTGTAAGAGTTTGTTTCTTTATGCCTTACTTGTCAGTAAGTGAAGGCTGAGTACCAAGTTCCAGTGGGTTTAGCTCAACCCCTTTAAGTTCCAGAAGGGAAGTGGGATATGATATCTATAGAATTCATTATGGACTGACCATTTACATTGAGGGGACACGATTATATCTAGGTGATCATTGACTGACTCACCAAGTCATCCCACTTCCTAACTATCTAAGAGCATAGTTCAGTAGAGAGCTTGGAACGCATCTTCATTCCGGAGATAGTTCGACTCTATAGAGTTCCATCGATGATTATTTCAGATTGTGATGCTAGTTTCACATCCCAATTTTGGAAGGAATTACATGAGGTTTTTGGGACCTAGTTGCGCTTGATCATAGCATTTGACCCGTAAAATGACGGCCAGACAGAGCAGACCATTCAATTTCTGGAGTACATACCACGGGCTTGCATGTTATACTTTTTTCGTAGTTATAAGGATCACCTATCACTGCTGGAGTTCGCATACAATAACATATATCATTCCACCATTGGTATGGCACCATTCTATGCTTTTTATGGGTGACCCTGCAGGTCACCACTTTTCTAGACTGACCCAAGAGAGTCATGAGCTTGGAGTTGGTGTGAGCTACTATAGAGAAGGTGTATATCATCCAAGAGTTGATAAAGACTGCATATAACTATTATAAGTCATATGATGATAGGCGATGGAGGCCTTTGGTGTTTGATCAAGGAGACCATGTGTTTCTTTGGGTTTCACCTCGATGTAAATTACAGATATTTGGTCAGGGCGGCAAGTTATCTCCGAGATTCATCAGCCCTTTTCAGATCCTATGTAGAGTTGGTGAGTTGGTGTACCACTTAGATCTACCCTCATATTTATATCGGGTACACTACATCTTCTAAGTGTTGTATTTGAGGAGGTACATACATGACCAATCACACGTCATAGACTGCGGAGAGTTGGATATCGAGGATGGAGCGACTTTTGTTGAGTACCCAATGGAGATCAAGGATCAGTAGTAGAGGATATTTTTTGGGTGATCAGTTCCTTTAGTGCATGTCTAGAGGAAGTATGATAATATCTATGAGAGAACTTGGGAGAGGTAGTCTTAGATTCGTGCTCATTACACTCATTGTTTTGAGTATCCTTTATTTTGGATTTTTGGGGACGCAAAGCACCAAGGTGAGGAGAATTTAATGTCACAGATTTTCCATGTATTATTTTTAAATATTATATGGATTAAATTTGAGACTGGGTGCTGAGACTGTGTGCGATTCTGAGGCCCGGTGTTCCCATAAAAATTATTTGAAAAATATTAAAATATTAAATAGAACATGCGCATAGTTTTCCTGAAAAAATGGAATGACTTCTAAACGGGTGTCTGGATTAGAAATCTGATGGAAACTTTTCATTCAGGGTAGTGAATTTACCCTAGGTGCGACCTAATGTTGGTTGGTGTGGGTCGGATGTGGAAAGTTGTCAAGGAAAATTTAAATGAATAAAATAAATTGATAAAAATTTATTTTATTTTTATTTTCATCGACATAGTGATGTAGAGATAGGTTTATTTTAAATAAACCCTTTGGCATAGATCCAAGGTTAAGCTAATAACCCTATAATCCTATAGAGGCCCTAGAAAGAAATATCTAGAGAATCCTCTCGATATGTGGTGATAGAACCTTAGATCAAAGTTCAATGAACACCATTCTTGAAGGATCTCACCAACGACGATGACGTGGTGACTGATCTTCATCAGCGAGAGATTCAAAATCCAAGTAGTATGTGTTATTTCGATTCTTATCTCTGGTTCTTTATTTCCAACGACAAATGCAGACTAATCCAGGAATATATTAGCCTACAGATCAATCGTATATGCGGGATGGGATGATATTTGTGAGGTTTATTAGGATTTGTTCCTAGATATTGATTTCTTGATCAGTTAATCATTCTTATGAGAACTGATCGAGGTAGGAACAAATAATGACTGAAGTTTTTTCTTTGGTATTTTTCCTTGTGAAATATTCTCCCTTGATTTATGGTGTTCCTGACACACGTTCTTTATTCTTCCCCCAAACTTTGAATAATAAATTGTTCCACTTTCGATTTTTAGCACAACGATCCTAAACTAGAGATCCACCATCGGGACGACTCGGCAGAGGTGTGATGGTGCGTGCGGTGGAAGATTGAACGATGGTGTGTGACAAATTTTTATTCTTTATAAATGCCTAAAATCACATTTTCTAAGACATTTAAGGGCCCAAATCCCATCGATTGGGTTTTAGAGTGAACGGAAAACCTTCAATATTAAGTTTTGAGGCGAATTGAGCACCCGAGCAGAACCCGGGTGATCAGTCGAGGCGAGTGGGAGGAAGAAGACAGGTTTTTGAAAACCTGATACACATGGTGTGTAGTCTCGGCTACACGATGTGTGTTCATTATTGGACCACTCAGTGTGTACATGCGAAGTACACAGACACGGGATAGAGTACCCAGGTTTCCCACATGGTGTGTACTCCCCCACACAACATGGCCTGAACCGGTTATACAAATTACCCTATATACTAGGTAAGGTTATACGGGTTGACATCGTGTAATGGAACACGGTAGGAGTACACAGGTGGACCCCGGATGGAAGGATATGGCATGTGACTCCTTCTACACACTGTGTACCCATCTTCTACATAACATGGTTTGGAATGACAAGAGTCATTGTACACTGGCAGTACCTGGGGTCAAGAGACACGGTGTGTGACCCCACTACACACCATGTACCCCCTTTCTATATGGATTTATTATCTTGTCCTCCGTATCTTGGACAAGTTTCATTAGGGTTTATTCCCTTTATTTTTAAAGGTAGGTATGAATCATTTCCAACTCATGGGACTATAATCCCTTCAACAAGACTTCCTAGATAGAGTTTTTGGAATCCCCTGAGAGGTTCAGAGTAGGATTCTCTATTAATTATTTTATCCCTAGGTGGATTTCTCTGTATCAACATAACCAACACTACATTGATTTTGATTCTCTACTTGGAGGGTTAATCTGGATTGAGCTATTGGTATCACTCCATGGACCTGGATATGATCCTCATATATTGTATTGTATCTCTCTTCAGATCTATCAGTGTATCTCTCTAATGAAAGTACCTGACGAGCAGTACCTATCGGACAGACGTCATTAGTGATATCAGACTCAGGAGTGTGTTCTCTCAGTTGAGTGCTTCATGGAATCTTCAATTTGAATTCCTAGGGTTGGTATGTAATGGTTGTGACTTACCTCTAGACTTTGTGTCTTGGTTAAGTATATCTAGATATTATTATTATATGTGTTGTAGACATATACCTATATAGAGCTGACTATGCTTTCCTTTTTTATATTACTTTGTGGTTTTGAGGTGTCATACTGAGTATTTTTATAATCACTCGTGCACAAGCTTTACCTGCATGTGTCATGTTTTGTGCAGACGATCGACATTTTGATGGAGTTATAGGTAGACCAGGACCAAATGGTATTTTGTGAGACTATATAGACCGAGGTGTGTTCCTGCAACTATAGACAGTAGTCCTAATACTTTTTCTTACAGGTTATACTTGGGGTTATAGAATCTTTTTTATGGGCTTGTATTCTGGCCATGTTTACTTTACTTCACTTTCCATCGTACTCTAGTTGTGGGATATAGTAGTATGCATGAATTTTTTACTTAGTGGTTTTTATATTTCATCATTTTGTGGGTTTAAATATGTGTGTGTGCATACACGTACATAGTCAATGCTTCTCATGTTAGTGATATGTCTACTCAGTGCTAGTCACTAGCCCCTGACCTATTGAAGACGGGCTTGAGGAGTCACTCCACAGACCCCACTGTGATGGGTTGTGATAATACTATTGTTGGATGTCACAATTTTGTTTTTTTCTTTCATAAGCTTCACATGTTACTTGCACAACAACATTCAAGAAACTGTTCTTATTCTCCATAACAGAAAATTGAAATCTGAACTTCTTATTCTTATATAAATAAAAATGATATGAATATAGTGTGGATAGATAAAAAATTCTCCCTAACCCAAATTATGATCAACTGAATAATGATTGTATAGTCACTTCTTCTTAATACTCTGATATTTGACACACAATAATATGTAATAGAGTAATAGTGTATTGATCTTTTTCTTCTTCAGTGAAAAATAGACTGCACTGAATCTTCTTCTTCCAACCTTGCTAGAATCACATACTTATTTTTTGATTATCAAAATAGTGAAGTTCAGATCAAATTATCATCATCGCAATTAATTTCTCTTCGATAAAATGTCAACAATAAATGTAGTATTAGTTCTCTGATATTTTACACAATAAATATGAAATGGTATCCAATATATGCTTAGAAAATTATTCTTCCTTATTCTAATGAAACATTAGGTTCACTTAATTAATAAGATCTCAATATTTCATGTGATCTCAACTTCATGAAATTGTACCATGGAACTTTCATGTAAATCATTACCACATAGATATGTGTGTGTGTGTGTGTGTTATTTCATGTGCTATATTTTTTCTATTTGTTTTTTTTTCTCTTTCAAATTCATGGTTCCTTGAACCATAACCAGATTCAGGTATTTTAGAATAATTTATATAAGTGCATGTGCTTTATGCATTCATTCAGCACCCCCTACCTTCTTCTTCACACAACACAAGTATATGTGCAGGGTGTTTTTGTGTTCACTGTCTCAGGTAAACTTATTCTTCAAATAAATCAAAACAAATGTGTGTGGTTCTATATCATTAAAAATAGAAGAATGGTATGTCTTGTACTCTTCAAGTAGGTCCTACATACATGTGCATATATTCTTCCTTCATACAAAAAAATGCACGGAACACCCCACTTCATGATGCCAAGTAGGCTCGTGGTTCTGCACATCCTCTTCACATATGTATAATCTATAGATGCTCTATTTTTTTGAAAATAGAATCTCTAGAAGGAATACTCGAGCGAAATCACACTTATTTGCATCAAGGCTTTAGTATTTATAGGCATTTGATCATCTCCTATTCCAAGTTCAATCACTGACTCGTATCATAGTTTTTATGATGTGTAAATCAAGTATTTGAATACCCAAAGGACTCGGCTTTGAATTCTTCAAATTTGGGATACATGATGCTGAAAATGGTGGTGTCCTTACTTCATGATTGGGATTATCCTTTATGGTGTTATCCTCGAATTCATGTGATAAGGATCACATGCTACTCATTTTCCAAAAATCTCTAAGTTCATTCATGCACTCTAACGGCCTTATGCAACCGCATTTTGCATACGGCCGAAGCTCCACCTTAGACATATTCCATACATAAAAAATAATGATCATAAGCATCTCATTGCATATTTAACCTCTCAAAAATTCATCCAAACTATCTTGGGATATTCTTCATGGTCCGTGGATTGTTCAAATATCACAGATGGTGGCTAGATTTTAAATATCACCATCAAGTCATCCTTCATGGTGAGAGGAAGATGATGATTTCATGGATGCTCAGTGATCATCAGATCGCCTGGATCAGATGGACATGATATGTCCGTATATTTTTTAATCGGGTGAACAGTACACCCGAGTAGGTGTCCCACATCGAACTCTACATATGGCATCCCTCTGGTATATTAGCTAATCAATGACCATCCACAACCTGGATTCACAACACACACCTTGTCCATACAGTCCATGCCACATGTTTTCCACAGGATTTCCTCTTGTAAAATATCATCATATAAAAACAAAGATCCCGCCTCAAATTTATGGCACCTCCTTCATGAAAATTTTCATTAATTCATTCAAATCCTTTACTTGTGAAATTATGAATTTTCATAGACTTCATGGGTTCCTCTTATATTATTTTTGGAATATGAATTCCAATTAACTTCTTCAACTAAAACTCTTTATTTGTTGTAAACAATGTGTCTCCATTGATACAAGGTATTTAAACTTAGAACCAGTTCAATAATTGTTATAGTTACTAGGAGAATTATTCAATCATGAC
Source organism: Viscum album (assembly GCA_963277665.1). NCBI lineage: Eukaryota > Viridiplantae > Streptophyta > Magnoliopsida > Santalales > Viscaceae > Viscum > Viscum album. The sequence continues at coordinate 761,757,138 of OY728165.1, forward strand.
ATCCAATGTCATTTAATAAATTCATAACAATTCTATAAGAATCACCTTTGAAACTCAAAGTCTTCAAACCATTTATATGTTCATTCAAATTATAAGACTTGAGAAAGTCATCCAAGCTCCTACAACTTTGGAACTACTTTATCATATTGACATATATGATATCTTCCTATCTCATTGATCAATATTGAAAACCAATAACAATCATTCACAACAAATACAACTCATACAAAAATTGGGACCATTAATCCCCCAACTTTGAATTTGTTGGAAATACCATAAAAGTTCTTTCCAAATGAATGTGTCAATATGTGGATCATTATATATGTGGATCATTATCTTCTCTCTCCCCTTTACTTTTTTAGACTTTTATTTCATTTTATCTCCCCCTTATTGACAAGAAATACAAATTTCATGGGAAAAGGGTATCATTATATACTTGAGAAATGTTTCATCCATCATTTCACTCTAATTCTACTTGAGTTGTGCTCAGTGTAGAAAATAATAGAATTTGATTTAGACAACAAAGATTTCCATTACCAACTGATCATGATACCTTGGGAAATGAGAACTCATATACTTGTCTTCAAGGGTTTTCCACTTTCATTCCAAAATAAAGATACTAAATATGATATATGAAACATTTTTAATAAAGGTCTACCAAAAACTCCTGCACTCAATTTAACAAATAGATCAAAAACATTTATGTGTAATAAGCAGGATAAGTGACCTTGGAGTACATCCACATTTCTTATGTCATTGATTAAATCAATTACTCCCCCTTTGTAAAAATATTTGTATCTTGAGTAAAAAAAGTATGAGAGAGATTAAGAAAATACATACCTTTTCTAATGACATGATCTTTAAGAAAATTCCAAAATAATCAGATTTGGTACCAATTGAAATAATGATTCTGGATGCTTATTCATATTTCTTCACTTGTCTCCCCCCTAATGGAAACACTTACCAACATTTTCAAAATGGTGGATCTCTTCAAGAATGATTTTCAAGATGTTTCATTTAGAGAATACACCAGAATGGATCCTCCACTTGTGACTGTCTATATTGGAAAAATTTCACAACTTCACCAAGGATGATCTTCTTGAACACTTGTTATTTAGAATACCAAAAGTAATATCAGGCCAAGATGGAATCTTCTTTATCCCAATTGTCCATATTAGGACATCACATTCCTTAGCTTCATCAAATATGATCCTCCGTCATATTTTTATTTGAATGCCCAATTGAGGAATTATTCAAGGATAGTGCCTTCTTCAGATTTGCTATCAACATTTGATAGCACTTGAGGTTTCTCAGGTTCTCCCCCTGAGAACTTATATCACCTTAAATTCCCTACATTATGTGTGAAAATAAAACACACAAAGGTTTAAGGGAATAAGGTGGATCCTCCTTGCTTCATCAATATAAACATTAAGGTTGAGATGGTTTTCTCATCCAAGTCTCTCCATTTACTCCAATATTAATGTCTTCACATCTGAAATTATATTATAATTTATGTTAGGGAATCACGGATCTATTCACATTCACTTCTACTTTGTCTGGAGAACTTTTCTTCTTGATAGCCTTTATAGATGATACATCCTTACTCTTCTTAATAACTGCTTCTTATTTTGGTAGAAAGGTTAAACAACCTTTTGAAATATGACCATCTTTCTTACATCTATCACAAAAACTTCTTTAATAGTAGAGTTTTTTATGAACAAACCCTCATACACTTTGTCTTTATCATGCGGAATATTTCCTTTTACACTAGCCTTGGTTGTGCCTCTTCCATTTTTCTCATTCTTTCCAAATATTTTGGATAGATAACTAATATATCATTAGGGAGATTGGTGGTGGGTTTGGATTTTCCAAATGTATTCTTATGAGTGTCATCCTTTTTATTAGTTCTTTTGGATTCACTTTTATTTAACTTATTAGATTTTAAATCCAAGGACTTTTCAGCTTCCTTACTTGAAATCTTCCTTGGAGAATTTTTTTTTTACAACATTTCTCTAATTTCTTACCAAGGTATCTTGTTCTTTCTTAGCTAAATTATATGGTCTTATTTTCTTATCAAATTTGTATATATGTTGAGAGGAGAATGTTCCAACCTTGTGACCACCACCATTTTATACATCACAGATGTTATCAAGCATTCTAAATCTGTTTTGAATATACAGATTATTTTGGACTTATGGATATTGATTCTTCATTTCTAGATTTCTCATCCTTAAAATGGGATTCCATTGTGATTTTTCATTTAGAGGATTGTACCAACAATCTAATGCACAAGGTCCAAAATTTATTGCAGTACCAACACTGAACTAAAAACATTAATCTCCTTATATATTCTATATAATGTTGTTGGGTCTTCATATCTTGTTGAGATTTTTGTGGGAAACCAGATTCCATAATCTTTTTCCTATCCACCCTAGTAATGGTATTAGGCTTCTTATCAACTTTATTCATCCATAATTGTTCATATTTTGTTTTCTAACCTGCACTATTCATGAACATAGATTCAGAAACATTAATACAAGTTGGTACGAATGGTACCTGTTTCTTCACAACTTCTAGAGATAGATCATCAAAATATGTCATGATATTCTTATCACATGTTATAGGTATTTTAAATATATAATACTCTAGTGATCATTGAGTGGAAATAGTAACTATTTCCTTTTTTTTAAGTCTCATATGTGTCTTCTCAAGATTGGACAACTGGACTACTAAATCTATACATTTCATATTGATGAATATTTTTTGATCTGCAATATTAATCATATTCTCTTCATAAGATTTATTCATTATTTCAACCTCATATTCATGAAACTCAAATTTTTTCTAAAACAAAGAGTCAAGTTACTTGATCTTCTTGGATTTTTCTTCTAATTTTAATCCCTTAGAATCAGTGCTATTTTTTCAATTTTTCTTTAAGTGAATGTATTTTTTCTTCAAGAGTCTTCTGGACTCTCTCATTCACTTAAGCTTCTTTGAGCCATGTTGAGGAACTTATTTCAAGTTACCTCTTTGTTTCTTAAAAATCTACAACCTATCTGGAGAGCATTAAACATTCAAGAATTTTTTATTGTAAGCCCTTCTCCAAAACATCATATTCTCCTTCTATCTGGGTGATATCTTCCAATATATATCAAAAGAATCTACAAACAAAGGATATTGTTTCTTTAGGAATACCATGTAGAATATCTATTAATATATCAATTGATATTTCTTGGGAAAATGTAGATTGATCATCATCACCACTTAGACTAGGATATTCATATTAAGGATAGTTTTCAAAGGTCCTAGAACATACCTCATAATCTCTTGAGGTAGGAAGTTTTTCCATCTTCTTAGTGGAAACTTAAGTCACTTGCTCATTATTTTACAAACCCGATATATCTTCATTGTTGCCAAGGCATAGAGATACATATACTTCTTCTTATTTAAAAAAAGGGGGCTTATTATTTAACCTTATATTCTCTTTATTTTTCCAATTCATCATGGTCTTGGTAGATATAGACTTCTTATTAGAGATAATTGATTCTCCACCAAAATTGTAAATCATTGTTGACTCGAGAAATAAACTCAAATCTTCAAAAGAGAATAGATTCACTATAGAGAATCCAACAGAGTTGAACCTTGGCTATGATACCACTTGAAAGGACTGGTTTGGGATATTACTAACACTAATAGGGTGTTGAATCAGTTTTGGGGACTTTTTATACAAATTACAACTTTTAACCACTTTACCTATTAGACCCATTAGGTTCTCGATTCTCTTATTCTCTTTTCCCTGTTATATTTAAGTATATGAAAGTAGTATAAGATAGCACATGATATTTTTACAAGTTTCACTACTCAATGAGAGTATCTATTCCTTCTCATGGTCTAGAAATGATCTTGACCACATTACCACTAGAAATTCATCCTTTGAATGTGGTTATAGCAAGTAGTAAATACCCTTTCACTTGAAATGCACTATAGTCAATTTATAGGGCATGTTTTATATCACTTGGATGGATCTTTATACTACCTATAAAGAAGTTATTCTCCTTATTAAAAAGATTATTTGTAAAACCAATAAGATATTACACATGTTGAGACTACTATTGGATTTTACATTGCTATTTTTTTCTTCCACAAAATTCACTTATTACTTGCTTAGTATCATGCAAGCAACTCTTCTTATTCATAGTAGAAAATCAAAACATGCATTTATTCTTCTTCTATCAATCACAATTATAGGAATGTGGTGTAGAGTGATAAATAGAATTATCCATAACCCAAATGATTATCAAATGAATATAAGTTTTCTAGTTACTTCTTCTTCAGCCTCTGATATTTAACATAGAATAATATGTAATGGTGTAATAGTGTCTTAATCTCTTTCTTATTCAATGAAAAATAGACTGCACTGAATATTCTTCTTCAAACCTTGCCAGAATCATGTACTTATTTTGTGATTATCAAAAAAATGAGGTTCAGCTCCGCTTAGCATTATCAAAAATTAATTTCTCTTTCATACAATATCAAAAATGAATGTAGTATTAGTTATATGATCTTTCACACAAGCAATATGAAATGGTATCCAATAATAGCTTCTTAGTTAATCAAATGCCTGAGAAAATTCTTATTCCTTCTTCTAATGAAATCTCAGCTTCACTTAATTAATAATAACTCACTATTGCATGTGATCTCAACTTCATGAAACTGTTTCATTGAAATTTCATATAGAACTTTAGAACATGTGTGTGTGTGTGTGTGTATAAATATATATTATTTCATGTGCTATATTGATTTTGTTTGTTTTTTGTTCTCTTTAAACTTCATGGTACCTTACACCAAAACTAGGTTTGGGTATTTTAGAATTGTGTATATGATTGTATATTCTTCATTCATGAATTCAGTACCCCCATCTTTGTCACAAACTAGACTAGAGTGTCATCCAACCCGGTATCTGACCCGTTCTAATACATGGCTCAAAGGGAATTTCTGATCCCCACAGGCTGGAAACTAGTGCTGGGAATCAAACATAATCCAAGTAGGAACAATTTTAGGATAAAATAAATAAGTAAGCATGTGAAATAACAAACAATAACCGAATCTCAAAAAAAATATACAAAACTACCCATATACAAAAACTGAAAAATTAAACAGAAACTAAATAAAAAACTAAAATGGACCACGCCAACAAGATCTCCACGTTGAAGGTTTTGGGCGCAGTAGAAGCTCATGGGTGGATGTGCCCACTTGGATTTTTATCATTAGAAATGATCAATCCGGGATCAATACGACGATAAACGCCAGACTCCATGGATCTAATCACAGAAATAGACAAAGAATAAGAATAGTCCTGGAACCACAAAGGAGGATCGTCACAGGTTGATTATAATTAATTTAATTAATTGAAAAGAAGTACCTTTTGGATGTTCTTTCTTCTTTGATATTCTTGATCACGTTTCGATGTGATTCGTCATTACGTTGTAAAATCCAAGGGTAGACTTCCTCTAACGGTGATCCACACATGCACCACATATCTATGGACGTCGCCAAAGGAATCTCTGGGTGATAGCGTGGAGAATCCTTTACTTGCGTTGTCCGCCTTAGATCACCTTGATCCGATGGAGGTGGATCTCTCTCGGTCTTGAGAGTGTTCTTAGATGACGGAGTTCTTTCGGTCTTGAGATAATTCTCCAGAATTTTTGTGCATAACGATTCTATTAGGAAAAGAGTTGGGTTGTGAGGATATTTATAATTGGGTTTGAGGTTGTAGAGTTATGAAAATAAATAAACACATTACGCATTTTATTTATTTCATTAACTCTTTTGAAACCCCATGTTGAGTCATTAATTCCTTGACATGCGCCCACACTAATTATAACAAATATCATTTAATAAAATGATATTATTTCCTCAAAATCCCAACTAGAAAAACTACACAGCGTGTAATCATAAATACATGGCGTGTACTTGTTTTTCATTGAAAACTACACGGCGTGTACATTCAATGTACACGGCGTGTATATCTTGTTTTCATTTATTCATTTCCTTTACAAAATGAAAACTACATGGCGTGTACATTCAATAATACTTGGCGTGTACTTGTTTTCAAAATAAAAACTACACATCATGTAATCATTAATACACAACATGTACTTGTTTTCATTTTATTCTTCCTCCAACATTAAAATGATTTAGGCTTACTTGAATAATTATTAAACCGCGTACAGGAATAATCTTTATTCTACTTGAGATACTTGAATATACTTAGTGTGTAACCCTCTAGGCCTCTTTCTCATTTTCATTAGGCGGGCTTGTCCAAAGCCCAAGATTATTGTCTAGCAACGGGTCAAGTCACCCAAGAGAAAGAATTTGATACCGCATTGACGTGTCACCTCATACGAACGCTTATTATGTAATTTAATCCCTTTGTCTCAATATATCATCAAGCAGGTTTCATGGTAGTGTCATAAACCTATATGCTTGATCGATCATTCTTTGACTTCCAGAAATAAACTCATCGTGACACCATGGCCATGGAATTTGTTCGACAGTTCTATTTCAATAAAAGGGCCTGAGATATTTACTTCCATAAATATGGAAGGGAAAAATTCTTCCTCGACTTATCCATTAACAACATGTTATTCGTGACGCACCCAATGTACCCTACTTCCCACCAACTGTCTTCGTGACGGTTTTTGTCAGAAAATCTAAGTGCGCGAGTCATGACATGAGTTAATGATAATATTACAGTCTAAGGATCATTACACACACTCGTAGATAGAAATGTCTGATGACACCAAAACATGAGAAATTGCTACTGGCAGGTCTGTTCTCATAATCTCTCATCTTGGAGATTACCAAGTGAGAACTCCATGAGAGAGAGTCTCGTCTTTTTACGAGTACTCGCACATGACGATATGTATACTATGTGCCCTATCATAGTATGACATCCAACCGTAGAACTTTATTTAAGAATATTGTTATAGCATTTCAAGGTTCTCATCATAGAGGGGATCTACCATGACCTTATCAATGCAAAAAATATTCCAGGACATTATTATATTATAGTCATGCAGAACAATGAACAATATATAATAAGTGTACATTCATGTAATCAAAGTACAAAATAGTTGGTTCTCAAGACACCAACCCTAACACACGTGACCTCCTGGTCACCGCCAACCATAAGACCAACCTTATAACACCCCAAGATTTTGAAAATAAATTTAAAATTGAATGCATGAAACATTAAGTCTCTATAAAACACCATTTTGTTATAACCTAGCCAGTAAACATAGTTTTTCACCTCTGTCATTTTAATTTCAAAAAACTAACATACACGGTTGTGTTCAGTAAGATATTAAGAGTCTGATAAGACAGCCTTAATTTTTAGTGAATAGAAACGTAACCTTATGAATAGTAATGTTACCCTTATGAATAGTAATGTACCCTTATGAATAGTAGTTTGACCCTTATGAATAGCAATGCACCTTTATGAATAGTAACTTGAACCTTATGAATAGTGATATACCCTTATGAATAGTAACTTGAATAGTAATGTAACCTTATGAATAGTAACCTAAAAATTTAATTTAGGTGCCTTATAAATGAGAGTGAATATTTAAAAAATTAATAATTAAGTGTTGGTATTTTATGAGCAATAAATAATGAAGTACAATTTTATAATTAATTGATTAATTTAAAAGATAATTCATTTTCATAAAATTTATTCATGAATAAATATTTTTTTTTTCTATGATTATGAGATAATTTTATGAGACCCTAGTTAATTTTTCAAAGTATCATAAAATCAGTTATAATATTAAAATTGGTATTTTTTATAATAAATGATGACTTTAATTAAAAATTAAATTCATCATAATTAAAAAATTATTTTCTTTAAATGGAGTTCCTTTTTGGATTCTACACGTCAAAAAATGGTTTGGATGAATTTTTTGGATTTTTATGAAATAGTTTAATTTTTGTTGAATAGTAAAAAATACAATTTTTTATAAAATACGACATTTTTCATGGCATCATTATGAAATTATTATGATATAAAATTTTATTTAAACAGTGTAACGACAAAATAATTATATTAAAAGTGGAATATTTTACATAATTAATTTGTAACATGAAAAGTATAGTTTTTCATGATAAGTATAAAAATCATTGCTAATGTCGACGCAGTACCTGCGCAGCGCTAACAAAGTCGAAATTGTTAATTTATATATAATAATTGAGTCCTAAAAATTACATTTATGATACATACCAATGAATCTAGGGGATATAAAAGGCCCCACCCATCAAATAATAAGTCCAATTAATTCCTCATATTCTGGACAATCTATCATTGATGGAGTTTACAACATTTTTGGATATAAGGAATATATACAATAGCATTTCTAAGTATGAATTCATGTTTCCAATAAGATTTTATTTTAATTTGAGTTATTACCATTTTTTAAGAGGAAATATGATGAGGCTATTCACATGTTAGGAATGTGAAAATTTTAGGGAGGTTTCATGTTGATTAAAGGAAAATAAGGTAGGAGATGCATTGAGTAGGATAGATCATGGAGTTCTAAACAAATGAGGATTTCTAAGGACCCAATGTACATGGATCTATAGGGGATAGATATGAGAATGATTCTAAAGTATTGGATCATGATCTTTTGGAAAGTAAAACCATTTATAAAATGGTTTAAGTTGATCATTGTTTGAGGATTTAGAGTTTAATGTCACCACATGATGCAACCGGTGTTAAGAGATAAAGTATAGATAGTTCAAGGCACAAACAAAGGATAATATTGTGTTTATGAAATAAAAATTTATATTTATACTCTTATAGAGTGGAATAATTCCTCAACTCTAGGAAAGGAGTATTAAATAAAAATGTTGCCCTATTATCATTTTTTCATAACTGTAGTTTATGGTTTTGTGGTAATGATCTTCCATCTGATAATGTTCTCTGTCACTTTCCATCAGAACATGACGATTTGATTATTCTTCCATGACCATGATATCTGATTAGAATGCATAGTTTTGTAGTAACTGATGCATTTCCCTTTCTCTCTTATTAAGAGGGTATTTGGACCATATTTCTGATGTGGGTTTCCCACAAGGTAATTTTTAAGTATCAACCATTAACTTTTGAATTTCAATTTCAATTTTTCAAGGACGAAATTTTTGTAAGGGTGGGATAATGTAACACCCCAAGATTTTGAAAATAAATTTAATATTGAATGTATGAAGCACTGAGTCTCTACAAAACACCATTTTGTTATAACTTAGCCAATATACATAGTTTTTCCACCTCTGTGATTTGAATTTCAAAAAACTAACATACATAGTTGTGTTCAGTAAGATATTTAGAGTCTGATAAGATAAACTTAATTTTTTGTGAATAGTAACTTACCCTTATGAATAGTAATGCTACCCTTATGAATAGTAATGTACCCTTATAAACAATAGATTAACCCTTATAAAAAGTAATATACCCTTATGAATAGTAACTTAAATAGTAATGTGCCCTTATGAATAGTAACCTCACACATGTAAGCAAAAATATAATTTAGGCACCTTATAAATGAGAGTGAATATTTTAAAAATTAATAATTAAGTGTTGGTATTTTTATAAGCAATAAATAATGAAGTACAATTTTATAATTAATAGATTAATTTAAAAGATAATTCATTCTCATAAAATGTATTTATGAATCAATATTTTGTTTTCCTATGATTATAAGATAATTTTATGAGACCCTAGTTAATTTTTCAATGTGTCAAAAAATCAGTTATAATATTAAAATTGGTATTTTTCAAGTAAATGATGATTTTAATTAAAAATTAAATTTCCCACATTTATAAAATTATTATCTTGAAATGGAGTTACTTTTTGGATTATACGCGTTGAAAAATGGTTTGGATGAATTTTTGAGATTTTTATGAAATAGTTTAATTTTTTTTGAATAGTAAAAAATATAGTTTTTTATAAAATGCGACATTTTTTGTGACATCATCATGAAATTATTATGATATAAAAAATTATTAAACTATGTAATAACTAAATAATTATACTAAAATTGTAATATTTTACATAATTAATTTGTAATATGAAAAAAATATTTTTTCATGATAAGTATAAAAATCATTATCAATGTCGGCGTAGTGCCCGTGCAGCACTGACAAAGTCAAAATTGATAATTTATATATAATAATCGAGTGCTAAAAATTATATTCATGAATTATTTATTATTTATTATTTATTATTTATTATTTATCTCTTTTATTTTTAATTTTGAATTTTTAGTGTTATATAACATGAGTATTATCCAAATGCCTATGCAATTCTTGTGCAAAGCAAGAAAAGACAAAATAAACAAGTTAAGAAGATGTCTTATTTTGTATAAGAGTGAATATAAATAATGAATAAATTCATAATTTTATTTTGAAACTAATTATTTATCATTATGATAGTATTTTATTATTAATTTTTATATATGAAATAATTAACATTAATGCATATGCAACGCCGATGCAGCACTCGTACAAGCAAAAGAAAATAAATAAAATATTATTAATTAAAATTATAAGAATTATTAAATGACCCATATTTTGGATAAAATATTTTACATAATCAATTTTAGACTATTATCATGGTTTGATTCTAATTTGAGACATTTTGGACTTACATGAATCACTTTAAAGCCTTTATAATATTTTATTTCAAAAAAAATCAAGATGTCACATTATAGTTTTTAATTTAATAATATTTTTATATGATATTTTATACAGGTTTTATTTGAAAAAAAATATTCTTTGGAAATATAATATAATTATATTTCTCATGGAATTTTATTTTTAATTTTTATATAAAAAATAAATACCATAATGGCTTCCACAAAGATGATGCGGTATTAATTTAATTAATGAATAAATAAAATAAATGATATTAAAAATAATAAAATAAATATAATTTTATAATTTTAAGCTAATTCTTGGATTCCCTATATGAATATGACATTTATATGATATAATATAAAATTTTATTTTATTTTTAAACTTTTTTTGATGTGTTTAAAATCATAGATATGAATAGTTTTTATCTTGACAAAATTGTTTTTCATGAATAAAATATTTTATTAAATTATTTAAACATCCCGAAATTATTTAAAAGGTCCAAAAATGATGATATTACTTATAAAATTTAATCCACATTTATTTATAGGCCTTTTGAGAGTCTTAAACCCTATAATATATTTATTATATTTTAATAATTTTTGTGATTCCTAAGTTACCCCTCACCTCACTTATAAAAGGAGGTTCCTTCCTTCATAAATTTCATAATAATAAGCCTTCTTGTTCATCCAAACTCTTCCAAATTTCTTCCTCCTCATCCCTTGAAACATTATTGTGCTTTTGGTCTCACAAAAAGACCACTTCCAAGAGCCTTAAGGTGGTTTCAAAAGAGAAATATTCAAGAGGTAAGATTTCTTCTTCTTCTCTTTTAAATTATTTCTCACTTATACCTTATCCCCGCCTATTATCCAATTATTCATGAAAACTCCAGTACCTTATATGTATTTTAGTTTTTTTATGATAATGTAATATTTTATCATTATCTCTTCTTTTCCCTTCTTTTATACTATAAATGAGAACGTCATCCGAGATGTGTTAATTATCCCGTTCAAGGAAGACGGGTTTTCAATTTTCATTACTATCTTCAATACTGGTCATGAAACCTTTATAATGGTTGAACCTGATAAAAATATATGTACATTATCTTATTTAATGTTATGTAATCCTTACACACTCATAAGATAAAATAATAGTACAAAACAAGTTCATCGTGCACAAAACTGCCAAGTTAATCCAAGCGTTTATCATTAACCTTTATCTAATGAGTCATCCTCATGGTATATAAAAAATCATTATAAGATAATTAATATATATTTAATTTTACTAATAATATATATTAAAAAAATTATGTTTAACCACATTTCAAATGAACTTCCATTCGTAAATACAAGTAAACTAATCATGAAAACTAAGGAAGAAAATGCTTCCAAAATAATAAAATTGAAAATCTTAAACCCATAAAAAGGCCATGAATGAACCTAATAAGGTTACACTAAATCAATTAAATGTTGATGAGGTTTTTTAATTATTAATTAATGAATCTAAATTTGATTATTCATTTCATTAATATCATTCGAAGAACACATTTGGGCATAAGGTAAGGGGTTTCTTCATCTCACTTCCATTTTTGTGAGATATTCCGTATTCACTGTTATTACTTGTGTATGTTGTATGTATACTTTCCACTGATGTTTCATATCGTGAATCAATTTTTTTTTCATGATATTCAATGTATCATTTGATTATTATTAATTTTGGGGCATACAATTCAATTGATTACAAATTTGTAAGGGTTTTCTATCCAAACCTCCATTTTCATTCAGGTTACTCTTATTGTTTACTTGCCTCAATTAAATTCTTATTTATTCATATGTACTCATCATATATTTTGTGATAATTTTTAATATACATGTACCAACCAGAATCCTACTTTCACTTATGGGTATTTATATTTTTTTAAAGGATATTTCAAAAATTCTTCCCAAAATACAAGCCCGACTTAAGGAAATTTCTCAAATTCTTACCTATTTTCAAGGACACTCTATAATCTATTTTTAGACACCATTATATTTCTAAAATCACTCATTTTATTATGAAAATAATATCTTACTTAATTTCTAGTTTTATAAAAACACTTTTCCAAAAGAACTCTTCTTTTCAAAGTAAAATAGTAATTATCTCAAGAATTAATCGATGATTTTATAAGAGTATCTTAATCTATTTCGACACTCTTGTTGATTCTTATGTATTATTGGGATTAATATTTTATGAAATAATCTATAATATTTAATTATATGGTTTATGATTATTTTTACTGTGTATTTTCTATCTTAAAACCATTCTCAAATTTACTCTAAATGGTTAGTGTTTATGCTTAATATTCGGGGAAAGTTATTAGTTTGAATATGAATGTATATGTTGTTTATGTTTATCCCTATTCATATGAGGAATGAACTGAACTTATTATGTAATGGTTGGGCCTGCTATTTCCCCTCTATGAATCAGTAGGTCTCATGATACAAATGGATATGGACTTGGTCGAGGCCTTTCCCATTTATAGATATGGTTTTGGCTGAGGCCTTAACCATTTTTATATGTCTTGGATGAGGCCTTGAAATTATGTTTTAGATTGTATGGAATATTCATTTTTCTCATTATGAAACTAGTAATTGAAATTTTAATAGGTTATTCAACTAGTATAATACCCATTTTTATTCTTTGATATGGAATTATTTATTCATCTCTTATTCCTTCTATAATGTATTCAAGTTCATTTTTTAAAGGAATCTTTTTTTAGTTATTCATCATGCCTAATGTTTATGTTTTTGATATCTTCTATTGTATTTCTTACCCTTACTGAGCATTTTATCTCACCCCTTTCTTATGTTTTATCCTTCAAGGTTACGAGGATTATTATTCTATAAATGAATTGCAGGGTTAATCTAAGAGATTATTGCCTTTTTTATTGAAGTTATTATGTTGTTTTTAGTTTCGAGATGTAATTTTGAATTCCTGTATTTATCTTGTTTCCAAAACTACTAAAATGATCAGTTCTTAAAGATTCATATTCCTTGTATCTATGCCAATTTAATAAAATAAGGCATCGACTTTGAGCTTCTAGGGTCTAGGCATTACAAACCTGCTCCAGAAGCGAGCACACGAACCAAAAACCTGAACCTACAAAACGGCTCAGGTCTACTGACACTGAATGGTATAAGTAGGGTGTGAGCTTGATAGATCAGTAGGCAACCACCAAATAGTTCATACATTTCCTTTTAATAAGATAGTCCATTAACACTAGTTTGAAAATACATGTATAAAAATAGGTTTTTCTTCACTTCAATAAAACAACACAACTTCCCTTTTTTAAAACAAATACACATGCCACATATCCATTTTCAAAATGGTTTAACATTTTAAAACCCCAAACCCAAACCAAACCCCAAGTGAAACAATGTTGGGATATATTAAAAATAAATGAGCAGTATAAATATAAAACCAAGAGCATCATAATGTAAACAAGAAAATATAGATAGTAAGCCATGGGAATTCCTAAACATCCCTAGATTGATCCCTGGAGGTACTTGTGTCAGACTCACATGATGGCGTATGGTGAATCTCCATAGTCTATAACCAACTAGTCACTGTAAACTAGCCAATCCAGTGGAACATTCCACCAAGCCCTATATAGTCAAGGGGGTACCAACCCATCTAATTGGGGTCTATAAGTAACCATCACTTGACGCTCTAAAATACACCTAGTAAACCCATAGTAATAGTACATTGTGTAAGTAGAAGGCCCTTACACGCATGACTCACCTTACCTTCCACCATCGCACTTTCCTACACCAAAAACTAACACCATCTACATGATAACCCACAAGGGGAAATCCTCAATAGGGGTTCCCGTCATATAACCAACCAATCACAATTTTCAACTGGTCCATCACATCACATGATATTTCAAACTATTTTCTCAAACATATCAAGGTGTCAACCAGGCATTTGTATGTCCCAAACCATATTCATTTTCAAAAAATCATAAATGTACAACCAATACTTACATCATGTCCATTTAAAATACATTTACAAAACATTTCAAAAATAATTTGAAACATAACTTTTATGTATAGAATTACAAATGGGCCTTTGCCTTTCAATTTCAATTCCATTTCAAAACAAAGATGAAAAATGCACAACATGTTTGAAGATGCCAAATGTTTTTTTTATATCATTTAGAAACCAATAATTTCTCAAGTGTCATATGGTCCACACTTCAAATACAATTTGAAACCAATTTCATTTTATTTGAAAACCAAGTAACCTTTAGTAAATCTTTAAGAGGTTAAAGAAGGAAAGAAGAAGAGAGAAGTGCTTTGAAATCTGAATTTTTGAATTGAGAAAGCTCATCCAAGACCATTTTCATTTGTGTGCCCATCCATGTGTGCACCTGGTGAACACATGTATGTTCCCACATAAAATGTTACACCACAAGTATCCATGAAGTTACCAAAAACCATTTTTAAGGAAACCAAAATTTCTCTACCATCAACACACAAGCCACACACACAAGTTACAAACATACCTTTAAGCCACCCATTTTTATAAAAAGGATCCAAGTGACATTCCATAAAATACATTATGTGAATATATTTATAAGAATAATGAAATATTCCCTTTGAAAATCATTTTTACCATATTCTAATGACATAAAATTGTCACAATAAATTAAACCAACACATTGAAATCATGAAAAACACTTTTAAAAATTATATAGAACACCCAATCATCGAATAGAATGTGTTGGAAAGGAAAATAATGGAAACACCTACCTCAATGGAGTGAAGATGCAAAGAAACTCTTGGAGAAGGAAGGAAACACCACAAAGATCAATCCACACACCCTAAACATCAAAAAAATCGAACTACACATCATCCCTAACATCTAGGGTTTGGAAAAATAGAATTTCCACCAAGAGAAACTGTGAAATCAAGAGGGAAAATAGAAAGGAGGTGAAAATAGCCAAAAACCCTAAAAATTACCTTAGAAGCTTGAAGATGGGTACATGGAGGGAGGATAATCAAAGGGAGAGGGGTTTGGAGACCCTCTCATGCACCAAAAATGACCAAGGATGGAGGGGTTTGATTTAAGGATAAAAAGATGAGATATAGAATTAGGGATTTAAAGATTTTAATAATTAGGTCCACTCAAACAATTTGGACACACGGTTTACCTAAATGTGTGTCAACCGTATGGTAGATACTGCCCAATAGATAATCGACCGCATGGCCATCCAGTACGGTTTGACCTACCATGCGCAAACTTTTTAGTGGCTTTTGTCTCAAATCCAACACCTGCCACATGGTTACATGGGATGGGTCGCACGGTTTCCCAAACTGTGTGCCCAAACCATGCGTAGGTCAAAATGCAACCCAAAAACTCAAAAACTTAAAATTTTAAACCAGGACTCAACCTGAACCTCCACCAAAACATACAAAAACAAGAAAATCATAAAAAAGGTAATTTTCATGGTCGGTGTGTGACAATTCTTTCCACCACAGACACTTTATTCCCCCAGAAATTCACCCAGCCAAAAGTTACCCAAAACTTAATTCCATGCCTGATCAAAAACTGAAGAAAATATAGACCATGGGGTGACCTTTTACTCCAAAAGTCACACCCAACCATCTCTAAAGGGAAACATAAAATGAAAATAAATATGAGAACACGTGAGGGTTCTCCCCACCATAATAACTCAACTAGCATGATCAACATTTTAAACCCCCAACACACAAAAAACCTAAATGGTAACTCCAACCAATCTACCTCAGTCCATCTAACACAGAAACTCCCAACATAAACTATATCTGACTTCCCCGAACCAGTTAAAAAACAACACCACCGACATTGAAAATTTCCCATACCAGCCCAAAAAAACCCAACACAAGGGGATAAACCCACAAAAGGAACTCAACTAAATAGTGAACCCAAGAAAAAACTATAAACATCAATTCCCACAAGATTGAGTATCTCCAAACAAGTGCAACTAAAACTAAGACTATCCCACATAAGGGATAAGCACACTCAAAGAAGAACAAATGATTCAAAGAGACACATTCAGATAAACATAAACATCAACCTTATTACAAAAAATGAGAAACTCACAATAGTATTAATAATTACAATAGAAAAATTCAAATGCCTCCGCTCACACTAGAGACAAAAAATGGTCCAATGCCTTCTGTACCCTCAGTAATTTCTGACTATGCACAATATTCACTTTAAGGCCTATGGCTGGAGCTCTGATGAGTGAAGTATCTTATGCCTTGTAGTAAAGCGCTAACATCCTCCAATCACAACATATTTTTTAGGCAACACTTCCTGCAAAACTTTTCCAAATAACTCATAAATCTGCAATGATGGAATGTTTTTGGAGGATAGAAACAAGACAACTTTGAGTGCCCAAACTGGCCACACTGATAGTATATAACCAAACGGACTGAAGAAATGGAAATCAGACCCAGTGAAGGAAAATTTTCGGAAATTGGTTCCTCTGGCACACACCTCTCGCCATATGGGGATCCCTCTTCTATGACAAGAGATACCAGATTGCCAACTGCCTACGCTATAAAAACCAACTCATCTAAGAATTCTTCATTCACCAACTTCTCTAAATAAAGATACTTAGAGGAGAGAGATCACTCCCTGATATTAGGATGAATATCCCCGATGAAAAGAGAATACTTTAACAAATCCTTTGACACAACCTCAGAAGAAAAATAAATTATCTCCCTGAAGTGGTCAATATAGGACTTCACCGTCCACCAGCCTTGCTGAATACCCATGAGCTCTTCCATTTTCTTCATCTTCACTTCCTCGGGTATAAATCATCGAACAATGATGAACTTAAATGCTTCCCATGGAATCCCAAATTTCATAAATAGTGGGGAAAACATCTCCCATTCATCCAAATATGGACCTTCAAGCAACCCCAGAACAGCACAGACTCTAACAGCTTTGGGAGTTCCCAATGATCTTAAGACACTCTCAACTTCATCTAGACACTCTATTTCCTCTAACGGACCTTGATCACTATGATAGATAGTCAATACTCGAGAAGAATCAAAAATTGGGCATGACTCATTAGAAACTTTGGGGACCTTTTTGGGTAGCATATTCTGATCAGCATGAGAAACAAAAAATCAAAATCAACGTCCTAGCAAAACAATACCAAAAAACACCTCAAGACAATGATAATAGGATCTCAAGCCAAACACATACAAGCACATCCAAATACTCTCTTTTCAAAAACCACCCTTTTATTTAAATTTCAAAACTTCCTTCTTCCAAGTCCACTTTCAAAAAACCAAAATATAGTTTCACAATAAGAACCCACTCTCTAAAATAAAACCAATCCTGAAACTTTTAGATTTTAAAAACTTGGCCATGGAATCCTATGAACTGTCACATATGTGTCCATCAACTTCCGCTTATTTAATCCATTCCCAAGTTCCAAAAATCACTTTCCACACATTCCCGCACATATGTGAACTTTCATAAGGAGTACCAAGGGTCACACATTTCTTTTCATTATCAAATATGATCATTAACTAAATTCACAATCCAAGAAACTTTAAATTTTAAAACCCATTCTTTCCAATTTCAAAACCACTTGAAGGAAATAATTTCCATAAACTATTTTCATTTCAAGAACTCACTTATTACAACTAAAACTGAAACAAAGAAAAACTCGCACCAAACCACTGGAATGAGAAACTTGTGTCTATACCTAACTCTACAACATGGTTAGTGGGCCATACCCCAAATAGTCATTAACGTCTAGGAGGATCTTGAACCAAACACTTGGACTCCACATGGGTCACTACTCCATGTGAGATCATGACATGACACCGGATCACCTCTATTATCATTCCTCATCCAAAACAAAGATAAAAGACTCAAATCCAGGACTACCCCTAGTAACTCAAGGATCATAACGAGCAAGGGTTCATGAAGCCCTTCCCGTACCTACCTCTTGAGTTCCAACAGTCCTAATATCTAATCTACCTGACATCCCAAATAAAAAGGGCCTACACTGATACCATTTTGTCATGAATCAAACCATATTTCCATCCAACCCAGCATCTGACCCAGTCTGAGACATGGCCTGAAGCGCGTTCCCAATCCCCACGGGCCGACAACTAGTGTCGGGAATCAAAAATAATCCAAGTGGGAATGATTTCAGCCTAATAACCTGGATAAAATAAATAACCAATAATATGTAAGAACAAACAATAACCGAATCTCAAATAAATATACAAAACCATCCAGATATAACTAAAAACAAAATAGAAAATAAATACAAAACTAATCTAGATTACACCAACAAGATATCCATGTGACCTCTAGGTTACCACCAACCATAAGACCAGTCTACTCCAGAAGTGAGCACACAAACCAGAAACCTAAACCTATAAAACAAATTGGTTCTATCAAAACTGAATGGTGTAAATAGGGTGTGATCTTGACATCTCGGTAGGAAACCACCAAAGATTCCATACATTTCCTTTCCCAAATACATTCCATTAATACTAGTTTGAAAATAAATATATAAAAATATTTTTTTCTTCACTTTAATAAACCAACACAGCTTCCCTTTTCTAAACAAATACACACACCACATCTTCATTTTGAAAACGGTTTAACATTTTAAATCCCCAAACCCAAACCAAAACCCAAGCAAAACAAAATTGGACTATACTGAAAATTAACAAGCAGTATAAATAGAAAACCAAGAGAAGTAGAATGTAAACAATAAAATATAGATAGAAAAGCATGGGTGTTCCTAAACATCCCTATAGTGATCCCTGTATGTACTTGAGTCAGACCCACCTGTGGGCATATGGTGTATCTCTATAGTCTATAACCAACTGGCTATTCTAAACTAGTAAATCCAGTGGCACATCCCACCAATCCCTATACTGTCAAGGGGGTACCAACCCATCTAATCGGGGTCAATAAGTAACCATCACTCAACCATCTAAAAGACACCTAGGAAACACATGGTAATAGTAAATTGTGTAAGTATGAGTCCCTTGCACGCATGACTCTCCTTACTTTCCACCACTGCACTTGCCTACCCCAAACACTAACACCATACACACAATAACCCACAAGGTGAAATCCTCAATAGGGGTGCTCATTATATAATAAACTAATCACAAGTTCCAACCATGTTGTCACATCATATGGTCTTTCAAACCATTTTCTCAAACATATCAAGGTGCTGACGGGGAATTTGTATGTCCCAAACCACATTTATTTTCAAATCACCATAAAGTGCCAACCAGACCTTATATCATGTCCATTTAAAATAAATTTACAAAACATTTCCAAAATAATGTGAAGCATCACTTTCATGTATAAAATTCTAAACAGGCCTTTACCTTTCAAGTTCAATTCCATTTCAAAACCAATATGAAAAATTCACAACATGTTTGAAGATTCCAAATGGGATTTTATATCATTTAGAAACCAACCATTTCTCATGTTCCATATGGTCCACACTTCAAATATGATTTGAAACCACTTTCATGTCATTTGGAAACCAAGGAACCTTTAGTAAAGCATTAATAGGTTGAAGAATTAAATAAGAATGGATAAGTGCTTTGAAATCTGGGTTCTTGAATTGAGAAAGTTCATCCAAGACCATTTTCATTTGGGTTCCCATCCATGTGTTCACCCGGTGCACAGATGTATGTTCCCACATCAAATAGTACACCACAAGTATCCATAAAGTTACCAAAACCCATTTTTAAGGAAACCACACATGCTCTACCATCAACACACAATCCACACACACAAGTTGCAAACATACCTTTAAGCCACCCATTTTCATAAAAAGGAGCTAAGATACATTCCATTGAACACATTATGTGTATCTATTTATAATCATAATGAAAGAGGCCCTTTAAAAACCATTTTTATCCAATTATACCAACATAAAAGCATCAAAATAAATTAAACCAACACATTTCAATCATGTGAAACACTTTTAAAAATTATTTAGAACACCCAAGAATCGAACAGAATGTTTTAGAAAGGAAAATAATGGAAACACCTACATCAATGGAGTGAGGATATGATGAAACTCTTAGAGAGGAAGGAAAAACCCTGAAGATCAATCCTCACACCTGAAATATTAAGAAAATAGAATTACACATCAACCTTAACACCTAGGGTTTATTCAAAGGGAATACCCACTAAGGGAAACTATTAAATCAAGATGGAAAATATAAAGGAGAAGGAAAATAGCCAAAAACCCTAAACAATTACCTTAGAAACTTGGGGATGGATCTATGGAGGGTGGAGAATCAAAGAGAGATGGGTTTAGAGACCCTCTAATGTGCCAAAAATTACCAAGGAGGTAGTGTTTGGATTTAGGGATAAAAATAAAAGAGAGATAATTATGGATTTAAAGATTTTAAAAATCCAGGCTGCTCGCATGGTTTGACTGCACGGTTTACCAAACCGTGAACCAACCATGTGGTAGTTACTGTCTAAGAGGGAATCAATCGCATAACTAGCCCACATGGTTTGACCTACCATGCTAAAACCATGTGGTATCTTTTTTCTCGAATCCAACAGTCACCACACAGTTACCTGAGTTGGGCCACACGGTTTCCCAAACTGTGCACCCAAACCATGCGCATGCCAAAATGCCACCCAAAACTCAAAAACTTAAAATTTAAAATCGAGACTCAACCTAAACCTCCACCAAAACATCCAAAGCCAAGAAAAGCGTAAAATAAAGAAATTTTCAAGGTTGGGATGTGACATTCCTTCTTCATTTCACAACACAAGTATATGCACATAATGTTTTTGTGTTCACTATCTCGTTTGAACTTCTTTTTCATGCAAAATGCAACAAATGAATGTGGTTATATATCATGAAAAGCATGAACATGATATATCTTGTAATATTCAGGAGGTATTATATTAAAGACTTTATATTTTATATGGATTCCTATACCTTCATACAAACAAACATTGTGTGTTCATTCTTCTCCTTCGTGCAATACAGTCAGTGCATGAACCTACTTCTTCACAAAATCTTGAAAAACTTCACAAAACTCATTCTTCACAAATCATGAAGAGAGTGTGCCTACACCTATCATGTGTTCACATATTTTATTCTCATATTATATGTTTGTATCTTATTCCCTTGTGAAATAGATGCACAGAACACCCCACTTCATGATGCCAAGGAGGATCACGGTTCTATGCTTCCTCTTCACATAAATATAAGTCGTAGATTATCTATTTTTCTAATAAAATGATCTCTCAAAGGAGTATGCAAGAAGCAGTATGCTTCGTGGATTCAATGCTTTGGTATTTATATATATATGATCATCACATCTTCTTAGTTCAATTACCAACTTGAATCTTGGTTTTTATTCCATGTAAATTAAGGATTTGAATGCCTGAAGGAATCGGCTTTGAATTCTTCAAATGAGGTATGCGTGATGCCAAGAATGGTGGAATCACTACTTCATGATTAGGATTATCCTTTTCATTTTTATCCTCATGTGAATGTGATAAGGATCACATGCTACTCATTTTCCCTAAATCTATAAGTTCATTCATGCACACAGATGGACTTCTGCAACCATTTTTTGCATACAGACAAAGATCCATATTTGACATATTCCATTCATGAAAAATAATGATCGTAAGTATCTCATCGCATATTTAACATCTCAAAAATTCATCCAAACTAGATCAGGATGTTCTTCATGGTCTGTGTCCCATTTGATGATCATGGTTGGTGGTTTGATTTCAAATATCATTTTCAAGTTGTCCTTCTTAGAGAGAGGAAAACAATGACTATGTGGAAGCTCGGTGATCATCAGATCGCCTGGATCGGACTGACGCAATATGTCTGTATATTTTTTAAGAAGGTAAATAGTACACTCGATTAAGTGTTCCACATCAAACTCCATGTGTGGCATCCCTCTAGTATATTAGCTAATCGATGATCACTCACCATTCGAGCTGGCACCAGGGTCGTCACTCAGATTCATAGCACGCACCTTTCCCATATGGGTCATGCCACACATAGTCCATGGGATTTCCTACAGGATTCTAGACCAATATATTCTCCACTTCATTTATTCCCTCTGTAAACCTTACACACCAGCCTGCATGTACTTCACAGGCACTATGTTTACCCTCAGTCACCTTGCTAGATGGAACGATCTGACCTCCCATGGGCGTAGTTGACCCTTAAAGTCCCACATGTTCCCTAGTTAAGGTTGGTTTTGAGACTTGGTGTGTTGAACAATTTTTTTAGTAACATTTAGAATAAATTTTAAGTAAATTTTCTTCTTATAAAAACAAATTCCCCTCCTCAAATTCATGGAACCTATTCTTCGTGAAAATTGTAAATATAATTTACATGAATTACTTCAAATACTTTCCTTATGAAATTAGGAATTTTCATGGACTTCATGGGTTCCACTTCTTATATTATTTTTGTAATATAAATTTAAAATAACTTATTCACCTAAAACTCCTTTTTTGTAAACAATGTGTCACCATTTACCCAAGGTATTTGAACTTAAAACCAATTCAACAATCGTCATAGTTACTAGAAAAATTATTTAATAATGACATCTAATGCCATTTAATAAATCTATAATAATTCTCCAGGTAACTTCTTTGAAACTAAAATCTTTAAACCATTTATATGTTTCTTCAAATTATAAGACTTGATCACTTCATCCAAGATCCATTAACTTTAGAACTACTTAATAATATTGACATCAATGAGATCTTCCTATCACATTGATCACCATTGACAACCAATGAAAATAATTGACAACAAATACAACTCATACACAAAGTGTTCTATTAATTTCATACTTCTGGTAAAATCAAAATAGGTGTTTAGAACGCACATTGATTTAATTTATCAAAGGAAGTCTAACACTTGGAATCCCATAATAATTTTACCTCTATCCTTGTAAGATCAGTCAATGAAGATGAATTCTTTGAGAATTAATTTACAAACCTTTGATAATATCCTACCATACCCAAGAATATTTGAATATCAAATACATTATATGGTTCCTCCCATGAAAAGATAGTTTTCACCTTTTCAGGATCAGCTAAGATACTATACTATGAGATCACATGTTCTAAGAACTTAACTTATTGAATTCAAAAATAAAATTTTGATAACTTAGTATATAGGCATCAATCCCTCAAGATTCCAAAAATAGATTTCAAGTGACACTCATGCTCTTCTTCAGTTATTGAGTAAACTATAATGTCATCCATGAATACCATGAAAAAGGAACCAAGGTATTCATGGAAAACCTGATTCATCAGGGACATGAAAATAGATGGATCATTAGTCAGAATAAATAGAATCGCAAGATATTCACAGTGTTCATACCTTCTCCTAAAGGTGGTATTTATAATATCTTACTCCTTAACTCTGAGATGATGATATCACGACTGAAGGTCAATTTTTAAAAAAACATTTTTATTCCTTCAACTTATCAATCAAGTCTTCAATATATTTAAAAGGGTACTTATTCTTAATCATTACTTAATTAATCATTTGATAATATACACATAAACAAAGAGTTCCATCATCTTTCTTAGAAAAAATCATTGGGGCTTCCCAAGGTGGAATACTCAGGTGAATAAATCCTTTGGATTTCAAATATTATAAGTGAATATTTAACTACTTCAATTCAGTTAGTTCCATACAATAGGAAAGCATAGATATTGACAAAGTCTCTAGTACCAATTTTATCTAAAAATCAACTTCCCCATTTAGAGGAAAACTAGATAAATTAGTTGGAAACACTTCAGAAAATTCATTTACCACTAAAGGAAGATCATAACCTGCAAGTTGATCCACAAACTCGACTATAAAATAGGAAATCAACTTTCCAAGTTCTAGTAAAGGTGGTCCTACTAGACAAGATCTCAAATCCTTCTCTCCTTGAAACGCTTGGGAGTTCCCATCATTGGCAGAAAATAATATTTGATGATGATATCAATCAATATCTTCTTTATGGGAAACTAACCAATCTATATTGAGGATAACATCAAAGAGATCCAACTCAAGAACTGGAAAATATAAAACTAACTCAACTTTCTATATGAAGAGAAAACATGATATAAAATGAAAACTTTGCTTCTTCTTCCCAAGAGGTGTCACCGACTCCATAGAAAAAGGTATGAGTTATATTGTAAGTTTTAAAATATTTATGAAGTGGGTAGATATAAAAGAATGGGAGGAACCATTATCAAATAAACCAGTCACTAAAGATGAATAAATAGAGATAATACCTATCACAATAGCAAGTTACACATCAAATTCTACTTGATACTATTCAACTGCATGCAAATACTTCATTCAAAAGCTTATGGATAAAACCCAGTAGTCAACAAAGAATATAACTGTGGTTTAGAACCTTTAGGTGTCGATGAGTTTGAACCATAACATGGATCAGAAAAATCTTGGAAAATTTTATTTAAATAATCGTAGTGTCCCCATGAGTTATAGATTTTAGGAGACAGAGGGTAAGAATGTCTCATGTTCCCTATCTTGCCACACTGGTCATAAGTCAAAGGTACACTATTAGATGTTACTGAATTTATGGTATATGTTAGCTGTTAGGAGCCAATATTACCACCTTTTAGAGCCTTATTAAATTTCTTATTCTTTCTAGAGTAACCACTAAAACTAATACTAGGTGGAAGGGGAATCCTGACTAACCCTGACCTTATTTTTGGGTCATTATCCATTTTCATATATCTATTAACCACTTTAGTATAAGAGGTGAGCTTTATAATATAAACTTGAGATAAAATATCTTTTTTAAATCCCATTTGAAACCTCTGAGACTTCAACATATCACTCGATACAAAATCAGTATAGAAATATACCAGTTCATAGAAGCGATTTTCATACTCCATTATAGTATGATCACCTTGAAAAAGGGTGAGTAACTCTATGGATTTTTCCATCATCAATGATTTGGGGAAAACTACTAGAAAAATATGGTCTTGAAGTATTTACACTCAAAACCTTCATGCTTTTTTTCCTGAACTACCATATCCCACCATCTCTTGTTAGGTCCTTTGAGCTTTAAGGAATCACATTTCACTTTTATAGAATCTGGAGTTTTTGAGAGGTCAAAAACCTAGTCTATATTCTCCAACCAGTACTCCACTTATTTAGGATTATTAGTTCCTTGTAAAGATAGTGGTTTCTGGTATATAAACTCTTAGTATCGATCTTTGTTTCCTATGTTCCCTGGTTTCACTTCCCTAGATTGATCCATGGTGAAAAAACACACTAGTCTATAGCATATACCACTCTCACTACCACTTCAACAATATTCCGATCAACTAGAGGGTTTCCTCATGAAACATCATCTGTATCACCCTCTGAAGGAACTTTAGGAAGCCTTATATAGGGCATGGTACTACATAAAAGAAATAAGGGAGACCATAAAAAATTGAGAAATCTCAGTATGAATGAAAATAACATAAGAAAAGAACTGAGATTAGATCAAAACTCAACATGTGATACATACTTCTCAACATCACATGGTAACTTAAGTCTCCTTATAATGAGAGATGGTCAGGAACTCGCTCTTAACCTACCCCTTAAGTTCTAAAAAAACTATATCATATCTAACAAACATCCTAAGACATAGATACCAAGGTCAAAGAAATCATCCATTGATACCAATTTGTCATGAACCAACCCAAGTCATCCCAGAATCAGACACCTGATACAGTATGTGCTAAGGCCCTAAGGGAATTCCCAATCCCCACTGGATGGAAACAAGCACCTGGTAATTAAGAATTACTTTTGAGAATTATTTATACCATGATAAACTAAAGAAACAATAGATAGAATGCATAAAATAAATACAACATGCCAATTAAAAGTTAGAAAATGGAAGTCAAGGAGTATAAAGAAAATACAAGTGTCAAAACAAAATAGGAAAACCAAATTACTCAATAAACAATACATGCCACATCCATGTTATATGAGGGAAAACACCCCATCATTTCACTGCCAAACTCCCACACCCTGCTAACATGAAGATTCGCCTCTAATATATAGCACCTTGCTTTTACTTGTGTTAGACAAAACAAGGTCTACACATCCCCAAAGGTATGTTCAGGGTGTAAGAAAAAGATCCCAATAGGATCCCACCAAGTGTTCCATAGGTAGTATTTATAAAACAAACCAATTATAATCATTTAAATAAAGATGATTCATGAAATATAGATTTTTTTGGTTTTTAATAAATCATGCAAATCCGCCCTTTTAGAATAGTTTATAAAGCATGTATAAAAAACTACTTTCAAAATCATTTACCAATGAACCAATTCTCGAGGCATTTATAAATCACCAATGCAAAAGGAGCACCGTGGAAACTAGTCTTAAGGTAGGTTAGGTCTGCACTATCTAGGACTCTTAAACAATCTTAGTGATTAAAGGCCACCTTGTGTGCGCATTTCCCTAGTATACTTATCCTAAGGGTTCAAATTCCACTCCCAGAAGTGTCTCATTACCTCAAAAATGTTTAGTTAGTGTTGTAATAACAAATCTATGCCAATTATTTCTCCAAGTCTACCCCCCCCCCCTATGTATCCTATGTTCTCATGTATCATATTCCACACTTAGAGGCTTTTAATTTCACTAATTAACCATGCTTAGAGGCTTTTAATTTCATAATTCAAAACATTTCAAGGGCATATCACACTTCAATAACCAAATTCACAATAAAACAATATTTAAAATACATTTACATTTTCAATAAAAAAAAATGGGATGTCTATTTTATGAAATAATCCCATCCATCACATTTTAAGAATCATAAATCATGCCATAAATTAATTTAGGAAACCAAATTGAAATGAGCAAGCAAGAATTGTTTAATAAATAAAAGCTTTTCATGAAACCACCCACCTTAATACATGGTATTTTCAACGATCGGTCAGGATCCACAAGACAAAAGGGAAGAGTGATCTTAGGGTGAAAGAGGAGATCATAAACCGTGAATACCACAACATAAAATCCCAAATTAAAAAACCCTAGATCAATATATGTTAAATGGGAACACTTACCACAGAGACCCTCAAAGATTCACACAACGACAACATAGATCTGATCCCTTTCTTTCTTCCCTGCAATAGATCTAAAATAATTATCATTATATCATGAAAAAAACCTTATATTTGATGATAACATCCCTATTCTAGGATTTATTTCAATAAAAGTGAGTATATCTAAAAGAAATATGAATAAAAATGAAGAATGGATGCATACCATTGATTTCCAAGATCCAACACCACTTGATATATTATAATCAATCCCCATAAGGGATGGATCTCCAAAATATCCATGAGAAATCCCTAGGGTTTAAATCCTAGGATATATAAAGAATAATGAGACAAAATAGAGGAATTTTAGTTTCAAAAATATATTTTCATATTAATTGATTCACATCACATGGTTTGGCTACATGGTATAACAAATAATGTGCCAACTGTGCAACCACTTCTATTCAACAAAGAGAAAAAGATGGTTTGGCAAACCATGAACCAACCATGTGAAATTCCTCTATCCCATGTTGCGCAGTTTTAGGATAAGGTTATATGGTTTGAACTAACCATGTACAAACTATGTGCCCTCCTCTGGAGATCCAAAACTAACTGCATGGTTTTTTGGGAAAGTCACATGATTTGGACTAACCATGTGCTAACCATACACATGCCAGGAAACCTCCAAAAACTCCCAAAAATCACCCAAAATGAACCAAGAAGAAATTAAAATGAAAATGGTAAAATTGAATTAATAGAATTACCTTAAAGTGAAATCATGATGCAATTCTAAGGTTATAAGGTTCATTTTTAACTCAACTCCCTCCATTGATTTAGAGTGATTATTCTTAAACTTATTTCTTGTAAGTTTTATTATTTCCACCTTGAGACTTTATTTCATGGTACTTTCCCTTCCACTCTGGGGAGAATGAATCTTTAATTCAAATATTTTTACTTGTTGAATTTCTTCCTCATAAAGTATAACATTGTTAAGAATAATTCTCACCCTATTTAATGATGGTTTCCCCTACTTGTCTATATTTTCATTTCCCACCATTGTTCGCTTTTATATTTGGAAACCCAATTATGTCTTATCTCATGTGACCTTTATATTTTCCTTTTCCTTTATTCAAAAATAAGTTTTATTATCCATTTTTATGATGTATTTTTTCAATAAAAGTATTTCAAAGAATTAAAAATATTTTTCTTTTCATGATCATATTTTTCATCTTCCACTCCACATTTCCTCTAAAAACCATTATATTATTTTCAAGGCTCAATTATTAAATGTATTTTTTTAAAGTAACGTTTTTCAAAAAAATAACTTCACCTTTTTGAAAATTACTATTGAATGTGACTCGTAACTTATCTTTTATGAGTATGGTAAAAAACATTTTATAAAAACTATTTTATTGTTTATCTATCCATATAAGTATTCTTCTTTACAAAGATTTCATTACATATTTTAAAAAAAATATAAAATTATTTTAAATATAGAAGATTTTGGATATAAAATGATATATTATTATATTTTCTAGAAGTAAAAGTTTGATTTTAAAAAGTAATTATTAATTTTAAAATAGATTTTAAAGGCTTATGTTTTTAAGAGATAATTTTTCAAGTGTTTTTTTATATATTCTCAAAGAAATTTTTTGAAAGCATTTTTCCTTTATTAAATTTATTTTCTAAGGTATTTTTGGTTTTAAGGGGTAATTTTAAAAAAAATATTAAACCCAAAGTATTTCATTATAAATATAACTTATTTAAGGAGTTTTAAATCATTTCGAAAAGGGATATTTATTCTTATTTTACAGAATGATTTATCTTATATTCAATTTTATACCAATTTTCTCTTTAACTATAAAATATCTAACTCCTATGGAGTTATGTTTTATGAATAACCTTCTAAATTCCATCATTAAAAACTCTTGTTGGGTGATTGAATTTTTGGTATTAACCAATTTACATTTTATTTCACATTAAGTGATACCATTTGGAAATGATATGAAACCCATTTTATTTCTATGGTCTCTTCAAGTTATGATATTAGATTGATTTTTTTTGTGGTACACATGTGTATGGATGATCATTATGATATGGTTTGGGTCCAATAAATCCCCAATATGGTTTGGGTTCAATAAATCCCTGAGAAATTTTAGGTATGAAAAAGCCCTGAGGTGGTTTGGGTCTAATAAATACCTGAGACAATTTGGGTTCGTTAAATCCCTCCAATGAATTGGTTAAGTTTTATATATCATTAGATATTAATTCTTGGACATAATGAGTTTATTCACAAAGGTGTGGTTATAGTGAGTTTTCTCACAAGGTTTTCATATAATTATGATTGTGTCACCTTTATATGTTTCTTTTCTTTTCATACTATGTTACATTCCATGTTTATGCCTCTTTTCTAAGATATTCCAAACTTTTATGTTATGTCATTCCTTATTCCATGATTTATGATTTATTCTTTTTTGGATATAAATTTCTTATGTATCATGATTATACTTACATTCTCATCTTATTCTCACTTGTGATCTTTGATTTCTATTGCTTATGTTTACCCTTATTGAGTATCTGAGCTCACCCCTTTCTTATGTTTTCACCCTCCATGTTATTAAGATGAGTGTAACTTATGAGAAGTATATAATGGAATCTATTGTGGTTTGATTATGGAGAATTGTTTATAATTATTGTAAGACACTAAACCTTTAATTATTGGGATAGTGTGATTATTTGTGTGATGTAATTATTAAATTACAAAAATAAAGTAGAATAATAATATTTTTAGCTTGGGTTTTCATAATAAAACATTAGATAATAAATATTGCATGATTTTTAATAGTTATGTATTTAATATGCATGTAATGTATATTAAATGGGTGAGGCCGTAAAATAAAAACCCATTAAATACTAAGAGTGAGATTCCTTCCAAAGAAATACTTGTTAATACCTCAATCATTCAACCAGGTATTATTGATATCTATATTAATACCCCTATATTATCTTGTGTCATACAAGCAACTTATAAGAAACTATGAATTATCTTATTAGGTGGGTCGAGCTCAACATAAGTATCCATTTATTGTCTTTTGTTAGCTTATTCTTGGAATTTTATTTGGGTTACACTAGTTGGGAAACTCTAATAGTTGGGATACTGGAGGAATAAGGTTTAGTTTA
The DNA here is from genome assembly GCA_963277665.1 of Viscum album. Taxonomy (NCBI): domain Eukaryota; kingdom Viridiplantae; phylum Streptophyta; class Magnoliopsida; order Santalales; family Viscaceae; genus Viscum; species Viscum album. Next base: position 761,788,110 of record OY728165.1, read on the forward strand.
TCTATATGATGTATTGGGTGAAGAGTTATCCACAAAACTATCCAAAAATCATAACTATTGTGTTTGGGATTATTCCTAACCTAAATAATCATAGATTTTTTGCATGAAAAACTGGTGTAAGTCGTGATGAAATATGGATCTTGGATCACTAGATGTATATTATATATGTAATTATCATTTCTAGTGAGGGGACTATCATTAAAATTCCTTAATGAAAATATATGAAATACGATACTCACCCAATGATATGTCCTTATTATAAATTATGGAATTATTTATGGAAATCAAATTGAGATATTTGATAGGTATGACATATAAAAAAAGTTATAAATTGGTATCTATGGTTGAGAAGTGTTCTAAATGAGAATCATTTTGTGTCCATGTATGTTAATGTTATAGAAATAAATTTCTCTAACTATGAATCATGTGTATTTGATATCAGTTGTGGATCACACATTTTTGCTGACAAATGCGAACTCGGTGATATGATTTGATTAATTAAGGGTGAAGTGGATATCCATGTCATTTATGGAGAAAGAGTTGATACATTATAATTAAACAATTATAATCTAAATCTACCCAATGAATTTGTTCTTGAACTAAAGAGAAGTTATTATGTTCCCTCCATAAACAGGAATTTGATTTTTGTATCTTTTTTGGGAAAGATGGGTTTTTCGTTCATTATTAAGAACTAGATTTTTTCTATATATAATAATGAAATGTTTGATGTCATTGGGAATTTAATGAATGGTTTATATATTCAATATATGGATAATCATGTATATCGCATTTAGAATAAAAAGGTTGGAGATGATTCAAATCCCACCTACCTTTTGCATTGTCACCTCGAACATATAGAAAAGAAACATGTTTAAAGAATCCATAGAGATAAATTAATACACTCATTTTATTATGAATTGTTTGACACATGAGAATCATGTTTATTGGAAAAAAATAACATAGATTCTTTTTGGGAGAAAAGGTGAAAGGTCTAGTGGGTTATCGAATCTCATATATAGTGGTGTATTTTAACCTATGAGAACACAACAAAGTGGTGGTTTTTAGGTACTTTGTTACCTTTTTCAATGATTTTAGTTGGTATAGTTATGTTTTTATGATGAAGCACAAGTATGAAATTTTTGAAAAATTCAAAGAGCATTATAACGAAGTACATAAAAAACTAGTAAAGAGTATTAAAATTCTCTGATTAGATCGGGGTGATGAATACTTGATTTAGAAATTCATAGATTATCTGAGAGGTTGTATAATTTTTTCATAACTCACTCCTCCTAGAACACTATAATGGATTTGTGTATCCAAAATGAGGAATCATACCCTGGTAGACATGGTTCAATCAATGATTATTCTATGTGGCCTCATTATTTCATTTTGGGGATATGATTTGGATATTGTTTCATTTATACAAAAATGAATTACATCTAAAGAATTCATAAAGAAAACATATGAGATATAGACTGGGAAACCTCCCATTATATCATTTATGAGGATTTGGGGTTGTGAAGAACTTTTTTGATGTTTGGATTCTGATAAGCTAAACCCTAGTTAAAAAAATATTTATTGGTTATACCAAGGAAACTAAGAGATATTATTTCTATAACCCTGCTAAAAAAGTGTTTATGGATCATGATTATGTTTTCCTTGAGAGAAATCACATGGATCAAGTATTCAATGGGAGAAAAGATAAACATGTAGAAGTTTGAGACCAAAAAATGGGAAGTGTTACTGAGATAGAAGTTAATCCATTTCTACAAAGAGTTGTGAAAGAAGAACTGACTAAAATTATACATAAAAATAATTCTTATTGAGATTCCATTGAGAATTATAACATTGAGAATGGTTTAAATACATGGAATATAAAATGGACTCCATTTACACTAACCATGTTTGGAACTTAGTGGAAGCACCTGAAGGGGTAATACTCATAGGGTGTAAGTAGGTTTTCCTCAAGAAAACTGACATGGATGGTAGAGTGTTTACCAATAAAGAACACCTAGTGGATAAAGGTTGCAAATAAATTCATAGTATTGACTATTAGGAAATCTTTTCACATATAGTGATGATAAATTATATTCAGATGTTTCTAGACATAACAGCTTGTTTTTTATTATGAGATATATTAAATGGATGTCAACACTACTTGCCTTAATAGGAATTTAGTTGAGGGAATGTATATGATACAACCTAAAGTTTTTAAAGTTCTAAATGAGCCTGCTAAGGTTTTAAAGTTGTAACATTACATTAGTAGACTAAAGTAAGATTCTATGAGTTATAATATCTGATTTGATGGTGTAATCAAAGAGTTTAGTTTCATCAAAAACATAGACAATTACTGTGTATATAAGTGGGTTAATGGGATTATATTAGTATTTTTTATATTGTATTTAGATAAAATACTAATTATCAAAAATAACAATCTAAAACTTCATTCTATGAAGGTGTGGTTGGGTAAATGCTTCTCAATGAAAGACACGTGTAATGCAACTTGTATACTAGGTATGAATATATATAAAGATTGATCTAATAGTTTTCTTAGACTGATTAAAAACACATATATTGGTAAATTTTTAAAGTATTTTAGTATGGAAAACTCCAAAAGTTGGTTTTACCAAAGTTACATGCCATAAATCTTAGGAAGATTCAGCATCCTTCTAAAAATTTAGAAAGGATGGATATAATTCCTTATGTTTCTCTTATTGGATCTATCATGAATGTCATGTTTTGTACTAAAATTGATGTCTCTTGTGCTTTGATCATAACTAGTAAATACCATTCCAATCCTGGTGAGATTCACTAGATTTTTATGAAGGACATTCTTAAGTACTTGAGAATGACTAAGGATATGTTCTTGGTCTTTGGAGGATAAAATAAGCTCTATGTAAAAGGTTTTATAGATGTGAGTTTTAAATTTGAAAAACATGATATGAAATCAAAATATGGATTTGTGTTTTGCATAAATTTTAGAGTTATCAACTAGAAAATTTCTAAACAAGACACTGTAAAGGAATTTATGGCAGAGGTAGAATATATCACTATATCAAATTATGTGAAGGAAGTTGTTTGGATAAAGAGTTTTATTACTAAACTTAGAGTGGTTCCTAGCATTAAGGGAGTAATTGAGCTATATTGTGACAATAATAGGGATGTTTCTCAGGATAAGGAACACCTACCTCGCCAAAGGACCAAACACATCCTAAAAAAATACCATCTCATATGAGATCTCATTGATAGGGGTGATGTAAAGATCAATTGTGTGGCTATAGAGGATAATGTAAAAAATTTGTTGATGAATTCATTACCCTAGAAATAACATGATGTTAATGTAGAATCTTTAGGTGTTAAACACATGTGATATTGGTTGTAATGGTCATAAATATTTGTTTTTATTATAATAAAGGTAATATTCATTTATCATTCATTCATGTGTACTGAAATTTATGTTATATGAATGGTTGGATGATAATATCCCCTAAAAGTATGATTTTGTGTTTACCTTAAGTGAGGATCATTATGAAGTATTGTGGGTTGTGATAATATGATGAGTTTAGATTGAATATATTCTTATACTCATTACAAGGAGTTTTATTTGGGATATGAAGAATGTATTCATGAGGTAATAAGTAGAGAATTATTACCCAGGCTGTTCTGTTAAAGTATATCTCATGTAATGTCATACAATCATTAATATATTTAGGGGTGTGTGCTTATTATCAATTTTTCTAACCTAATATTGGTGAGATACCTATTATGGGGACCTTTATACTTTTAAACCCTACTTATGCAAGTCAAAAGTGAACTTAACTAATATGGGTTGTTGGGTATATTGAAAATCATGTTGTCAGTTGGATCATAGCCAATATGGGATTTTTTCATTTTTATGAAAAGTTAAAGATATATGTTCCTTAATTGAATTAGACAAATTAAATTCATGTCCATTCTTAGTTTATATGCATATAATGTGTTAAAATACTTGGATAAGGGACATTTGATACACTCATCTATTGGATGAATGATATGTGATGTATTCATTGTCTTGGTCAGTCTTTTTTGAAGAATCAAGAAAATATGAGATAGTCTATACTAGATTGATGTATTCCATGTCTAGTGGTCGCTTCATGTCATGGAAAATGGGATAATATATTCATGCATATGATTTGTATAATACATATTGTGGTGTACATGTTCATATAGAGATATGAGTATATTTTATGGAGATCTCACCAAACCCCTTAGTAGCTTGAGTGGAACTGACACTTTATTAGAGGCCTCTCTTTGCTAAAATCTGTGAAATAAGGATTTATTTTTATTTAATATTTCTAAGGCATGTAGGTCCATGTGATTAGTCCCTTGGATAAGGATAAAATATGGATAAAGTGGATTTTTTCAAAATAAAGAGAGTTCAAAGACACCATATCCAAAAGTGGTTTTGGATAGATGCATAAGGAGTTGGGAAGTTATGTATAAAGTCTTTATAGGATTTTAGTTCAAGTGAGAGATTGTTGGATGTGCACTAAAACAGGAACCACTATGTCATACTAGTGTATATTATGTCATTTTCTATAGACAAAAATATTATTTACATGTATACGATGCATGTGGTTTCCATGTTCCTTCTCATATGGTTTCACTTCAATTGTAATCCATGAGATGGATATTTTTTGGTTGGTGAACCTCATTCATTGAAGTGTTCAATGAATTAACACCAACATATTGTAATGTATGGGTTCCATGAGATGGAACCTAATATTTCACCATATGGATAACATTATTCATTCAATGAAGAGTTTCTTGGATGGCTATATAATAGGATATAATCATCTCTCTTTTTTTTGAGAAACTTGTGACGAGTTTCATGAAAACTAGGTGAATCTATCTCCCTTCAAAAATCTCATTCATTATTTCATGAAGGTGTTATCACCCCTTTGAGTATACAAGAGTCCTTCAGTTATGAACTGGGATCCATTGGCCAGTGTTCCCCTCTCATAGGTAGGTATAATTCATTTGTTTATCCTTGTGATCATCATCAGGTGTGCTCCATCCATTAAGAAGATAGAGGCTATAGTACTAGAGTTTCAGGTACACTTATAGCATTTTAAATGCTCTATTTTTTAGATACATTTATTCATTTTATTCCTTGAAGATAAATCCTTATGTTTTTGGGTTCTCTTGCACTTATAATGATCATATAATGATCAAAAAACCTATCAGGGATTTATCAATTAGTGGAAGATATCATGACTAAGACCTTAGGTACTCCATAATTCAAGAATCACTGGCTAAACCATGGTTCTCAACCACCTCCCTCAGCTTCATGAGGTTTGGAAACTTCCCCTATCCCCATTATATATAATTATTTATTTGGTTATTGTGTGTTTTTATTATAGGTGATATATTCTATTTAGTTTGAGTGGATAGGTGGAGACACAATCCATGGGGACTTAGTATCGACAAGAGGAGTGGTTGAAAGGAATTGACAATATTGTGGGAATTAACTCTTATATCTTGTTTCCTGCATAGAGAATTGACTCATGTTTTCCTAGAGACTTGGTTAATGTCTCTTTGCTTAGTTTTTGGTGTACTGGAAGTCCTTTTATCTATAGTTTGAACTAGTTTAGAATGGAATGAATCCTTTGAATTTTATCGTTAAAGGGGAAGAATGGTAGCATGGGGGACTGAAAATGCTAGGGGATCATAGATGTAAATATGGAGGAGTTTTGGAGAGAACTTGAAAACAAGGAATTGAAAACACAATCTAAAGGGGTATAATGTTGTAACCATGACTTATATTATTGGATTTGTTGTCCATTATAAGTATTCTAAACTAGACAAGGAGTCTGTAAGTTTCATTAAATAAATATGGGAGAATTAATAGTAGAGAAGGGATGGATTATCTTTATTATTTGTTACTATGGATTTGGAGTAGACTTGTATATACTTGGAGAGGTTTTGTAATTATTTTGAATAATTATAGAAAAATCTAGTTTGAGTAAATTTCTAAGAATTTGACAACATCCTAGACTTCACCTAGATACATAAGATATTTTGGAGATGGGAATTTGAAAAAGTCCTAGAGTTTCTCAGGATATGTATCATTCTTGGGTAGTTTCATAAGGATTTTTTAGGGGGTGTGTAAGATATTCATAAGTTGTGTAATATCTTTGGGAAGATGAATAATATATTTAAAAAATACATAATTTGAAAATTCATGAGGTTCCCCAATATACATAATATACTTGATAAGTTGCATGAGATATTTGTAAGAGCCAGGAATGAAACTCCTAAAGTTCCATGTGTATGTAATATATTTGGGAATATGTATAAAATCCTCCAAATCATGTGTAAGATATTTAGATGGGTGTGTAATATATTTTAAGACACGAAAAAGATATTTTTTTATGAGGACACAGAGTCAATAAAGGAAGAAATCCTCATAGTGATGCATAATATATCTCTCAACAAATGTGTAAGACTATATAAGAAGAGATAATTAGCAAAGGAAACTCCATGTACATGTATTATTTATTTATATATAGTATTTTATCTCTATACATAAGTTATTTTATTTATTTGTAAGTATTTTTTTGGGAATATAAGGTTTTTCAAAAATATTCTTGAGATGTGTAATTTTTTGTGGAAGAAAACATAAGGTTTTATGCTTTACTTCTAGAAGTAGTGTGCCACACCCAATTATATGGAACTAGTTATAGATATATCTTTGTTTTCGTCATTTTTTTAGGTTTATTTTAGGTTGGTAGATGGTTTTAAGTCAGTCAGTGGAAGCATAGGGCCATTAGCCATCCAATGGAGTGCCTGGTGGTTTAAGAATTCTGTCAGCACCCACCGGCTAGCCAACTGGTAGGATGCCTGTCAATGTAGGAATTATGAATGCACCCATTGACTAGCTAGTGGGGCTTGATAGCTAGCTGGTGACATCGTTGGGCGTCTGGGTTAGTAAGGCTAAAAACATAAATTCCACCCGAACAAATGTTTAAATCTTCTTTAATCCTCCACCTCGATCTAAATCCAAATTTACTTGAACTAGAGGCTCATTAGGGATAATTTAAACTCTCTCCCTCATTACTTTGGTGATACTTAGTTCCAATTGAAATATTGGGTCATTTTTCTTCACAATAAAATAATATGACTCCTTCTAATTTGGTTTCTCCTCTCTTTCTACATGCGTTTGATGTTAATTAAGATTAAGTCATTGGATCAAGCATGAACATATAGAATTGATCTTGGTTTATTTTGATCTAGGTTATCTAGTATTTGATCTCATTCTTTACCACCACTGGTTTTGATGAAAACACCATTTTGATCTACTTTGAGGTAGGTGTCTCTGTCCTATGGTATAACCCTTGGAATACCTTATGTTTTTTTATTCTTTCCTTTGGTTTTGATTATGAAATTTATTTTTTAAAATGGAATTAATATTTGACGGATTTTTTTATGTTTTCAAAAGGGGGTTTTTTGGAAACCATTTGAGTCGCGTAATATGTTTGATAAATTTCCTCAGAGCTTTTTTAAAAGGGAAATAAGTTTTCAAGATTGAAAAGTGGTTTCTATATCTATAGAAAATGTTGATAAAAATGTGGTCTTGGATTTAAAATGGAATATTCCTTGTAAAAAGTTTAAGGATCGTGTTTTTGGATCATTCCTTGGAAATTATTTATGAATCATTTCTTTGTTTTCCTTGAAAGTAATATAAATATAATAACACACTTGGGAGACCTTGGGGTATGGGGAAAAGCTAAACAAATACTAGCCCTAATGGAGTTAACTATCACTAGGGAAGGTTCCCTTAATGTCCTGGAAACTAGGGGTATCCATTCCAAGGAGTTGAGGTTCAAAAACTATAAGATAAAGATATTCCAGATAGGGTTCCTTTGATAGTATTAGCGGTTTGGTTGTATACACCCTCGTGTCATGTATATCCAACTTGGTTGCTTTGAGATTACATTATGTGCATGATCTTCTGATATTCTTATTTTCCCACTTGTTCATGTTAAGTAAATTGATTCTTGAAAAAAAAATATCTATCTATTTATTCCATTGAAATTAAATATGTTAAATTTCACTATTTTAATGAGTATGGCATGATTTTGAAAAGAAACCTAAAAGAGGTTTTATGAAATAGAAAATTATTTCCTTTATAGTATTTTAGAATTTTGTTTTAAATATGAAATAATGGGTGAACATGGTTAGGAATTTTATAGATTCTTGGTGGTATCCTAATGAGATTTTGAGATCACACCCAACTTTTTTCTTTTGGGTGTTTGTAGCCTTGTTTTTATAGGATATAAGTAAAGGGAAGAGCTTCATGTAGATGATAACTCTCCTTGCTCGATTTTCCTACCACTGGGTTGGGACGGAGGTGACTTATGGTCGTGTAGAGATGGATGGGTTGGTTTGGGTTCCATATTGTTGATGGTATTCTTATTATGTTTTAAGACCTTATTATCCAGATGTTGTATGTGACCTTTATGGTTGTTTCTTGAAATATGATATGTTCTATTTATCCAATGTTTTACTCTGATTGTTTCTTTATATCTTATGTATGTTGAGGGTGAAATCATCCCCACCTTATCTTGTATGATACCCTAGTGTCTATCACCAGACTGTGGTAATTGGTAATGCACTTTGAGCCTTGTGGTGGGTCAATTTGGGAAAAGTTATGGGTTTAACTAGATTGGTCTATTACAAATTGGTATCAGAGCCTTATTTTTTATTAAATATTATGCTCATGCTTTTGTATCACCCTTTTTTTCTAGGTGTTATCAATATACTAGAGATAGGACTGTCAGAACTCGATAGGTAGTGTGGGAGTGTGCTTGGACACCTCTCTTTCATGACAAGACTCAAGTTACCATGGGAAGTTTAGGGTTTTCTAGTGTTCTTGTCTAATGTTTTAACCTTTTTTCTTTAGTTCTTTTAATTCAGTTATGTTTAATGAATCATGTTTTTGTTCTAAATGTTTTTTATCCAGTTTTTTATAGTTTATATCTCCTCCAAGAATAATTCTCAGGGTTTCTAGAGAGTAATTTGTTGATCAAGTCCCACAGGTGAATCCTCAAGTTTATCCAGTTCTGGTGGAAACTATCATTCGTATGATCCAATCTATGGAACAAGTCACAAATGGTGAATCGAAACAAAAAGTGGATCATACTTCAATGTTTACTAAGAAGCATCCACTGATATTCAGTGGTGACAGGGGTCTATAAGATTCCAAGGAATGTATTTAAAGGATCTAGAGGATTTTCCACTTTCTCAAAATTCCATAGGACTCCAATATTAGCTTCACCACTTGCATTCTTGAAGGGCTAGGGGTGGTGGGAATCTATCATGAAATCCAAGTTGTGTAAAGATATCACTTGGATTACCTTTAAGAAATCCTTCAACCAACAGTTATATCTTAATACACTAAGGGTAGTGAAGGCATGGGAGTTTGTTACTTTGGATCGGGGAGATTGCACTGTCATGGAGTATACTACTCGGTTTTCCAAGTAAGTGCACTTGTATCCAAATCTTGTTTCCAACGATTATCTCAAGGAATGGAGTTTCAAAATGGGTCTAAGGTTAGATATTCTATCTATGTTGATCCTTAAGTGCCTACTCCCCTACACAAAGGGTGTGGATAAGGTATAAGGCTAAGGAGGAAGTAGTAGGAGAGAAAGGACTCTTTGGAGCATTAGTGATAATAAGAGGTAGCCAGAGTTCACTTTATGGTTAAAAAGAAATCATGATGACCTGCATTATAGCAGAAATATGAGTGTTCAAGAGACATCAGGGAAAAGTTAGGTGTTCTATAATCTGTGTGGGAAAAAGGGATATCTCAAGCCTGATTTCTAGGTCGCACCCAGGGTGTGTCACACTTATGGGAAATCTAATCATCTTCAGTGTTTTTGTGAGAGATAATCCCAAGGCAGTAGAGTTTTATCCACCTTCACAGGCTCTCATTTTAGACCTGACATGGAAAAATGTGTGGGATCTCAAACTCATGCTAAGGGAGATGCTTGGGTGGAAAATAAAGGGAAATATGAGGTTGGTCGTCTGTATGTGGTAGAGTGTACACTAAAGGAGATAGAGGCAAGACTACCTATCATGAGAGGTATGATGTTCATAGCATCTTCTATGGTTATGGATTTGTTTGATACAGGTGAAACCCATTCTTGTATATCACCCAATCATATCAATTCATTGGCCTTGTGTTTGGAGCTCATGACTTTCTTGATGATTCTTTCCACTCCTCTAGGAAAGAAGTCAGAGTAGGGATTTAAATGTCCTAAGTGTTGGGTGATGATTACTGGCTATGAAACAGTTTGTAAATTTTTGCTTCTTGACCTTGACATCTTTGATCTTATTATTGACATGGATTGGATGATTATCTATAAAGCTCGGATCGATTATTGTCATCATCAGGTATATTTTATCTCTCTCTATGGAGTCACTCGTGTATTCTAGGGTGAGTGGAATACATGATTAGGAAGAGCTGGTCCCATTGCTCCTAGTGATAAGTTTATTTCTTTCTAGTTATCATATATTTTCCTTGATTCCATTGATTCACACCTTAGTAGACCACTTCCAACGGTGGTGTGTATCCCGACGTCTTTCCATATGATTTCTCTAGGTTACCACTCCATAGGTAAGTTGAGTTCTCAACAAACTTACTTTTGGGGAAGAATCCCATTTATGTACCTTCATAATAAATGGAACTCGGTGAATTAATAGAGATAAAGGTTCATCTTAGTGATCTTTAGGCAAAGCCATTTATTCACTCATGCTAACTAATTATTGTATCAAACCATCATGAATTGGGATGTCACCCTCTAGGATGCTCTTCCATCTCAGATAGAAAAGGATCCTTCCTATATGTGGATCTCTCTGGAGTGACCTCTTCATGGGGAGGGGGGTTTCCTTATGTGGAGGGTTCAAAAAGGCCACACCTAGTAATTCCCTTTCTGAGAGGAAAGAAGGTGGATGAAATTATTTTGATTTGTGTTGATTACTAGAAAGTCAACCATGTGATTATAAAGAACAAATATCCCTTAACTATGATTAATTACATTTTCAATCATCTTAAGGGGAATTGGTGGTTTATGAAGATTGGTATGAGATCAGGGTACCATTAGCTAAAGGTTTGGAAGGATAATATTCTTAAGATGGCGTTTAGGATCAGGTATAGGAATTATGAGTATCTGGTTATTCTATTTGGACTTACTAATTCTTCTATGGTGTTTATGGAATTGATGAACTGAATCCTTCATTGGTTATTGGATTCCTTTGTGGTTGTTGTTTTTTGATGATATTCTAGTTTATTCTAGATATAAGTAGGACAATGTAGAGCATATTAATATCATCCTTGGAATCCTAATAGAACATTGTCTATATGAAAATATATCTAAGTGTCAGTTATGGATTTAAGAGGTAAAATTTTTGGGCTACATAATTACTAAAACGGGTGTCTTAGTGGATAATGAGAAGATTCAAGCAGTGTTTTCTTAGGAGAGGCCAAGAAATGTGTTTCAGATTTGGGGTTTATTAGGGTTGGATAGTTACTACAAGTGATTTGTTCGATACTTTTCCAAGTTTTCATCTCCTATGAAAGATTTATCCTGTAAGGGTTTAAATTTTGTTTTTAGTGATTAGCTCTAGAGTTTTTGTGCAGAGTTGAATGTCATCTCCAATCTTGATTCTTCATGTGTCAGGTACTAGTTATGATGTTTACTATGATACCCCGGGTATGGGTTTGGTTGTGTTATTATGCAAGGTAGATAGGTGGTAACCTATGTCTCGGGTCAATTATTCCCTCATGAGAAGAACTATCCAACTCATGATCTTGAGTTAGTGGTAGTTATGCATGTTCTTAAGACTTGGTATCACTACCTTTTCGGGGATAGATTTATGGTGTATTCAGGTCATAAGAGTCTGAAGTATATTTTCTCTTGGAGGTATCTCAATATGAGATAAATATATTGGTTGGAATATCCTCAAACCTTTGATTTTGATATTTCATACACCCCCAATAAAGGAAATGTGGTCACAGATGCTTTAAGTAAGAAAATACCAACTTATGCTGTGAAAGAATCAGTGGAAGAATGGTGCTTGATAATATTGTTTGCAAAGATGCACTTGGATGAAGAGAGAGATGACATAAAGGTATTCTTATCTTGTACTCAGGATAGATCACTTATATATGATCATATTTGACTTAGACAGACTAAGGATACATATTTTTAGTGTTTTAGCAAGACCTTTTATGGTAGTGAGACCTCGGGTGAGTGGTCTCGATCTCTCGATGGAGTTCTACACTTTTGAGGGAGAATGGTTGTTCCAATAAACTTTAAGAAAGATTTAATGGATAATAGACATAGATCAATTTGGTCCATGCACCCTAGATCTACCAAGATGTACCATGAATCGATACTTCAAGAATGAGATGATCGATTGCGGGTTTTGTATCACAGTGCCTCACATGTCAGAAAATCAAGGTGGAATATCAAATACCTACTGGGTTATTACAATTGTTATCCATTCTAGTGTATAAATGGGGTGAGATGTCGATGGACTTTGTGATTGGGCTACCTTGGACTCCCAGTGGTAAGGATGTGATATGGGTGATTATTGATCAACTCATGAAATCAGTGCATTTCCTACCAATATAGGAGTCTATAAAGGTATAGGACCTTGGTCACTTGTATGTGTGGTGAGTTGTTAGACTTCATGGTTTGTCATAGGCTATTATTTCTAATAAAGACCCTAACTGTACATCCTATTTATTGAGTGGATTGTAGATAGCAATGGGTACCCAATTAAAGTTGAGCATGACTTATCACCCGCATATGGATGGCCAGACTGAGCGAGTCATCCAAATTATTTTAAGGACATGCTTCAGGCATGTGTGCTTGACTTTAGTGGATCATGGGAGAAATATCTTCCCTTGTAAGAGTTTTCCTATGTCAATATTTATCAAGCTTCGATCTGGATGGTGCTATTTGAGGCATTGTATGGGAAACCTTATAGGTCGCTTCTTCATTGGTAAGAGGTTGGAGAATAATCCTTAGTTGGACTGAGTATTGTTCAACTGACAATGGATATCATTTAGTTGATCAAGAAGTGGCTGGAGATAGTTCAGAGTTTCTAGAAATCTTATGTCGACTGACAACATCATCCACTGGACTTTGAGGTAGGTGGTTAGGTTTTTCTCAGGGTTTCACCTCAGTTGGCACATAGGTGCTTGGGGAACCAGGGTAAGTTAGCACCTCGTTATGTTGGCCCATTCGATATTGTGGAGAAAATCGGAAAGGTGGCTTATCATTTGAACTTAATAGTTCATTTGATGTCTATCCACAATGTGTTCCTTGTTTCTCAGCTAAATAAGTATTAGTCAGACCCATACCATGTTCTTGAGTGGAAGGATATTAAGATAAAACCTGATGCCTTAGTGGTCAAAAGACCTATTTAGATGGTGGATTGACGGAATAAGGTGTTTCATGGCAAGATGATCACATTGGTTTGAGTGAGATGGCAATGTGGTAGGGACAACCATAAGACATGGGAGCACGAGTCTTTGATGATGCATCAATGGCCTTATCTTTTCTCGGGTCTGTGATCTTGTGCCTTTATAGAGACAGGAAGATTTTATGTTGGGGAGAATTGCCACATCTAGGTATGTGGAACTAGGTAAAAAGATCTATTTGTTTTCATCATTTTTTTTCTAGGTCGTTTTTAGTTCAGGAGATGGTTTTAAGGAAGTTGGTGGCAGTATAGGGACACCGGCTAGCCGGTGCTAGCTGGCAGAACACCTATAAGTCTACAGGTGCCACTGGCCAGCCGATGGAGTTCCTAGAGGCATAGGCATTCTTCCTGCACCCATCGGCTAGCCGGTGGGCCACCTGTAGGTGCACACATTCTGTTTGTAGCCACTGGCTTGCCGGCGGCGTCGCTAGGCATTCAGATTAGTAAAGGTTAAAACATGATTTTCACCCAAACTAATGTTTTAATCTCCTCTAATCCTCTCCATTGACCCTAATTTGGATTTCTTTGAAAAAAAGGCTCATTGGGGATGATTTGGACACTCCCCCTCCTTTCGTTGGTGATCCTTGGTGACAATTGAAAGCTTGGGTCTTCGTTCCTCACGATCCAATAAGAGGACTCCATCTAATTTGGTTTCTCCTCTCTTTCTCCATGTGTTTGATGTCAATTGAGGCTATATCATTGGATCTAGTGTGATCATGGAGAATTGATCTTAGTTTATTCAGATCTAGGTTCTCTAGGATCCTTGTTCTTTCCCACCACTGATTTCGAGGGAAATGTCATTTTCATCAATTTTGAGGTAGGTGTCTATGTCCTATTGTCTAACCCTTGGCATACCTTGTGTTCTTTAATGTTTTCCTTTGGTTTTGATTATGAAACTAATGGTTGAAAATGGAATTAATCTTTGAGGGATTTGTTTATGTTTTCAAAATGGGGGGTTTTATAGAACCCATTTGAGACATGTATTGTGTTTGATAAATTGCCTCAAAGATGTTTTTAAAAGTGAAATGGGTTTTCAAGCATGAAAAGTGGTTTGGATCGCTATAGAAATTTTTTTATGAAAATGTGGGCTTGGATTTAAAATGGAAAATGTTTATAGAACATGGTTTTGGAATTTGCCTTGGAAATTGTTTATGAAGCATCGTTTTGTTTTCCTTGAACGTAATGAAAATGTAATAGCACACTTGGGAGACCTTGGGGTACGGGGAAAACTAAACAAAAACTAGTCGTAGTGGAGTTTTCTATCACTAGGGGAGGTTCCCTTGATGTCATGGTGACTAGGGGGTATCTTTTTTTAGGGGATGAGGTCCTCAGACTATAGGAGTCACGTATGTCGGCTAGTGTTCTTTTGAGAGTCTTAGCAGTTTGGTTATGTACACCCTCATGTTATGTATAGCCCACTTGGTTGCTTTGAGATTATGTTACATGCATGATATTTCAATATGCTTGTTTTCCCACTTGTTCATGTTATGTAAATTGATGCTTGAAAACTGTTTATCTATCTTTTATACAATTGAAATGTAATATGTCATATTGCTCTATTTTATTGAAATATGGCATAATTTTGAAAAGAAAACCAAAGTTTTTTTGTGAAATAGAAAATGATTTCTTTCGAATTGTTTTAGAAATCTGTTTTACATGTGAACTAATGGATGCACGTGGTTAGACATTGTATAGATTATTGGTGGCATCCTACTGGGCTCTTGAGCTCGCACCCTACTTTTACCTTTAGACGTTTATAGCATTGGTTTTGCAGGATATGAGTAAAGGAAAGAGTGTCATGTAGAGGATGACTCTCTCTGCTCGAGTTGTCTACTGATGGGTTGGGATGGAGGAGGCTTATGGTCACATGGAGATAGACTCATGGGTTGGTTTGAGTTCCATGTTGTTGACAGTCTTGTTGTGCTTTGAGACCTTGTTATCCAAATGTTGGATGTGACCTTTATGGTTGTTGTTTGACATATGATGTGTTCTTTTTATCCGCTATTTTACTTTGATTATTGTTTTATATCATATGTTTGTTAAGTGTGGAATCATTCTCACCTTCTCTTATATGATACCCAGGTGTTCATCTCCAGACCGTGGTGGTCGGAAATGCGCTTCGGAGCTTGTGGCGAGTCAATTTGGATAAAGTTATGGGTTCACCCGGATTGTTCAGTTACAAATAGAAAGGGTTGTTGCGTTGTTATTCACTGCCTCATGTCACAGTGTCAGCATGTGTACAAAATAATTTTGGTAAGTCACGTGGATTACAATACTTATTATCAATTTTAATTTATGATTGATAATTCGGTTAGAAGTGGTTAAAGATTTTGCGGATTTTGTGGAAGAATAGAAGACTGTGATTTGGGGGGTAAATCGTGAGGATTATGAAGAATTAACGGAGATGTTTTTTTGGCACAGACTTCAAAGAGTTTCTACATTCAAAAATATGGAAGCCATTCGGCATGATTATTTAGGGAGAATAAGAATTGAAAGGGAGACAAAAATAAAGGGGGTGACAATGATGTTGTTCTAAAAAAACAAAAGGTGAAGAAAACAATCAATACATCTGACAAAAAAAAGGTGGAGAGAAGACTATTATGAGGATTCATTGGAAATCAAGAGTTGAATGAGGAATTGAATGACAATATCCTTTGTTGGTTTAGTGTTATTTCCCTTTTTTGAAGATTTATTGTGAGTGACATGTGTGCCGCTATTCTTTCTGGTTTCCTTGTCTCAAAGCTATGCATAGAAAGACAAGTTGATGAAGTGCTCCTAGGACCAACGGTGTGCCCTTTCTAAAACTTTTGTAACATATATAGTGGATAGTGTTACTCATTGATACATCGACACTAAATTGGCATATGCTCCTTGAATTAGCCTTCAATGGCAAATCAAGTAAAACCCTTTTTTCTGCATTTATTTTTCAGCATTTGGATATTGTGAGCATACATGAGGAATTAACATATTTGTGCTGCTCCTAGTAACACGGGAGAAAAATCCTGAAAATATAAGAAAGAAGCACACACTCTAATTCACCTCGCCCCCCACTTTTAGGGTGTCCTTAGGTATGGTTGTAACATGCTTAGATATAAAGAGCGAATAATTGTAATGATGTTTGGAGGAATCAGGAAGACCACGTGTGAAGATCACACTGTTGTTTTCTCTTTTATTGGTCTCTACCTCAAGGTAATAAGGTTGAGATTAATGTTGATGCAACCATCCTTAAGGATGAGAGGATTGTGGTTGACATTGTAATTTGAGACTCTTTTTGGTAGGTGTTGGGTCTTCGAATAAATTCTGTATTGTCAGATGGAGTCCACTTATTGCTACATTGAAAGATGTCTTAGCTTAAAATTTGCACATAAGGCTCGAAAAATATCATGTTGAATTGTTTTTTGTTATGTTCTCTTTGGTTAGACTTATTTTGGAGGACATTTGGTTTCTAATTTTTTTTTGTTTTGATGAGTGTTATTTCTCCTTTGTCAAAAGAGATGGAAACATGGATGCCCATTTGTAGAAAAATTTAACTTGAGTGATTCTATTTGATTCGGCACCGTGCGCCTTTGTCACGACTTCCACACTAAGGTTTGGAATTTTAATATATTGTTATTGATGTTAAAAAAATACTAATAATTGAGAAAAAACAAGTTTTAAAAAATGATTTCTACCAACAAAACAATTTAACAATTTTATTATCATTAAATAAAACATCATATTCAATGGTACCTACAACTTTTTCGCCCTATTCATCACGACAATCAATCAGATCCGTCCAAAATGACCGAAAGCCTGGCTTGACTTTTATACCCCTCCACGCGCCGTTGATCCATTTTTAATAGCCACCGACGGGCAGCGACGCGCCAAACCCCACCGCGAGGTCTTTGACCCCACCACCACGTCCAGCCAGCGTCTAATGAGAAAAGGAAAGTCAAGCAGTCAATTTACAAAATTACCCTCCAGCCCCACCCCGTGAATGATAGCCTCGTCCCAATAGGTCCGTCGTATTCGCACTAATTTTTTTCCACGTGTTCAGCTGCAAACAATAAAACTGGTGTGAAATTTGTGTGAATCCAAAGAAGGATGTCGAATGCTTGGGATATGATAATGTTGAATCTTGGAAATGACAATATCAAAGTAAAACATATTAGGCCCAATAGAACATAAAAAAAGAACACATGTATATGACCATACAAAATCACAAACACTTTTTCATTATCATGTCATCGTATTTATAGATTACAAAAGGGATTCAACGGATAAAATTAATTCCAATGAATCAAATCTAATGGTATGAATACAAAAGGTTTGGCCATATGAAAATACTTGTTGGGAAATGAATAGATCTCATTCATTATGATTTATGACATCCACACAATTAATGATAATTCATAACACTCCCCCTTAGATGTCATAATCCAATGGAATCTAATATAAATCTTCAATTAAAAAAAACCGAAAAGCAAGTAAAGTCAAATTAAAATGATTTCATGCTATGGTACCTCGTTAAAAACCTTATCAGAAAATCCAGTAGGAAAAACTGATAGGGAAAAAGAGTACAATGTTCTCAACTCCCCCTCATAAAATCACGATAAACTTTTAAGTCTACGCATTCCAATTTTATAAATCAATTTCTCAAATGTTGACGTTGACAATGCCTTTGTGAACAAATCTGTGAGATTGTCACAAGACCTTGTTTGTTGGACATCAATCTCACCATTCTTTTGAAGGTCATGGGTGAAGAAGAATTTTGATGAGATATGATTTGTCACCTTTAATAAACTCACATTTCAATTGTGCTATGCAATTAGTATTATCTTCATATAATATGGTGGGAATATTATTATTCATATATAATCCACACCAATTTCAAATATGATTAATCACCGATCTCACCCAAACACATTCTCGACTTGCTTCATGAATAGCAATCAACTTGGCATGGTTGGAAGAAGTCGCAGTAATGATTTGTTTTGTAGAACGCTAAGAAATAGCAGTTCTACCATATGTAAACACATATCCAGTTTGAGATATTGCTTTGTGTGGATCAGACAAGTATCTAACATCACCATAACCAACCAACATTGGTTCTGAGGATTTGGAATAAATTAACCCCCGATCTTTTGACCCTTGAATGTATCTTAATACATGTTGGATACCATTCCAATGGTGACGAGCAGAACTATACAATGTCAATAAATTCATAGAAAATGATATATCAGGTCTTGTATTATTTGCAAGGTACATCAGTGCTCCTATAACACTCAGATATGGTACTTTGGGACCAATTAGTTCTTTATCATCCACTCGCGGTTTAGAAGGATCATTATCACGATCAAGAGATCGTATAACCATTGGTGTACTTGATGGATGCGATTTATTCATGTTAAATATCTGTAGAACTTTAGCAGTATAACGTGATTGATGAACAAAAATGCCATCCTTAAGATGCTCAATTTGTAATCCAAGAACTTTGTCTTTCCAAAGTCTTCATTTCAAATTCTTTCTTCAGATATTCAACTTCCTTGGAAAGTTCGCCATTAGTCTCAATTATATTTAAATCATCAACGTATACTGCAATGATCACAAATTCATATCCAATCTTCTTAATGAAGACACATGCACAAATTGGATCATTTTTATAACCTTCCTTCATCAAATATTTACTCAAACGGTTATACCACATACGTTCTGACTACTTTAATCCATATAATGATTTATTCAACTTAACTGAATAAAGATCTTGAGATTTAGGATATTTTGCCGGCAATTTGAATCCTTCTGGGATTTTCATGCAAACATCATTATCAATATCTTTATAAAGATATGCAGTTACAACATCCGTCAGGCGTAATTCAAGTTGCTCATGTACAACAAAACGTCATGAGATACCGAAAGGTTATTGCATCCATTATAGGAAAATATGTTTCATCATAATCAATCCTGGGTTTTTGTGAGAAGTCTTGAATAACCAGTCGTGGTTTATATCTCACAACTTCATTATTTTCATTTTTTTTCTCACAAATACCAATTTGTATCCAACAGGCTTAATCCCTTCAGGAGTTTTCATGATCGACCCAAAAACCTCACGTTTGGCAAGTGAGTCTAGCTTAGATTGGATTGCAACTTTCCATTGATCTCAATCTGGTCTTTCACAACATTCATTGACTGTTTTAGGTTTTTGATCCTCATTCATAATTTCAGGGGCTACATTGTATGAAAATGTGTTATCAACAATGGTCTCCACCCGGTTCCAACATCTTCCAGTGTTGGTGAAATTTATTGAAATTTCCTCTTGATTATGTTTATGTACTTCTGGTACATTTACATCATCCTCAAATTCTTTCATATCTTTAACCAATATAGGTTGTTTCCCCTTTCTTTAACGGGGTTTTTTTATCTTTTGAACCAAGTGGTCTCCCACGTTTCAGGTGCGGGTTGGAAGCATTATTGGTAATACCGTTAGATTGTCCTTCCGGAACATTAATTCTTAACGGTGCATTCACAACAGGTATATATGATTTTGCAATCCGTTTTGAATCATTGAATGCACCAGACAATTGATTTGCTAAATTTTGCAAATTAATGATCTTTTGAACTTTAAGTTCACTCGTATTTGTACGAGGATCAAGATCTAATAATGAAGTCGCTTTACATGATATTTCTTTTGAAGTCGATTGATTTCCCCCTTTGAGTGTTGAAAATAATTTTTCATCAAAATGACAATAAGAAAATATTGTTGTGAATACATCTCCTGTCATAATCTCAAGATATTTAATGATCGATGAAGATTTGAAACCAACATATATCCTCAATCTCCTTTGGGGTCCCAATTTTGTTCGTTGCGGGGGTGATACAACACAACCAAATCCCCTTAAGTGTGAAATATTTGGTTCATGGCCACAAGCTAATTGCAAAGAGGAATAATTATGATAGCTTGATGACCTTATTTGAAGCAGTGTTGCTGCATGCAAAATTGCATGTTCCCATGCTAAAATGGGCAATTTAGTTTTCATAAGTAATGGGTCTGGCGATAAGTTGTAATCGCTTTATAAATGATTCAGCTAGACCATTTTGTGTATGAACATGAGCTACATGATGTTCAACACTTATTCCCAATGACATTCAATAATTATTAAAATCATGTGATGAATATTTACGAGCATTATCAACCCCAATTTCTTGATTGAATAATCAGGAAATTGCGCCCTTAACCTTATTATTTGGGCAAGTAATTTCGCAAACGTCTGGTTGTGAGTGGACAATAAAAACACACGGGACCATCAAGTTGACGCATCAATCATGATCATGAAATATTTCAATGGTCCACATGGTAGATGAATTAGTCCACATATATCACCATGAATTCGGTCCATGAACATCGGAGATTCGGTCCCGATCTTCGATGGTGATGGTATTATGATTAATTTGCCTTGAGAACAAGCAACACATGAGAAATCATGAGGCGTAAGAAATCATGAGTACATTCAATTATTTTCCTCATCATTTTTGATCCAGCATGACTCAAACGGTCATGCCACACAATAAATGTATCATGATTGGTAAACTTCGGGTTTACCATGTTTGATTCAATTGTACAAATATTGACAAAGTACAATTCAGACGGAAGTCTCAAAAGTTTCTCTTCAATCAATCTGTGCTCATTTTTAATGTTTGTTATGTAGAGGTATTCAACGTCTCCTCCATCCATTGTCTCGATGTAATATCCATTATTACGAATATCTTTAAAACTTAGCAAATTGCGTCAAGACTTGGGATAAAACAAAGCATTGCTTATCATAATTTGTGTACCACCAAGTAGGCATATTCTTGTTTTTCCAAAAACTTCGATTAATTGCGCACTACCAGTTAAAGTACTACCCATTTTAATGGTGATAAAATATTTCTCATGTTTAAGAATTGTGTGTGTCATTGCGCTGTCGATGAGTCAAATATCTTTATAATAAAAATTATTCCCAACATACTAATTTATATCATCCATTTCGACATGACTAACCATTTTATTTCGAAACGAAGCGAAAGCATATAACAATGTCGAATGCTCGAGATGACGATGTCAAAATAAAATGTCTCAATCACAATAAAACATAAAAAAAAAAATAACACAAGTATTATGACCACACAAAATCACATGTTTAAGAATTGTGTGTCATTGTGGTGTCGATGAGTCAAATATATTTATCATGAAAATTATTCCCAACGGACTGATTTATATCATCCATTTCGGCATGACTAACCATTTTATTTCGAAACGAAGCGAAAGCGTATAACAATGTCGAATGCTCAAGATGACGATGTCGAAATAAAATATTAACACCATTTAAAACAATGTGCTAAAAAACACATCTACCACCCGGTCCCTCGCCTACATGCCGACTCAAAATATGTTAAAAAAATAAAAATAAAAATACACACAAATACAAAACAAATCACTATTATTTCCATATCTTAAAATGCTATACTATTCAATTACATTTGGAAGGAAATGATACCTAGTCGTCGTGTGGAAGCGTTATTCACGAAGAATGACATGAAATTTACTCCGATAATCCGGCCGTGAAGGCCACCCCCGTGGCCGGCAACCAGGAGGAGCCGAAAATGAACTTGGCGACGGTGAACCGGCCGGCCTCCTCCGGGGAGGTGATGACCCGGAATCCCGGCCACTTTACCCGCCCGCCGGTTACTGCGGCGGGGCCGAAGTTCATGTACTCGCCGTAGTAGAGGGTGTCGAGAGCGAAGGTAGCGTTCCACTCCAGCCACCCCCGGGGGTGGATGTGGTCGCCCAGGTAAGTCTGCAGGTAGACGGCGCGGGAGTAGAGCTTCCACGGCCGGCCGAGGTAGGTGGGGAAGGAGGCCCGGGCGGCCTCGAGGTCGGGCTGGGCGAGAATGCGGGAGGCGTGGACGGAGATGCCGGTGTTCTGGTTCGGGTCCTTCCGGTTCTGGGCGGTGACGGTGTTCTTCTGGCCGGCGAGGGGCTTGCGGGCGTACATGCTGCAGTTCTGCAGCACCACGGCGGCGTTCCCGAAGATAAAGTCGACGGTGCCGTAGATGTCGCACTCCCGGAAGAACTGGCGCTGGGAGTGGACGTAGAGCGTGTCCTGGTACCCCACCACGGCGCACCGGTACACCACGGCGTGGTCGGCGCCGACGCGGAGCGCCACCGCCTGGTGCCGCCCCGGCCCGGCGTAGTTCTCGAACGTGATGTCCCGCGCGATGAACCCCGCGCCGGTCGCCGCTGCAGGGCGCGCCCAAACCAACCATTAGCGAAAAAACAAGCACCGAGCCGGCCGTCATTAACGGCACTTGGATTCGTCGGTGGTGACGAATCTGTACCGTTTCGGCCTGGCCCCGATAAGGTCACGTCGGCGCCCAGCCAATTCTAGCCCGACTCACGGCGGCTCTTCCTTAAATGCAGCACGCCACCAACCATATTCTCATAATAAATCAACATAAAAGCTATTTAATTTTACCAAAGGAAGCGGTGTGGAACGTGGTGAACTGGTCCTGAACGTTTTTCCCGCCGGTGATCACTGTCTTCCCCTTCCCGTCCCCCACGAACATCACGTTCGTCTTCTTCCTCCCCACCTTCAAGTTATTCTCTTCGTACCTGTAAAAAAAAAATACAGATATCCAATTACGATATCAGTGCTCAGTGCGGTTCACGTGAAAATCAGCTTGGCTATCTTGGCTGACTGACAGCTGTTCGATGGCAACCCTTCGAAAAGGCAAGTGGCTGTCACTGTTTTTCGCTCTGGTTTTTCCAAAACTCCTCTGTTTTCTAGTTCTGAGCTCTGTAAATAATACGGCTCCGGGAAGACAGAGGAGTTTTGGAAAAAATTGGAAAAAAACAGAGCAAAAAACAGAGGAGTTTATTGACCTGCCGGCCGTGACGTAGATGACGATCCGACGGGAGCTGCGATCGGGGACCTTCTTGATGGCTTCCTCTATGGTCTTCACCGTTCCGTTCGCGCCCTTGGACACCACGATGTCCGCCTGGATCCTCGCCGCCGGCGTCTCCAGCAGCGACCTCTCCTCTCTGCTCATCCATCCCGGATACCCGGTCTCCGCCGCCGCCTCCCCCATGAGCCTCCTGCGCCGGTTCTGGATCGGCGCGCCGGCGAAATCGTCGCTCCCCCCCGCCGTCGAGAAGAGCGCGAGGCAGTTGCTCACCAGGGCCGAGAGCTCCTGCAGCCCACGCGCCGCCATCTGGCCCTTCACCGCCCCGGCGACGCCCTCGAATCCCTCCGCGCACGTGTCCTGGTTCGTCAGCGCCGAGCTCAGCCACGTCGTCACGTCCTGCGCCGACACGCCTCCGCCCCCGCCGGGAGAGAGGAGGGACGAGGTGAGCGACTGCGCGAGGAGGTCCATGGAATCCTCCAGAAGCTCCATGCAGTCCTCGTACGCCGACCGCGCCAGCTGGCTCATCTGGAGGTTCCCGATCTCGGAGACGGAGGAGAGGGCCAGGCCGAAGCGGCGGAGGGTGACGTTGACGGAGATGTGGACGAGGTCCGGCTCCGTCGCGCTCTGCGCCCCGGGGAAATCGAGGAGCGAGTCCACGCACAGGCTGGGATAGCGGGTCTTGCTGCAGGCCCGCGAGATGGCCTGCGTGGGCCGCCGATGGGGCGGGTGCCGGGACCCGCTGCTCTCGGAAGCTCGCCGCCGGTACCCAATGAGGACGGCGGCGGCTGCGGCGGACGCGACGATGAGAGCGGCGGCGAGAGCGGAGAGCAGGATGAGGCGGGGGCGGGCTTTCCGGCGGCGGGACTCCGACTTGGGACCCCCCGGTGGGTCGACATGTCGGTCAGATTCTCCGATCCGGGAGGAGGATCCGAGCTTGCCGTACTCCATTTGTTCTCCAGTAATGAGAGGAGTGGAGGAGAGCGGTGCGGGTCGCGGGAGGGAGTCGAGATTTATGTAGGTTCAGTGCAGAAATAAGAGAGGAGAGAAGGTGGGTGCGAAGTCGACGTCTACGTGGAGAAGAAAGCTCGAAATTAGCTGTCTTAGACTAGCGGGAATCCACCACCGGCCCAAGGATCCATCCCGCAGCCATGACTGTGCTTCTGTTCGCTTTTTCTGTCATTATAAGAGGTCGGATGAAAAGTATGATTTTTTTTGTGGAATGACATCCGGCACCAATTCAGGGATTTAATTCAACGAATCATCTGAACAGTTATAACTCGTGAACAAATATAATTACAGGATCCTTTGTTGAGATTAAATCTCTGGATGAGTCCTGATTTTATTCTCTTAAATGTATTTTAATAGGTTTAGTTTTATTAAAAAAAACGGGGATAGGGTTTATATGAAAAAATTAATTGAGATAAGCACACTTGCATTGTAATCAATACATAACATCAAAAAAAAAAAAAAAACAATAAAAAATGGAGCGCCTCCATTTACCATATTCCAGGTATTTAGGTCTCTCTTTTGGTTTCTCTTTTTGGGTGTGTTTTAGGACTTTTGAAAACAGAGATAGTTTGGTGGAGAAAATGAATTAAAGTTATGTTTGTTGGAATTAATGGAGTATTGAATATAAATTTGAAACGAAATTAATAAAATATTTCTTGAAGTTAGGGTTGGCAAAGAAGTTTTTTCTAAGTCTTTCATAATCTATATGATGAATATTTCACATCATGAAATGATTACACAATGTGAATATGTTGTTGGGGTGATGTCGTGAATTGTTCCAAATTGTAAAAAGTATACACGGCGTGAAACTAGTTCATGCTGTATAAAGGTTGATCGGAATTTTTTTTAATCAAATGCGACACATTTTTTGCCATATCTTAAAAAAAATGAAATACACATCATGAAAGGCTTTCACGTTGTGAAAAGGTTCAGATCCATCGGTTTTAACCACTTTGCACATCTAACTTTATTTTCATTCAGCGCGCAGGCTTTGCTCTCAAAACCTATGAGATCTCCCAAACGATTTTGGGGATCACCGTTCTTTCCATATCATTTCGTTCGACAATTGATATTCATTGTGGATGCGCCACACTCCCCAAGTAATATTTCTACTTCTTTGTTGTCGTTGGTCGCAACACCGCCATTGCCCTACGTTT
This sequence comes from Viscum album, assembly GCA_963277665.1. Taxonomy (NCBI): domain Eukaryota; kingdom Viridiplantae; phylum Streptophyta; class Magnoliopsida; order Santalales; family Viscaceae; genus Viscum; species Viscum album. The sequence continues at coordinate 761,813,729 of OY728165.1, forward strand.
TCAAATACATTGGTCTTGTGGTGTTGATTCTCTTGATCATTTATAGATCCGTTGTGTGATCTTCTTCCGGAGGTTGACATTTGTATTGGTTGTGGTGCAGTGAAATGCATGGCTGATTGTCGCCTATCGACCGGTCAAGGTTTCGGTGCTCTGCTAATGTAGCAGCACTCGAGTCGAATCATCGGCGATGATACTTTGTAATAGTCGTTTGTTTTTAATTGATTGTATTCTGATTGGGGGGATTTGTTTGCAGAGCTTAAATGAAGTGATTAATGATTGGTGTTTGATTTAACAATTTGATAAATATTGGGATGAGTTCAATTTTAAGGAGTTAAGCTTATGATATCCTGGAGCTTTACTTTATATTGCAATTAATTTAACACCCACTTCACAAGATAATGTTGATTGAAATTACTAAGTGTTAAGGCTTTAATCCAAACCTTAACTTAACTTAGGGTTCTAATCTCAATTAGAGCTTGTTGATGGTAATGTATTTATGGTTCCAATAATCCATGGAAACCACACGTTAAACAAAACAAATCATTAATCTATGACATATTAAGTCCAACATACACAATGTTAAATTAAAGAATATTAATCGAGCAAATACTCTCAATCACTTAACACCCCTAAATTTTGACTCACCCCAATAATATATTTACTCAGCCATTGATATTAATATTAATCTGGTTTATATATTTATGATGATGAATTAACAAGAGAATAAAAAGAAAGGGATAAGAAAATAGTGGTACGTCGAACACACACACACGAACAATGATGAGAATTAAAAAAACGGACTTTTGATTGAATGAGGAAGCAAAAGAAGGGAAGAAGATTCAACTGTATTTAAACTATTTTAAGAACATTAATATTAAACTACAGAAGTTGGATGAGAATAAGAGATATTGAAGAAGAAACTTGCATTAAAACATAATTACAAAACACAAACTTACAAGATTACAAACGAAAAGCAACACAAAAGTGAAAGGGAACAAAGAGTGGAGGAAGAGTATCTCAAGTGAAAACTTGAATATGGAAGGTCCTCCCAAGTCATTGACAAGGCTTTAGTCGTGCCAATATGTGCTTCTCTCTTCTGAAATGTCACCCCCTTTGAAGGAGAGGAGGGGTATGTATTTATAGCCCAAGGAAGTGGATTGTTTGCATTCCCAATCTGTCCCTCCACTTGGCTTAACAATTTGGACATCCAAACAGCAGAATCTCGAGATATTTCCTTCTTTAAAGTTGTAGATAGTAATGTTGGCCGACCTCTCTCAAAATTTGGAATCCTTTGGACCTATGGAGTCAAAGTTATGGCTGGTTGATTAAACAATTTTAACCTGTCCATTTCAATCCAATATTTTTGAAGTCCAAAATGTGAACAGGTTTTTGAATAGGAAGATGCCTTCAAAGCCAAATGATTTCTTTAACAAAGTCGTCCTCCTATATCTCCTCTTTCACACTGCAAAATCTCAGCTCGATTTTATGATCACATCATGAGATGTCATAAATAGTGTTCGGATTTTTATTCCCGTCCAGAATGGTGGGCTGGACTTCAAAGATTCATTTAGGCCCCTTGTTCTTGTAATTGGGCCCTGAAATTTTTATCCATGATTATTTTAGATAATCACGAACACATGGTGGAGTTTCATAAAATATGGGCTTCGGGAGTGAGACCAGTAACCCAATCATCATGGATGGTCCAGTTTCTTCACAAATTATTTGGGTCATCTTGTGTGGTCCATATGAGCCTTCAAATGGAAGAATTGTCCCATGATACCTTCTAATGAAATATTGGATATTGAATTAGGAATTCTAAAAAACAAGAACCACACAATTTTAATCATTAGGGTGAGAGTTATAAATAAAATAGTAAACCAAATCAATTGGACTACTTCTAAAAATGCTCAAAAATTATACTTAGTATTAAAACATTAATATTTCACACAAATTATGCACATTTCATATAAAATAAGTAAAGAGAGTATATAATAAGTCATAAAAATATTAATAACATCAACTCCCCCACACTTAGTCTTGTGCATGTCCTCATGTGCAACAAATATAAAAACATGACAAAATCATTTTCACTCACCAACAAATATTAAAATTTTGTTTTCTCCAATCAGGGGAGGTTTAGACTATTTCAATCATCTATTTTGAATTCCACCACAAGTTGTTATAGAAACAATATTCCAAAACTAATTCATTTTTTTTCATGCTCAAATTTAGAAATGGAAAATGTGGACACTCAAAACTCACATCTCTCAAGATGATAAAATTCATTTGTGGAGGTTCACTCTTTCACCAACCAAAAGTGAAAATCTTAGAGTTTGAAAGAGCTCTCAGCTTCCAATCCCTATCCAAAGTGCACAATAATCAAGAGGTCTTATTAATGAGTTTTTCTGTGGCTATGGGATGGTAGGAATATAATGTCCAAGAGAGAGAAGAAGAGGGGTAAAACACCAACATAGAAAAAGCAATGCACATTTTTTTTGAAATAAAACATTGAAGGAAATGAAAACAAATATTTACAAGGGAATGATTGTGTAAAGAAAGACACAATAGATGAAGAAAATTTGAAGGGGATGAGAAGATAAAATATTTACAAACCAAAAAACTTCTCTAAATGACATAAGAATATAATGCAAGTGTTTTTTTCCTTCTATTTTTTTCTCTTTTTTCGAAAGTTGAACTTGGAAAAGATCTCACACTCATATCCCAACCCACGATTGATCTCCTCACGACACTAATTGTAATAGTTATAACAAGATCAAAGGTTGAGGAAGAGTGATTTTTGACCCACCCAAGAAACAACCTAATTTTTTTTGTTCTTTTTTTTTTGATTTTTTGAACACTTGTCAATAACATTAACAAAATTACATAAATGAAAGTACATTACATTCCCCAAAACACACTGAATGAAAACCTCTCCCCCACACTGAAATGGATGCTTACCCTCAATCGTATGATAACATGGTGAAATCAACAAAAGGTACCCAAAATAAAATCCATCCCCCAACACTTAAATTCCAAAACAAAATTATGCAATGAAAATCCATGTTGATATTGGGTGGGAAAAGGTATTGGGATTGTAATGTGGTTATCAAAGAAAAGGTTTTCATAGGCTCAAAGAGGCTTTCAAAAGGAGGATTAATGTAAGGGAAATGAGAGGCTATTTGTCTATTGTGATTCTCATGTGGTTCAGAAAATGCCTCTATCATATTAATGCACACTAAAGTAGGAAATTCAGCTCGAAGGTCCACAAACTCAAGACTCACAAATGGGGGTGAAAACACACATTTTGAAAAGATGGCCATAGGTAGCCTTGGCATGAAAGAAAATGTTGGTTCTCATGGTTGGGGAAAAGCATTTTCCAAATCAATAACTGAGCATTAAAAATGTATTATTCTTGACACAAAATTCTTCATCCAAATATATGATGAAAACACAAAATTTTTGAGATGAAACCATGTCTTTTGACTCCCCAAAATGGTTGGACAAAATTTAAAAATTGAAGGTGAGTAAGTATGACTCTTTTGGTTTTTTTTACATTTTTTTAGTGTTCTTTAAAATACACACCAACAAAAAAGAGAAAGAGAAAAATAAAGGGTTTGATGAAGAAAGTGGTAAAAAAATGAAATAGAGAGGAAAAAGAAGAAAGAGTGAGAGAGAGGAAGAGATATAGAGAGTTAAAGGGAAAGAGGTGCCCCCTAGTTTGAATTTGGCGGGTTGCCATTTCCATCTAGTGGTTGGTCGACTGCAGAAGTTGGGGATCCAGTGGAAGTCGATGTTGATCCGGGATTGTGAGTCCTCTTATGGTGATGCTTTAACCGATGTCCATTAACTGTGAATGTCCTTTTGGAAGAGGGGTCTTGGACTTGCACTACACCAAATGGATAAAATTTAGTAATAACAAAAGGACCTTCCCAACGAGAATTAAGCTTACCTGGGTGAAGCCTAAATCGAGAATTGAAGAGCATTACCTTGTCACTTTCATGAAATACCTTTCTCAGGATGTGTTTATCATGGAGTGCCTTAGATATTTCTTTGTAGAGATTAGAATTCTCATAAGAATCAAGTTGAAGCTCCTCTAGTTCAGCCAATTGCAACAATCTTTCTTCACCAGATTTTTCACAATCAAAATTATAGGTTTTCACAGCCCAAAAAGACTTATGTTGGATTTCAACTGGTAGATGACATGCTTTACAAAAAACTAGCCTAAAAGGAGACATCCAAATGGGTGTTTTATAGGCAGTTCGATAAGCCCAAAGTGCTTCATCAAGTCTTTCAGGCCAGTCTTTTCTGGTGGGTTTTACAATTCTCTCAAGCACTCTTTTCACTTCTCTATTAGAAATTTCATCCATGCCATTTGTTTGGGGGTGAAATGCAGTTGAAGTTTTATGTACAACCCCATTCCTTTTCAAAATATATTCCATGGTTTTATTACAAAAATGGGTTCCTAAGTCACTTATCAAGGCACGAGGTGTGCCAAATTGGTGGAAGATGTGTGTCTTTAGGAACTCACTAACAATATGTGAATCATCCTTTCTAGTGGGTTTGGCCTCGACCCACCTAGAAACATAATCAACTGAAAGAAGAATGTATGAGAATCCATTGTAAGGGGGGAATGGTCCCATGAAATTGATGCCCCAAACATCGAAGATCTCACAAAAAATTAATGGGTTTTGGGGCATTTCATTTCTCTTTGAAATTGTGCCAAACTTTTGGCAAGCGGGACATGATTGACAGAACTCATGTGAGTCCTTGAAGAGTGAAGGCCAGAAGAATCCAGAGTCTAGGACCTTTCGGGAGGTCCTTTGTGGTCCAAAGTGGCCACCTCCGAGAAGTGAGTGACATAATTATAAGATGGAAGAATGTTCATCTTCATCAACACATCTCCTAATTATCTTGTCTGCCCCAGTTTTCCAAAGTTTATTTTCTTCCCAAAAATAGTATTTTGAATCACTTTTCAACATCATTTTTTGTGCTTTTGAAAATTTTCAGGAAAAACACCAGAAACCATGTAATTTACAATTGGGGAATACCATGGTAACTTTGGAGTGAGAGATGAAAGGTGCTCAATGGGGAATTCAGGATCAATGATTTCTGAATGAGAAGAATTATAAATTTTACTCAGGTGATCAGCCACAGGGTTTTCTTTTCCTGGTATATCTTTTATTTCAAGGTAAAATTCTTGGAGCATTAGGATCTATCTTATTAGCCTTGGTTTGGAATCACTTTTCTTGAGTAAGAACTTTATAGCAGAATGGTCTGTGAAGATGATGATTTTGGCACCTAAGAGATAGGGCCGGAATTTATCTAAGTCAAAAACAACTGCTAAAAGTTCTTTTTCAGTGACAGTGTAGTGAGATTGAGTTTCATCCAATGTTTTTGAGGCATAATATATGACATGAGGAATTTTTTCTCTTCTTTGACCAAGAACACCCCCAACGGCTCTATTAGAAGCATCACACATCAACTCAAAGAGTAAGGACCAATCTGGGGGTTGGATAATCGGGGCAGATGTAAGAGCAGTTTTGAGTTCAACGAAGGCTCTTTTGCAAATCTCATCGAAATGGAAAGTTACATCATTTTGGAGAAACTGAGTGAGTGGGAGGGAAATCCTATTGAAGTTATGGATGAATCTCTGATAGAAACTAGCATGACCGAGAAATGAACGTATGTCTCAAACAGAAGTGGGTTGAGGAAGTGATTGGATCACTTCAATTTTGGCAGGATCGACTTCAATACCATCTTTTGAAACTATGTGCCCTAGAAAATTCCCATTTGAAACCATGAAGTGAAATTTTTCAAAATTTAACACAAGGTTACACTTGACACACTTTTGGAGGACTAAAGAGAGTGAATTCAAACAAGATTCAAATGACTCACCATAAATGGTGAAGTCATCCACGAAGACTTCCATGCAATGTTCAATGAATTTGGAAAATATACTCATCATACACCTCTGGAATGTTGTAGGAGCATTTCAAAGGCCAAAAGGAATTCTTCTATATGCATATGTTACAAAGGGGCATGTGAAAGTAGTCTTTTCTTGGTCTTGAGGTGCGATTGGGATTTGAAAGTATCCGGTGTATCCATCAAGAAAGCAATAGTGTGACTTTCCGGCTAATCGTTCCAGCATTTGATCAAGGAATGGAAGAGGGTAGTGATCTTTTCTTGTTTCAACATTCAATTTCCCATAGTCGATGCACACATTCCATTTGTTCATCACTCGAGTTGTGACTACCTCTCCATGTTCATTTGTGACTATAGTTATCCCACCCTTCTTAGGTACAACTTGAATTGGACTAACCCATTCACTATCATAAATTGGGTAGATAAAACCAGCTTGAAGAAGCTTGGTGATCTCTTCCCTAACTACCTCAAGTATGAGTGGATTGAGTCTTTTTTGTGGTTGTCTAATTGGTTTGGATGACTCCTCAAGATGGATGTGATGCATGCAAAGGGCAGGGTTGATTCCTGGTATGTCATCTAGGGTCCACCCTAAGGCCTTTTTGTTTTCCTCTAACACCTGAACAAGTTTGGACTCTTCAGTTTCAGTAATTGAAGAAGAGATAATGACAGGATACGAGTGATCATGGAAAAGGAATGCATATTTTAGGTGTTCAGGTAGAGGTTTCAGATCAGTCTCATCTTTCATTTGTGGGTTAGAAAACTTCGGAATGGAGGAAGGGACTTCAGTTGCTTTAGATTCATTCTTCTTAATACTGTCTAAGGTGGAGCAGTAGAGATCAAAGTTGATGTGGGATTCAAGAGAGTTTTCAAGTTCCTCTAGATTGATGGAGTCTATGAATGAGAGGTCCACATCAACTTCACTATTTATGACCTGGTTAATCATGGTGCGGATTTCACAAGATCCTTTGTCATTAGAACATGAAGAACATGATGGATTAGAGTTCGATTGACTCTTAGAAGTGTCCTCAGAAGCATGGATTGAGAATGCAGAGTGATCCTCAGATGAGTATCGCATGGCTTGGAAAATGTTGAACTTGACTAGTTGGTCACCGAATTCCATGGATAAGATGCCTGAATAGACATCAATCTTGGTTCTCGTAGTCATGAGGAATGGTCTTCCTAGAATTAGGGGAGATCGAGAAGAGTTTGTCTCACCTTCCATGTCAAGGACATAGAAATCAGCAGGGAAGATAAGATCATTGACTCGGACAAGGACATCCTCAATTATTCCCTCAGGACTGGCTGTGCTTCGATTGACCAATTGAATGACAACACCTATTGGATGTAAGATACCTAGACCAAGGTTAGAGAATATGGATTTGGGCATGACATTAATTGAGGCTCCTAGGTCTATGAGTGCATCATCAAAGTTGGAACTTCCAATTTGGCATGGAACCGTAAAGGTCCTTAGATCTTTGCACTTTATGGGAATAAATTGCTGGGTGGAAACATTTTTGAAGGTCCTAAGTTGCCTCTTATGGGTACACAACTCCTTGAGAAACTTGGCATACTTAGGAATTTGTTTTATGGAATCTAAGAGGGGAATGTTGACTTCAAAACGTCTAAATATGTCGAGCATTCCAGGATCAGGTTCAAAGGACTTCTTTGGCTTAGAAATAGCTTGAGGAAAAGGAATTGGGTTCCTAAGTGGAATTGAAGGAGGTGAGGTAATGGTTTCAGGTTTCTTTTCAAGTTTCTTTTTCTTTTCATTTTCTAGGTCAACATTTAAAGGTGGTTTATATGACTTATCTCGAGGTATAACAATTTGCTTTCCTGATCTAAGTACAATTGCACTTACATTACCCTTGGGGTTGGGTAATGATTGAGTTGGAAGTTGGGAAGAATTGGATGGTTGCTGCTGACTAAGGTGTGATGCAAGTTGACCGATTTGGGTTTCAATGTTCTTGAGGCTGGAATGGGTGAAGGAGGAAAGATCTTCCACTGCGCTTTCCCATGGTTCCTTGGAAGAAGAGGCTTGTCCCAGATTGGGAGTACCTAGATTTTGGTTCTTGGGAAAGTTATTGTATTGGTTTTGAAATTGGGAAGACTCACTAGGATAATGGAATCTAGGAGAAGGATTGTTCCTTTGAGGTTGAGGAACAAAAGGATAAGGTTGTTGGAAATTACCAACACCTTGAACATATTGAAACTACTTTGGGTTTTGAGGAGGGAATTGAGGGGGATGAGAGATGAGATTACCATACCTCAGGCCTTGGTTATAGGAAGAAGAGAAGGGCTCAGAGTGAGGTTGGTTAAAGTTTCTAACAAACTGACCTGATAGTTGAGGGTTGGTGTTCCGCTGAGCATATGCTGCATTGAGCTCCATTGGTCCAGATGAATCAGATTGATCCTCTTGAAGTTTTGGACATGTGTCAGTTGGATGAGATGAAGAGTTGCAGATTCCACATTTTTTGATAGGTCCAAGAAACATTGATTGCGGAGAAGATGAGGTTGGGGATTTGTTAGCCACAACTAGTTGTCGCACAAAACCTGTAAGTTCACTCATCCACACGATCATCGTGTTCGGATCAATTGATTTATTATCTTGGGCTTATTTGATTTGATCATGTGCTCGAGTATGAAATTTTTGTGTGTTTCCAGCCATGTTACTTATGAGATCTCTTACAGCTGCAGGAGTTTTATCAACAAGAGCACCGCCACTTACAACATCAATGAGAGTTCTCTCCATACCCAATAACCCCTCATAGAAGTATTGGGTCAAGAGTTGATCAGGGATTTGGTGATGTGGGAAGGTTGCAACAAGCCTTTTGAACCCCTCCTAGTACTAATGGAGTGATTCACTTGGAAACTGACGGATACCACTTATTTCCTTTCGGATAGAAGCAGTACGAGAAGCAGGAAAAAATTTCTCTAAGAAAAGTCACTTCATGTCATTCCATGTGGTTATGAAAACAGGAGGGAGGTAGTAAATCCATGAATTAGCAGTGTCATCTAGGGATAAAGGGAATTCTCAGAGTTTTATTTGTTCCTCAGAAACCCCTTGAGGCTTCATGATAGAGCACACCACTTAGAACTCTTTAAGGTGGAGATGTGGATCCTCACCGGCTAGCCCATAGAAATGAGGAAGAAGATGAATCAAACCTGATTTGAGTTCGAAGTCAGCTTCTATGTTTGGATATTGAATACCAAGAGGTTGGTAATTCATATCAGGGGAAACGTGTTCTTTAAGTATTTGTTCCCTATGATTGGCCATATCTAATTCAATTGGTTGGACAAGGACTGGTTCTTGAACTATTTGATTATCTCTTATGTTTCTCCTAAGTTGGCGAAGTGTTCGCTCAATTTCAGGGTCAAACAAATCCTAGGGATTATTTGGGAGGCTACAGGGCATTCATAAAGATGTTTGAAGAAAAAGAAAGATGAGTTTTTCTTTTTGTGTTTTCTGTTTATGATTTTTATGAGGAAGGCGGGTTTTTCTTTGTGTTTTTTTTCATTTTTTTTAAAATTTGTTTTTTTGGGTTTTTTTTACAATAACTAGAAACTAATGACTACATAAATCACCATCCCTAGCAACGAATCCATTTGAAATGAATGGCCGATTGTCACCTATCGACCAGTCAAGGTTCCGGTGCTCTGCTAATGTGTATAGCAGCACTCGGGTCGAATCCTCAGCGATGATACTTTTTAATAGTCATTTGTTTTTAGTTGATTTTATTCTGATTGGGGGGGTTTGTTTGAAGAGCTTAAATGAAGTGATTAATGATTGGTGTTTGATTTAAAAATTTGATAAATATTGGGGTGAGTTCATTTTTAGGGAGTTAAGCTTGTGATATCCTGGAGCTTTGCTTTATATTGCAGTTAATTTAACACCCACTTCACAAGATAATGTTGATTGGAATTACTAAGTGTTAAGGCTTTAATCCAAGCCTTAACTTAACTTAGGGTTATAATCTCAATTAGAGCTTGTTGATGGTAGTGTATTTATGGTTCCAATAATCCATGTAAACCACATTTTAAACAAAACAAGTCATTAATCCATGACATGTTAAGTCCAACATACACAATGTTAAATTAAAGAATATTCATCGAGAAAATACTCTCAATCACTTAACACCCCTAAACTTTGACTCACCCCAATAATATATTTAATCATACATTGATATTAATATTAATCTGGTTTATATATTTATGATTATTAATTAACAAGAGAATAAAAATAAAGAGATAAGAAAAGAGTGGTACGTCGAACACACACACACGAACAATGATGAGAATTAAAAAAAAACAGACTTTCGATTGAATTAAGAAGAAAAATAAGGGAAGGAGATTCAACTTTATTTAAACTATTTTAAGAAAATTATTATTAAAAAACATAATTTGGACTAGAATAAGAGATATTGAAGAAGAAACTTTCATTAAAACAGAATTACAAAACACAAACTTACAAGATTACAAACGAAGAACAACACAAAAGTGAAAGGGAAAAAAGAGAGGAGGAAGGGTATCTAAAGTGAAAACTTGAGTATGGAAGGTCCTCCCAATCCATTGGAAAGGATTTTTTCATACCAATATGTGCTCCTCTCATCTGAAATGCCAACCCCTTTGAAGGAGAGGAGGGGGATGTATTTATAGCTCAAGGAAGTGGACTGTTTGCATTCCCAATATGTTCCTCCACTTGGCTCGAATATTTTGACATCCATACAGCAGAATCTAGAGATATATCCTTCTTAAAAGTTGTATATAATAATTTTGGGCGACCTCTCTCAAAATTTGGAGTCATTTGGACCTATTTACCCAAAGTTATGGCCAGTTTATTAAAAAATTTTAATCTGTCCATTTCAATCCAATCTTTTTGAAGTCCAAAATGTGAAAGGGTTTTTGAATAGTAATATGCCTTAAAAGACGAATTATTTATTCAAAAAACTATGACACCTATATATTCTCTTTCACACTAAAAAATATCTTCTCTATTTGATGATTACATCATGAGATATGTCATAAATAGTGTCTGGATTTTTATTCCCGGCCAGAATGGTGGGATGGACTTCAAAGCTTCATTTGGGACCCTTGTTTTTAGAGTTGGGCCCTGAAATTTTTATCCATTATTCTTTTAGATAATCAAGAACACATGGTGGAGTTTCATAAAATATGGTCTTCGGTAGTGAGACTAGTAACTCAATCATCATGAATGTTCTAGTTTCTTCAAAAATTCTTTGGGTCATCTTGTGTGGTCTATATGGGCCTTCAAATAGAAGAATTGTCCCATGATCCATTCTAATGAAATGTTGGATATTGAATTAGGAATCCTAAAAAATAATAACTAAACAATTTTAATCAGTAGGTTGAGATTTATAAATAAAATAGTAAACTGACTCAATTGGACTACTTCTAAAAATGCTCAAAAATTATACTTAATATTAAAACATTAATATTTCACACAAATTATGCACATTTCATATAAAATAAGTAAATAGAGTATATAAAAAGTCATGAAAATATTAATAACATCACGTGACATGTGATTTTCTTGAGGTACATGTTTTTTTGTCTTCTCTGCCAACCGTTTTGCTCGTTGGATTGATTCAAAGATGTAAGGATTGATTCTAGGGCCTATGATCTAGTCCTTACGTTCTTATGTGTTAGTAGATCTCGTTGTGGGTGTTTACAACCCAAGTTTGAGGTAGGTGGTTCCATCTCCAGCATATTTTGGATGAACTATATTTCTATGGTTTTATAAATTATTTTATAAATGGTTTAGCATGACTGAATTGTGTGTGTGGAAACAAGTTTTTAAGAAAAGTCTGTTTTCCCTTGTTTTGGTAAAAGAAAAAAGTATTTCAAAACATTGTGAAATGGTTTTCAAAATATGTTTTTTGTTTGGAAAATATATCACATGACAAGTCTTGGGTGCTTAGGTGAAAGATATAGTAATAGGGATCGTCTGTTGATACTGTTGGGGGGTTCACTCATGAGGTGTTCCTCAGCTCCCTAAGACCGTTGTTTTAGGGACTTGTTGAACCTATTGGGAGGTTCAATTGTCAGGATGTTCCTCTACTCTCTATATTTTATGAATACATCTAGAATCTTGATTCACATGATTGTCTATGTTTGGGTACGTGTGTTTTATATTAACTTAACCTATAGTTATCCTTGGCGTGATGCAACCTGTGCTTTGGTTTGTACTGCTTCAGATTTGATATGATATGCGATACATGCTTTGACTACTTGATATATATGATGCTTTGAAACTATTTTACCTGAGATTATTTAGAAATGTGGAAAAGTGGATTTATTTATTTATCATGCTTTTGATATAAAAACCTTTTACTGATTATCATGCCTTTTTTTCTTTAAAGTTGAGAATATTTGGATTATTGTACAAAGACTTGATACATAACACCTAGGTAAGATCCTTGTTTAACTCACACCCTGCGCACCCCTTTGGGAGTGCATGGACCTTTGTGCGTCTTTCGATGCAGGGAAAGGAAAGACACTGTAGTGAGGTGGTGAGGTTTCTATCATCTGTGTCTAGGTAGCTCGTGGTGATATGGTGAGAGTTTGTCCACACTATTACATGAAGTAGTTTTTTTGATTTTAGTTGTCCTTTTCTGTTGGACTTGTATCTTGGATATTGACTTTTGAGTTGAATCACTTCTACTATTTCTCTTTTACCATGACATATACTTCTTGTTTGCTCTTCTTATGTTTCTCCCTGTCGTGTATGTTGTTTGTTTCAGGTTGGGTGAAATTGTTCCCTCTAGTTGTTGTTGATTCTTAGGTGCTAGTTGTCAACCCATGGAGATCAAGAACGCCCTTTGGGCATGTAACGGTTCAGGTCAGGTATCCGTTTGAGAGGATATCTGGATTGGGTTCATCATAGTTTGGCATTAAATGAGGCTGTGCTCAGTTTTAGGAAGTTGGTAGACTTGAGATAAGACTGTCAGGACTTGAGAGGTAGGTTGCAGTGAGTGTCTGACTAGCTTTTGTCGTGATGAGACTCAAGTTACCATGAGATGTTGAGATGTGTGTGTCTCCTATTTTAAGTTCTTGATCTTAATCTCAGTTTTTCTTATGGTTTTCTATTTTGAACTGAGATTATCCTATTGTCTGATCATTTCTTCTGTTTCAGTATGTAGCAATATGCCTCCAAGACGTCTTCAACGGGTTCCTCATGAGGGTGAAACAAATGCTTCTCAAGGGAATCCACCTCTAGATCAGAATCTTATCGAGGTTATCATATGGACAGTTCGTTCTGTTGACCAAAATGTATTGCAAGTCCAGAACACAGTTGTTGAGATACAACCTGAAGTTGGAGGAGAAAGGGATTAGTCATAAGAGTTCTTACATGAAAATATACTATCCTTTTAGGGTACGAATGAACCTCAAGAGGTGGAAGACTCACTTGAAACGATTGATCAGATCTTCGACTTCGTAGATACACCTGATAATATCAAGATGAAACACACAGTGTTCCGACTTGAGGGTCCTTCAAGCAATGGTGGTATTCCATGGTATAATTGGATAAGAATGCGAGCTTAGACTGAAAGGGTTTCAAGACCCACTTCTTCCAGTAATTTTTTCCAGAGTTGCTGATGATGACAAAGTATCTGGAGTTCCTGTCCATGTAGTAGGAAGAACGTTCGATGTCAGTGTACACCAATCGGTTCGTGGAGCTGGTTCATTTTTCTATGGAGGTTGTAAAAAATGACCATATGAAGGATCAAAAGTACTTGTATAGTTTTCAACCAGCTATGAAGTGTGACATTACAGATTACATGTCCCACTATTACACCTGCCAATAGGTAAAAGTAGAGTATCTGAAAATTTCTGGGTTGCTCCAACCTCTTATGATACTAGTTTAGAAATGGTATTAGGTTTCCATGGATTTTGTTATTGGATCACCATAGACTCCCTAAGGGATTAATTCTATTTGGGTGGTGATTGATCGGTTAAAAAATTCATCTCACTTCATTCCAATCAGGGACACCACTAAAGCTAAAGACCTTAGTAAGATGCAGGTGCAGGAGGTTGTGAGGTTACATTGGGTTCCTTCTTCCATTGTTTCAGATTGGGATCCTAGGTTTACCTTATGGTTCTGGAAGAATCTCTACGAGGCAATGAGGACTTAGGTTAGGTTGATTACAATTTACCATCCATAGACAAAAAACCGGGTGGAGCATGCTATACATATTCTATCGGATATGCTCCATGACCACATCTTGGATTTTTGTGGATCATGAGATATCCATTATGGACTAGTTGAGTTTTTTTATAACAACAGTTATCAGTCAGTGATCAGAATGGATCCCTTAGAGTCTTTGTATGGTCGCCCGTGTAAGTCACCTCTTTGTTGGGTAGAGGTGGGTGAGGCATTTATTATAGGACCGGTTCTCATTCAGGAGACTCCAAAAATGATTTGGGATATACATTGGCTTTTAGTTATAACTCAGAGTCAACATAAATCATATGCGGATCATCAATGTCGTCCTTTGGAGTTTTCCTTTGGTGATTGATTTTTCTTGAAAATTTTACTCAGTTGGGTCACCGTTGTCTTGGAAAATAGGGGAAGTTGGGTCTGAGATATGTTGGACCATTTGGGGTCACAAAGAAGCTTGAAAATGTTTCTTTTAGGTTGGAATTACTAATTCAGTTGACAGGTATTCATGATGTTTTCCACATATCCCATCTTAGGAAGTATCATCCTGATCCATCACACGTTTTGAGTTAGTAAGAGACTGAGTTGGAGATAGATATCTCTGTTATAGATCAAACAATTTAGATTGTTAAATATTGGTTGAAAGCCTTGAATGATAAGTAGATTCTATTGGTTAGAGTTTTATGACGACACATATCAGATTCTCATGTAACTCGGGAGTGTGAGTCGTTGAAGAGGGAGCAGTGGTCTCACCTCTTTCTGGACACCATTATTCCAAATGACTTCCTAGAGATGGAGAGACTTATGGTGGGGAGTTTGTAACATCCCGTTACCTTATTTTAGGTATTTCTCATCTCTATTTTCATTTCCATCTTTATTTTGGTGTGTTTTGGGACTCCCGAGGATGGATAGAATTTTCTGGGGAAAACAACCTAAAGTTTAAAGATGTATATTTGTTGGAATTAATTAAGTCTAAGTATAAATATGAAAAAGGCTTTAGATAACGTTCTTTGGGGCCTAGGTTGACTTGGGGTCATTTTCTAAGCATTTTTCATAATCTACCCACTAAAGAATTTCATGTCGTGAAAGGTTTACATGATGTGAATATGTTGTTAGCCTGATGTCATGAACTGGTTCAAAGTGTAGAAATTTTACATTTTATGAGAATGGTTCACGTTGTGTAAAGGTTGATCAAAGTTATTTTTAATCTGAGGCAACATGTTTTTTGGTGTATCATAAAAATCATTAAGTACATTTCATGAAAGTATTTCACATCATGAAAGGTTTGGGTCCAGCGGTTTTAACCATGCCACTTGTATGATTTTATTTTCATACGATGTGATAGATTTTTTCTCAAAACCTAGGAGCTTCCCAAGCAATTTTGGGGATATCCACTCCTTTAAAATCATTTAGTTTGGTGATTGATCTTCATTATGGTTGCACTGCATATCCCTAGGTAAGTAATATTTATGTTTCTTCATTGTTGTTGGTCCTAGAAACACCATTGCACTATGTTTTTAGATCCATTAGTCTTATGGTGTTGATTCTATCGATCCTTTCTAGATCTGTTGTGAGATCTTCCTTTGGAGGCAAACATTTGTGTTGTTTGTGGTGTGACATGTGACTTTCTTGAGGTACGTGTTGTTTTTTATTCTCCACCAAACTTTTTTCTAGTTAGATTGATTATGAGATGTATGGATTGATTCTAGGGACTCTGTTATTGTCCTTGTGTTCTTCTTTGGTGGTGGATCCTATTGCGAGTGTGTGCGACCTGAGTTTGAGGTTGGTGGTTCCATCTCTAGATTATGTTGGATGAATTTTATTTCTATAGTTTTATAAATTGTTTCATAAATGACTTGGCATGATTGAATTGTGCATGTGGAAATAGGTTTTTGAGAAAAGATGGTTTTCCCCTTGTTTTGGTAAAAGAAAAGGGTATTTTCAAAGAATTGTGAAATAGATTAAATAAATGGTTTTCAAATCATGGTTTTAATGAAATGGTTTGAAAAATGTATCACATGGGAAACCTTGGGTACTTAGGTGGAAGGTTTAGTAATAGACCTCATTCGCTGATACTGTTAGGGGGTTCACACATGGGGTGTTCCTCTGCTCCCTAGGCCCATTGTTCTAGGGACTTATTAGACCTATTGAGAGGTTCACTTGCTGGGGTGTTCTTATGATCTCTATATTCTCTGCATATATATAGAGACACGATGCATGTGATTGTCTATGTTTGTGTATGAGTGTTCTAACTAGCATGGCCTATAGTGATCCTTAGCATGATGTTACATATGCTTTGGTTTGTACTGCTTTGGACTTGATATGATGTGTGATATATGCTTTGAATTCTTGATATTTGTGATATTCTTTGAAACTGTTTTACCTGAATTATTTGAAATTTAGAAAATGGGATTTATTTATTTACCATGAATTTGATATAAAAATAGTTTACTGATTATCATGCCTTGTTTTCTTTAAAGTTGAACATGTTTAAATTATTGTATAGAGACTTGATATGAAACACCTGGGTGAGATCCTACTGAGCCTATTTAGCTCACACCTTGCACACCCCTTTGAAGGTGTGTAGACCTTTGTATGTATTTTGAAGAAGGTAAATGAAAGGTGTTGTAGTAAGCTAGTGAGGTTTCTGTTAGTTGTGTGCGGGTATCTGATGGTGAGATGGATGGAGTTTTCCCATACTATCACATAGAGTAGTTGTTTCGGTTTTATTTTTCCTTTTATATTGGACTTGTATCTTAGATATTGTTTAGATATTTTTGAGTTTCATCCCTTCTACTGTTTCCCTTTTTCTATGACATATATTTCTTGATTTTTCTTCTTATGTTTCTTCCCATCATGCGTGTGTATATATATATATGTGTGTGTCATGTTTTCTTCTTTAGGTTGGGTGAAATAATTCCCTATGGTTATTGTTGATACCTTAGTGCTAGTCTCCAACTTGTGGGTATCGGGAACGCCCTTCGGGTATGTGACAGTTCAGGTAAAGTACCAGTTTGAGAGGGTATCTGAGTCAGGTTCATCACATTCCCCCTTTCCCTTCCTGAACGCCTTATCACCATCACTGTCTCAATTTTTTTGAATGACTTGTTCTATAAGCCAAGATAGTGGGAGATTGGATTCAAGATTTTACCATTTCATATAAGGTATTATATTCAATATTTTACCATTTAATATATACTTTTCTAAAAAAATATTATTATACGATTTAGGGTTTTTATAATAGTAATTTCCTATGATGATTATGATAAAGTATAAGTAAATTGATTTATAGACGTGATATGAAGTGTGTATCCATTACTCTTCTTAATTATTTGGGATAATTGTGTGACAAATAGAAATGAAATTAATTTAATTACTATTTTATTTAAACTTATCTTAATTATTTTTATATTAGAGTCACATTAATTAAATTAAAATTTTCTAATTATAATCCATTTATCTTCACATAATGAATGTTATAATTTTTATTTCAGTGACATGTTCATTAGTTAGTTGTTCCAAAACATCAATGAGAATTAGTATGATTTTAATGAAATAAATGACTGTTTTTTTCTTTTTTTGGGGAGTTTTTATATGTATTATTTGAATTAAAATTTTATACTTTTATAAAATTCAGGATTTGTTTTATTTAGATTCGAAACTCAATATATATTTTTACTACTGATCTTGAAAATCATTTAAAAGTAATAATGGATTTTTAAGGTTTTGAAATTCAAAAATAGGTTGTTAATTAAATTTTATTATTTTATGGTGATTTTTATTAAATGGTTTTGTAATTTATTTATTTTTGAAAATGAATATGAATAGTCAAGGATTTTATAAAGTTGATTTCTAAACAGATTACTTGATTAAATGGGTAAATGGTCAATTTTTGTGAAAATAAACATTGACTTATTTTTTAGAGTTAAAAATAAGAATATGTTGTTTTAAATGTTAATGTATGGTTTTGATTAAGTTTAACTATGATTTGAGAGACCTATTAAATGGGTTTCTTATAGGGGATTAAAATGTGTTTTATTTTAGGTATTTAGGACACGATCATGTTAATATAACACATTTGAGGTGTAAAATTTCTGATATTATACTATAAGGTTTACAACGTGTTCAGATATAGTTAAAAGGGTATGAGGTTTTCCCATTATATGAGGACACAAAATCATTTTTTCGATTTAGCCTGTTTTTACTTATACTCTGGTAAATAGTTATATAATGGACCTATCAATTCCTAGGAAAGTTTCAAGGTGTTTTAGAGTGTTCTATTTCTTTTTTTATTAGAATAGGTATCCTAGGATTGAAGGTGTTATGATATTTCCTTGGTTAATATAGATGCGGAGAAAATTATTTTCCAAATTCATTTTATTATCTAGTTACCTTAAATATAAGGGGTGGACAAGGAAAAATTTAGTCATGGTTTGAGGTGTGTGGGTATGTATAAGTTTCATCTTCTTATTTATAACATTGTTTATTTTGATTAATCCATGTATATAATAATAATATTATTTTGATCTATTGTGTATCATTAGGAATGGTTTGAGTCTCACCCATAAAAATTTCTAATTTAAAACACATTAATCTCAAAAACATATAATATTAGAAGATAGTGGATGAATTTTATAATGTTTATTATAATATACCCTTACCATACATGTGGTATGGATTTTATTAAGAATGAGTATACTCTTTTGGATATACCAATCAAGGTTTTGAATACTAGATGTGGGAGATAGATTATAGTGATATGTGTCATTGTGGTGGTGGATTCAATAGTAGGTTATCTATTGGGATTAATTCCATGATTTTATTTAATTTTTGTTATGTATTTTTATGTGACCTTATAACTAATTATGTGTTTATATATAAATTGATAATTTTAGATGGTGTCGATAAAGTCTATCATGAATTTCATATAAATTTTGGCTTCTTTATTTTATATATTGAGATAATAGGACACCCATTCATTGAAATATTTTTCTTTCATGTTTTAATATTTCTAATATACAAATATGTTATCCTAAAATTATTTTAAAATCAGATATTGATTAGTTTGTGTTGGTAGGAAGTTATAAAAACCCTAAGGATTCAATAAATTGATTAATTTATTTTTGAATAGTTTGATATAAAACGAGGTGACCATAAGTGTATTATCCCTATATTGGGATTAGGTAAATCCAGGTCTATGGAATTAATAATGTATATAACATAGAGTTTTAGGAATAATAAATTTATATAACATCTTTCACTATCTCTTAGAGGTGGAATCAGAATTTTTTGGGTCTCAATGATATAAAATCCATACTAATTGATTTTTTTAGAATGTTTATTAATAGAAAGTATTTGTGGTGTCTCCACTTCTGTTGTAGCAGAGTGGTGAAGGTGAGTGGTAAAAAACACCATTATTTGGGAGGTTTAGGGTTCGAATCCTGGGAGTCCGCATTCGGGATGAGCCTCTCCCCTGAGATCCACCCTTCTTTCCGGGTCACCCAGTCGAGACTGGGTGAAAAAAATGAGGCGCGACCCACAGTGCTGACAAATTTCTTTAATGAACCATCGCTAATCAGGTTGTTACCCTTCGGGATACTCTGCCATTTTGGCTAGAAATAACTCTTTTTTCGACTGGGGCTCTACCTCCAGACAATGACCTCTTTGTGGGGGGGGGGGTCCATGTGTGGAGGGTTCAAAAAGGCCACACATGAGAATTCCCTTTTAAGAAAGAAAGTATTTGTGGTGTTCTTAAAGAAATTAAATTGTGGTTTTGAATATTGTAGGATATGTGAAATATGCCTAATATTGATAACTCTACTATTTTTGAAATAGAGGTTCATCTGTGAGTTATAGTATAAAGATATTTGGTGGTATCCCTATAATACATGGTCTAGAATAATCTACATAAAAAGAGAGTAACATGGAATCCAAATTCACTTCTATCATCAATAAAAATTTCATCCATTCATCTCATGAAAATCCAAGCTCCTTGAACATGTGTCAAAATCTAGTGATTACATTACCTTGTATGTTTTGAGGAAATATATTTTTATACAAATTTAGAAATCAAGGTCATAATTAAATGGAAAGCAAGAACAAGAATTTACAAGAGAAGTATTACATCCAATAATAAAAAAATTTGTTTTCCAACATATTTATAGTGATGATTAGATTAATATATGTCTCTAAGTGATTCAGTGGAGTAATAAATCCATTTTATTAACATTTTTAATAATATATTTCATAATTATACATGAAATAATGATTTGAAAGCCCCTGATTTATGATGTAAAGTGTATCAGAACATGGTAAATGGATAAACACCAACTCCAACCTCTTGTTGGACTCCCACCCATCAAGATATTAAAAACCATCCTAGAATTATTGTCATTTTTCCCACACAACATCAAATCGAGAACCTAGACCAATAACAAAATGTTTACTCTGGGTTGTTTCTTTTCATGTCACCCTTGTGTAAAATGATAACTTTCCAGAAATCATCACCGATACCATTCCAATGTTGGGCTCACCTTATTATAATTATCTATAACTTTCTCCTTTGATTATGAATATCTTATGTGTATTTATTTATTTTTTGTACAAACTAAATATTTTATGAACCTAATAGGATGTATATGAATAAAAAATGGGCACACACTAATTGTATGACAATATTATGAAGATAGAGTTAAAGAGTTCATCAAGTTTAGAATAGAGCATGCATACGACCATTCTCAAATCCTTCATCTATGTTTATGTTGTTGTTATTCAAGAAAAATTATTCTGTAAGAGTTTGAAGAAAATTTTATTTGTCAAAGAATAGACTAGAGCTATAAATGTTTGACTAAACATGGGGAAAACTGAATGTTCAAACCAATTGAGATGATATTGTGGTTTATGGATCATTTGATATGAATACCAGTGTAAATGATGATAGAGATCATATGGATGAAATGATAATGGAAATTGAAGATAAACTTCATGATTGTCCAAAGTTGGTTGAGAAGATAAATAGGTGTGTTAAGATATCATTGTATATCAGTTTTACTAAATACACAACATTTTCAATTCTATTGAAGTTAAATAATTTGAAAGTTGGCAACAGATGGAGCGAAACTAGCTTTACAGAACTACTTGGTCTCCTGAATGATATGCTAGTAGAATAAAATGAACTTCCTTGTTAAACATATGATGATAAATGAATTATACATTCAATGGGAACATTATTTAAAAAAAATACATACTTTTCCAAATGATTACATATTATTTTTAAAGGACCATGAATCACTCATAAAATACCTTAAGTGCGGCATATATTGATACAAGAATGATGAATCAAGTCATTCGAAAGATGTATTGTAATTTCTTATCATTCCATGGTTTAGATGACTATATGGATGCTATGAAATCAAGATATAATTAAAATGATGCACAGATACACAAATTAAATATGGGAAATTATGTCATCTAACATACTCTTCTCAGTGGAAGAAAATTAATTATGAGTATCCTAAATTTTTAAATGATCCAAGAAACTTCCATCTTGTGTTATTTACTGATAAGATGAATTTATATATACATTTGGATGCATTTATTTAATTCTTATTCATGTTTTATTTTATAATGTACTGAGTTTTTTTTGTAGGAATTAAAAATTCAAGACTTAAAAGAGAAATTACTGAAAAATAGAAAAAATAGCATTTACACGTTGTGAAAGGAGTTCAAGATGTGTATTCCTCAATCACAACATGATTTTGAGAAGAAAGAACAACCCATGAATATTTACAAGACATGAATATCTTACATAACACGTATAATTTACAAGGAATAAAATTTTCGAGATCTTATCCCACCAAATATACAAGTTACAGAATTTGCAAGATAGGAAATATTCAGGGATATCTTTCAGATATGAAATGCACGATGTGAATTCCACTTACATGTCATGTAAAGGTCGAGATAGAATCCACTTAAATCAAATACATGATGTAAATTCTCTACATGTCATGTAACTTTCATGGCTATAAATATTTGGGCGACTCTCTCTGCGGACAGACAACTCAGTGACTAAATTTTCTCCTGTTTGTTCTTATATTTTATTCTCTGTTTCTATTCCAAACTAGTTGCAATTTATTACTTTCCTTATTTTATCAAATTATTTATGATTTTTTTGTTATATTTCTATTCTTTTCTTGTTTTCATTCCATTTCTGTTTTGATGTTTTTTTCCATTACCGATCACTGTTCGATGTCAACGCTTTTTGTTTCTTCATTATTTCTTCATTCAAAGTAATTTTTTGATTTATTATTATATGTTTTAATTTTGGATTACTTATATCTATTTTTTTTACTATTTATGAAAAACATGTTTCATAAATACTTATTTTTTATTAATACCTTCATGTAAAACTAATTCATGTAGGGTTAAGAGTCAAGAGTAGGGGTGTTTCTAATCTTAATGAATCTATAATTCAAAACTTGGTAACCATATGACTAGTAATTAGATTCAAGAACAATTTTTTATCATATTCATTTACACACCCCTGACCATGAGAGGTGTATTTTGAAGGAAATTGAATTAATTGGAGTTGAGAAGGCTATGACCATTAGCCTATAACACTTTCTTCTATAGAGGCTAAGCATACTATATCTAGGTTGCTAGCTATATCTAGATCAAGGAATAGTTGAATCTTAGGTAGATCCAATTGGTTTGACCATAACCAATTAGTGTCCCTTGCACTACTTTGTAGCCTATGCCATAGGTCTATCCCAAGCTAGAGTTAGTATTATCTTTTTCCTGAAGCCCTAAAATTGACCTTGATCCCTTCCTTATTATTTATTTTAAACCTAAGCTACTAAGTTCTAGAAAAACCAAGCCTAAAGAGTGAATGGGAGGAATCATTTCAAAAGGACCAATTCAATTGGTTGCCAGCCTTTTGGTAGTCCCTATGGGTTCAACCCATCACTACTTCTTTACTATTACTTTGTAGTCAAGTGTATTTTGGGATATAAAATTTCGAAACCTGATCAATGCCCGTGTGGAATTAAGGATGTTGTATAGTCTGGTCAAGTTTTTGGCACCATTTTCAGGGACCACTGTTTCTCTAAGCATAGTATCCTTTAGATAGAATTAAAGATTACCTAGACCCTACCTTTTCCCCACTTCTTTTTATAAATTTCTTATATAGATGAACCTACATCCTCTCCCTTCTTTGGCCTTGTGCATGCGTCAGGTCCCTTTGACTCGTTCAAAGATCCTTGATGATCAAGAACTATTCACTTTCGATCCCTAAATTGAGAGATAAATTTTGACATGTCATCATGCTAAAATGGTTGATCACATTAACCCTACACATATCAACCCTCAAGATATGTAATATGTGCCACCTGAACTAAAAGGTTAAAAACCCTTACTATAGGATAACACCATTATAGACCATAATTTTTTTATCCATTAGTGGTGTTATTCCCAACATCATGCGGCCCCTATCCAAAAATATAATTTTGAAATCAAACCTCGACTCATTCATACGATCCAGATTATGGGATAGTTCAGTAGACTTCAAAGAAAATACCCCTATGAATACATTTCAAATTTTCTATAGGTTCGTGAAAATTTTCACAACCAGGTTGTTTTATCTGATTCCATTAGACTACACATCCTTTCTCCTTGCATGACCGATCCAAGGATTGGATTAAATTCCAACCTCTTGAGTTAATTAAAACTTGGAACAACTTAGCCAATAATTTATTAGATAAATAATTCCCATTGATATGAACTTGGAAGCTTCGTAATGACATCCATTACTTCTCCTAGGAATATGGATAATCATCCTAGGAAGTCTCGGATCATTTTAAAGAACTTACTCATAAGTTCCCACATCATGGACTTGATGTGTGGATTTAGCTTCAAGCCTTCTTCCAAGGACTCCAACCTACTACATGAACTATAGTGGATTCCACTACTGATGGTGGATTGATGCAAAATATTCCAAAAGTTGGTAGGGAACTTCTAGATGAGGTCTCCCATAATGAAAGTCCATGGAAGAGCGATCGAGGAATGCCTCAACGTGGAATACATCAAATAGGGGATAAAACCTACCTTGCAGTCCAGGTTGAGGTCATTACAAATAATCTAGAGTCTTTCAAATTATCTACTACACCACCTCCCCCTCCTTCCCCTATTATAGAGATCCAATCTTTAGAAATGTGCGATGGCCTACACCAATACTAGGAATGTAAAGAATGAGTAGAAGAAAATCAAAGTCAATATTGTAATTACATCAATTACAATCAATAAAATCAACAATTCCAATATCCAAAACAATATCAGTAGTAGTACTACCAATAAAGGCTGGATCAAAAATCACAAAAAAATAATTAAGGATATTTTAAACAAAGGAGTGGGAAAGATCCACCATGAAATTATGTAGAACCTAGTTTCCCACCTCAAAATCTATTTCCTAGATCTCAAAAAACATTTCCCCATAGATCTCAATAATTTCCACCTACTCAGTAACATCAATTCCAACAAGCTCCTCCAAGACCACTACAACAAACCCCACCTCTACATTATAATCTAGAAAACATGCTCACCACTTCTATCCAAAAAGTGGATCAAAGGATGACCACCCAAGATATGGAAATAAAAACCAAAGGGTGGCCCTATATAATATTGAGCACCAAATAGGCCAAATATCAAATAATTTATCAGACTGATTACCAGGTATGTTACCTCGTAATACTGAGACACACCTGAAAGAGGAGGTGAAGGATGTGGTTTTTATGAGTGGAAAAGTGATGAAATTTTAGAAACCGTGAAAAAGTGAGGAAAATAGGCTTGAGTAACCTGATAAATATGTGATTGTCATTAACGAGGATGAAACTGATAGAATAAAGGAAGCTGGTTAAGACATAAATATGGATTCAAAGTCAATTTAAGAAGATATGATACAATATAAATTAGAAAAATAAGATGTCTATGTGGCACCACCATCTTACAAACCCCCCTACCTTTCCCATAAAGAATGAGGCAAGGAAAGATTTAGGGGAAGTATAAGAAATTTCTAGGGATGTTTAAGAAATTAGACATCAATATCCCCTTTGCTGAAGCCATCGCCCAAATACCTACCTATGAAAAATTACTAATGGAATTTATTTCCAAAAAAATAAAGATGTAAGTCCTAGTAGTCATATTTTTAAATGAATAATTCTCTATTACCATTCAACATAATCTTCCACATAAGATGCAATACCCTGGTAGTTTCTCGATTCCTTGATCTATAGTGGAATGCAACTTCAGAAGAGCCTTGTGTGAACTTGGTGAAAGCATAAATCTCATGCCAATTAGAATCTTCTAGAAACTAGGGCTCGATGAACTGAATCCAACAAGAGTGAAACTACAATTGTTTGGACAATTAGTTAAGTACCCTTAGGGACTTCTCAAGGATGTTATAGTCAAAGTTAGCAAATTCATCTTTCTCACAGATTTCCTCATATTAGACATGGAGAAATAAGAAGATGTTCCTATTATCCTAGGATGCCCATTTATCACCATTGGTAAGGAATTAATAGATTAAAATCGAGGGTTACTAATATTCAGAGTAGGATATGAACAAATCGTGTTCAACTTGGTAAAGGATGCTAAGTATGGTGATAATTCATATGACTGTGAAGTGATTTTTCTTACTAATTAGAAATATAAGGATTATATAACCATAGAGGATGATAGAGAGAGATTGTATCCTAAAAAATATTAGGGTAATGACCATGAGGATGTGAAATATACTGAGCCTCTGACAAGGGATATCATACCACCCTTCATACCCTCGGTTATCAAACCTCCAATGCTGGAATTAAAACCTCTACCAAGCACCCTAAAGTACTCATTCTTAGAGATTGTAGCAACATTTTTAGTCGTTATTATCTTGTAACTAACTCAAATATAATAGGAAAGACTCATCTAAGTCCTTAAAAGACACAAGAACTCAATTTCCTAGTGATTGGATGATATCGAAGGGATATCCCCATGATATGCACCCACAATATTTTATTGGCAGAAGGTGCTAAACCTAAATTCGAAACACAGAGGTGACTCACTCCACCAATGAAATAGGTGGGGAAGAACGAAGTGATGAAAATTCTAGAAACTGGGATAATATTTTCAATCTATGATAGTGAATGGGTGGCTCCACTACAAGTCTTCCCAAATAAAGAAGAATTAACAGTTGTTAAAAATGATGAATATGAGTTGATATCGATTCGAACCATCACTGGATGGCGAGTATTCAATGACTATATAAAAATCAATATGGTAACCCCAAATGATCACTTCCTATTACCTTTCATGGATAAAATTCTAAAGAGACTAACTGGTCATTAATTATATTATTTCTTAGATGGATATTCAGGATAAAATAAAATATTTTTTGATCCATTAGACTATTCTAAAAATACATTTATATGTCCTTTTTGAACCTTCACCCATCAAAGGATTTCATTCAGAATGTGTAATGCACCAGTGAACTTTCAATGGTGCATGAAACATATATTCTATGATATGGTATAGGAATTCCTAGAGATCTTTATGGATTATTTCTTGGTATATAGAAGGTCCTTCGAGGTGTGCTTAAGCAATTTGGACTTAGCCCTACAACATTATGAAGAAAATTACCTAGTATTAAACTAGGAAAAATTACACTTTATGGTCCAAGGAGGCATAGAACTCAGACAAAAAATCTCAAATAAAGTAATGGTGGTTGATCCAATAAAGATTAAATTAATCAAAGACTTACCTAATCCCACAATAGTTAAAGGCATAAGGAGATTTCTAGGCCACACAAGATTTTATTGCTGCTTAATAAAAGACTTTACAAAGATGGAATACCCATTTACACACCTCTTACCTAAGGCTAATCATTTCGATTTCACTAAAGAGTGTTAGTGGGAATTAAAAACTATAAATAACATCATGGTGGCCACTTAGGTCATAATATAACTAGATTGGTACAAGGATTTTGAGCTGATGTGTGACACTAGTGATTTCACTATAGTCACTATTTTAGGACAGCGAGTGATACATATATTTTTTCCCATTTATTATGCCATTAATATTCTTAATGAACCGTAGGAAAATTACATGTACACTAAAAATAAACTAATATTAGTAGTGTATTCCATTGAAAAATTTCTCTCATACTTCATACTATCCAAAGTAGTGGTCTACACTAACCAGACGACACTTAA
The DNA here is from genome assembly GCA_963277665.1 of Viscum album. Taxonomy (NCBI): domain Eukaryota; kingdom Viridiplantae; phylum Streptophyta; class Magnoliopsida; order Santalales; family Viscaceae; genus Viscum; species Viscum album. Next base: position 761,841,074 of record OY728165.1, read on the forward strand.
ATATCTATTACGTAAAAAGGTTACCAAACTGTAATTTATATGGTGGATCCTACTATTGTAAGAGTTTTATATAGTCATAAAGGATACCAAAGGGACTGATAATGTTATTTCCGATCATTTATCTAGACTCCCACTACTCAGCATTAAGGATGAAAATAATCTTGACATCGAGGATTACTTCCCTGATGAAACCCTATTCATAATAAATACATAGGGCCAACCATGGTTTTAATATATTGAAAACTATTTTTCCATGCGATTACTCTACCCAAAATTCTCCTAACAACAAAGGAATACGTTTTTAGTTGAAGATTCACATTACTACTAGGATGATTCACTAATTTTTAATCATTGTACTGATGGATTAATGCAGCGCTGCATCCCATAAGACGAAATAAAAAGCATGATCGATATGTGTCATACATCTATAGTTTAAGGGAATTATGGACCTGAACATACTATGGAAAAAACCATACAAAGTGAATTATATTGGATCACACTCTATTAGAATGCTAGAAAATTTGTTCAAAGTATTGATCGGTGCTAATGGATAGGAACCATAGGGAAAGAAAAGAAATGAAGCAAAATTCCATTTTAGAAGTCATTTTTTTTAAGTATATGGAATTTAATTTATGGGATCATTCCAAAATTCTCATGGGAAGTTTTATATCCTAGTCATCATTCACTATGTTTAAAATTGGGTTGAATCCAAGGCCACTACTCATGACACAAAAAAAGTGGTAATGAAAATTTTATAGAAAAACATCTTTTTTAGATTTAGATTCCCCCGATTACTCATTAGTGATCAGTCAACTCACTTCACCAATAATTATATAAAAGGATTTATTGAGAAGTATGGAATTTGATACAACATGGTAACTACCTACCATTCACAAACTACCGGACAAGTTAAATTGTCAAACAAGAAAATTAAATCAATTCTTGAAAAGACAGTGAATACAAGTCGAAAGGATTAGAGTCTAAAACTAGATAACACACTTTGGGTGTATTCCAAAATTTATAAAAAAACCATTGGAACTACTCCGTTCTAACATGTATATGAAAATCCATGTCACTTTCTAGTGGAATTAGAGCATCACTCTTATTCTTCCATAAAAAAATTGAACATGGATGTTTATAAATCCAGGGAAGGCAGAATGCTTTAAATAGATGAATTCGTAGAAATTAGAAGGGATGCATATGAGAATTACAGAATATATAAAGGAAAGATGAAGAAATGTCATAACCAGAACATTGCATGAAGGATTTTTACACCAGGGGATAAAGTTATGCTATTCAATTATCGATTGAAATTATTCCCTAGGAAGATGAAATCTTGATGGTTGGCCCATTTCAAAGTCATTAGAGTTTTCCCCTATGGGGCGATCATAATTAAAAAAGGCAGATAAAACCCCTTTATGGTTAATGGAAAATGACTAAAAATCTATCAAGAACTATTCCTAGAAGTTTGTGTCATTAATTTAAAATTTATTTGAACAAAATATATTCTATCTCTCGATGTTAAATGAAGTTTTGACTGGTAGGAAACCTAGGGTAGGATCAATATGTTAGTTTTTCTTTTAGGAAGGTTTAGCATTATAGGAATATTGTCAAGAGGACCTGGCTCAAAAAAAGGCACACAATGCCAAATACACACCGTGTAACATTTACACAACATGTAAATGACGAAGGCTTGAAAATAATAAAAACATGATATTTACACATCATGTATAAAATACATGATGTAATTTTTTTGGGAAGATTTAAAAAGCCTCAAACTCTAGGTTCATGGCCCACCCCAACTCTTTTCCTCTCTGGAACACCTCTTTCACCCAATGCTACTTCCCCTTACTCCCTCCCTTTCCACCAGTCACCATCCTCCCTCCTCCTCTCATCCCCATAAATCATCTACATCCCCTTATCATTCCTCTCTATCTGAAATAGACCACACCAAAACTGTGTGCACTTCACTAGCCAAACATGCACCAGAGTGAAATGATACACCTTAACCAACCAAGATCCTAGAAAATACTCCTCCTCTACCACCCACAGATCCTTTCACTTTGACCTCTGCCTTATCCTCTTCCACGTTGATGTTTTTTAGGGGTCAAAATTGACATCCAGTGGGTCACATGGCACTACCCAGTCACACCTACACCCGTTCCTATACTTATAGTCACCCAAGCATCAGGTTAGGTTGGACTATCTACAAGAAAAGACTATTAGGACCAAAAAGATCCTAGACCTCATAGTGATTGAGAAGATATAGGTGCAACAGGAGGTCCTGGAACTTATCGGCTGGATGCACCTCCCCACCATCACCCAGATGTACGAGGATAACTTCAGAGAGATTTACCTTGAGTTTATGGACACCTTTGAGCTAGCCATTACCCACTCCACATTCAAACTCAGAAGAATTCTATGTGAGATCACCCTATTAGATTTTGGTGTTGTCCTAGATATTTACTCCACCGACTTCATCGCTTCCCCAGTTTTCTTGACCATACAATTAGATCCAAGCAAGGTAGATGCATCATGTCATTGGGAATTGATCACTAGGGATCCTAAAAGTGTTCAAGACCCTCACACAGTGAATAGAACTTAGCTTCAAAGTGCTGTACTTTATATCCTTCACCAAGCACTAGCACATGCCTAGCTGCCCGAGGAGATTCTCATGGGAGCATCATCTAGATTGAGGTGATCATCCTTACCTCTTCCATGAATGACTCAAATATGAACACAAAAAAACTATTTTTCCTTGTTTTATGAAGCCTAGGAGATAAGGTCCTGAGGTATGCCGATGGGAGGTAGCTTCATCACCCATTTGGTTAAGCATCTTGGCGTCTTCAATACCGCCCAACCCCACACATCCATTGGACAGATGGAGAGTATTGAAATCCTCATGATCCAAAATATGGGTATCTTGAGTAAGGTTGATGGGGTATACTGGTGGGCCCAGAGTATGTCAAGAATGTGAAAAAAGACCTTATTCATCGAGACCTTACCCTGACCTCACCTGACCATGCCCCAACCCCTACCTTATCACTACCCCTACTCCCACCAACACCACCTCAAACACTTTCTCTTATTTCACCCCTACTACTACTACCATACTACCCACCACCACACCCTCCACTCCTACCACTAATACTACACCCACCCCATTTATTTAATTAAACCCATGGCCTATTATCTAGTCCCTTCTGGAGAACCATCTCCAGATATGCCTCCATATCGGCACCCCATTCATCGAACCATATCACTTCAACACCCCTACCACACCACCAAACACTAAATAATACTCCATTACCACCCATTTAGTCACCATGACTGACCTGCACCATGAGTTTATGTACCATATAGAGCATAAAAATTTTTTAGTGAAGAAGGACTAACAGGGCAAGGGCCCCATCATCCCATCTTCCACCAAGGTTCCAGTTATTGATCCACCTGCCATACATATGAAAAAAATACAGATCAAAACCCCTCCCCCTAAACCAGTCCCAACTGAGCCATATTCCAGCACCACAACACCTTCTTTGGTGATCAATGACCATACCCCCACCTCCATTGATGCGAAAGATCTGGCTAGGTAGATTGACATAACTACTATTCGAAAGGGTACTTCAGATGCAAAGACTGGTGAGTCTACCCCTATTTTTTAGTTTCTCCTTATACCCCTCCCCTATTTTATTCTATATCATGTTTATTTTTGTATATATTGTATCCATTTTCAATGATGTATCATTTTTATATATGGATGGGATACCGATTTTTTATCTATAATGCTTGCTTACTATTTACCCTTTTATTTATATATTTATTTAGACATGTCTCACTCACCTGAAACTCCTCCCATGATTATTAATGAGACTTTTATCTCACCATCTGGTCTCCCACATGACATATATCAACACCTGGATGACACAGAGAGACAACTTCTGGAGCTCCAGCTGGTGCTCAGTCCTATACCAGAGCCTCCTTCGTGATGTGCATGATAACTAATACTTCCACATGAGCTTCATAGGTAACCTATTTATGAGGTGTTTAACCCCACTGAGCACCCTCATGATCTCAAAGATACAACCACCAGTTCCTTCAAGAGGAAGAATAGATCTAAACTAATGGATTCCATTGAATGATTTCTAGTCCATCCATCTAGCTGGTGATGATAATGTCAGCGCTTATGGGAGACAACCCATATTTTTTCTTTATTAGTTTTAAAAAAATTGTTTAATACCTTTTAATTTTATTTGTGTTCAATGTTCAGTCATCCAATAGTTGATTATAGCTATAACTATGCATTTATTAGAGAAATTTTCTATAACTATAAACTGTGTGCATCTGCCCATTTTTCTACTGCAGTATTGAATACCCCTATCTAATAATTGTTTATCTAGTGTATGTATCATTTTTTCTAACAATTTTTGCAGGATTCATGATTTCACACCATCCACCAATTCCCCCCATGGAATGAAATTCATTACAGGGATCTCTCTATTCCCTCTTTAAAATTCATAATTGGCATTTTATTTATGTCTATGATTTACTTGCTTCCTCTCCCGCTACCATTTGACAAAATAGTATAGAAACTGTTTAATATTAAGTGTGGGATGGGGATATTTTTAAGCTTTATTTTAATTACACTTGATTATTGTTTATTTTCATTAGTCTAAGAGACATTTCCCATTAAAAAACATGCTTTATCTTGAAACCTCATTTCACCCATTTTAAAATAAAAGAAAAAGTCTGGTCATAAATTGGTTGAAATATATTTTTATTCTTGATTATAATTTCAGCATGATTACCAAGTTTAATAATTTAATCTTGATTCTATATTCTTGGAATTAATTTTTATTGACTTATTAGTAGATACTATGCCCTGAGTGATTCTCAATTATTTTATATGCTCCCATTCCCAAGAGGATTTTGGACCCATGATTTCATTTTCTTATTTGAGCCAACTTCTTGAGATACTTGGGAATGTAAACATATCATAACTTACATTGAGATCTTATTGAGTCTATGAATGAACAAATACATTGTTAAAATTATTGAGGCAATCTTTATTGATCCATTTTATCATGATACTCACTATAAATCTATCCATTATTAGCCTATAGTAGTCACGAATGACCATTTTAGGATGGAATCATTTCAATCCTATTATCCCTCTGTACCATAATCTTGGTTATTCTACATAATTTTATTATGAACAAGTGTGTGGGATTTGTCATATCTTCTATATATGGAATGTTTTATTTTGAGGAGATGTATGATGGTATTTTTCACCATATTAACATGACATGGTTCATGACTACTTTTAGTATTTCACTATGCTTACCCTGTTCCTTTGAAAAGTAAAATAAAAAATAAAGTAAATATATATATAAAATGTATTGTGTATTAGGAAGGTCAAAATCAACACTGTTAGACCAATGATTCTCACAAAAGAACATATGTGGTTAGGTTATGGATGTAATACCTATCATGAACATGATTTTTGAAAAAATATAAAAAAATAAAAAGAATAAAGGAACATGGCACATTCTTGATGGATACTTGACATATTCATGGAACTACTTCGATCTATTGAGAGAAAAAATATAATTTTTTCTATAAGGATTTATTTTATTATACTATTCATTATTTTCATGCATTATAATTCAATGCTTACCCTCATTTTGAGATATATTTTTTATCATCTTCCCACCTACCTTCAACCTCATAGTTATTTAAACCTTATTATTTAATCCCTCATGGTTAATTTTGTATTTGTATTTTAAAGGTAGAGATTATAGAACCAATGCAAGAATATGGTTAAAAATATGTATTCAAGGTATGATAATAACTCCAATTACATTTTACCTTGATTTATGAGAGAAAATTCATAGTGAGGTAAATTGAAACATGGGTATAATATACAATGAATAGTTGAAAAATTGTGATTAGGGGAAAATGAATTTGGTTAAAAGATTTGATCATGACACATGACTAATTTAATGCAGGAGTGATTATAGAGGACCACCTTTTTTTACTATTACTAAGTTTTATTTAATTGGTTGAAATGCATGTTTCCTAATTAAAAATCATTAATTTGGAATCCCTATTGAGAAACTTATTTATTAAGGAAAAAAATTGTTCAAGTGTGGGGGAATTTGGTAAGATGAATTTATATGTACATTTTGGATGAATTTATTTAATTTTTATTCATTTTTTATTTGAAAATGCAGTAGGTTTTTTCTTTTTTATAGGAATTAGGAATTCAGGACTTAAAAGAGAAATTGATGAAAAATGGAAAAAATTAGCATCTACATGTTGTGAAAGGATTTCACGACATGTATTCCTCAATAAAAACATTCTTATGAAAAGAAATAACAAACCATGAATATTTAAATTGCATTAATAGCTTACACAATGTGTATAATTCACATAACATGAAATGTTCAAGATCTTATCCCACCAAAGATACAAGCCGTGGAATTCGCAAGATATGAAATATTTGGGGATATATTTAAGATATGAAGTACATGATGTAAATTAAACTTAAACATCATGTAAAGGTTGAGATATAATCCACTTATATAAAATATACAATGTGAATGTTTTAAACATTTTGTAACTTTCATGCCTATAAATATTTGAGAGACTCCCACCGCAGACAAAGAGCTCAGCGACCGTCTTTTCTCCTATTTATTCTTCCATTTTATTCTCATTTTCTTTTCTAAAATATTTATAATAAATTAATTTCCTTGATTTATCAAATATTTTATGATTGTTTTCTATTCTAAACCCATTCTTTACTGGTTTTCATTTAGTTTCCATTTCGATGTTCGTTTTCCATTATTGATCGCAATTCGACTTCAACACTTCCTGTTTCTTCATTAAAAGTACGTTTTTGGTTGATTCTTGACTATTTTAATTGTTTATTTATCATCTATAAATTATTTTAAAATTTATGAAAATTACGTTGCACAAAATTTTATTTTTTATTACACCATTTCGCGCGGCTAATCCGATTAGGGTTAAGGATCGAGAGTAGAAATGTTTTTAATCTTAATGAATCTATAATTCAAACCTTAGTAACAATATGGATAGTAATTATGTTCAATAGAAAAATTTTATCATATTAATTTTCACAACCCTAGCCATGAGAGGTGTATTTTTAATGAACCTAACTTAATTGGAGTTGAGTAGGCTCTGGCCATTAGCTTGTGACACTTTTTAAAGACCCCGAACCTAGTTTCCCAGAGCCGATGCCTTCCTTTATTACATTGTTATAATAAACAAGGAATTCACACCCCAAAGGACTGAATAGTTTATTAGTTTTGGAAAACCAGATACATACATAAGTTTTACATTACAACTTGAAAGTAAAAACAACATATCAACTCCATTTGAAACACCCACAAACTTCTAGATTATCCCTACAAGTCATTCATAATATAAAGCTTCACATACTGGGGAAAAATAAAACATAAGAAAGGGGTGAGATCATATTCTTAGTAAGGGTAAGTAATAGAACATAATCTAATATAAACAATAAGGCATGTTGAATGACTAATAACACATGCCATTAGAACATAAACTTGTGCGTAATATGGAAAGAATAAAAGATGAATAAATAATGCCATAAAAATAATCACATGAGAATGAAGCTTAAACATGGATATTATACTAGTAAAATATTCACATATATAATCAAATACTAATCATAATTATGTAATTAATATTCCAAATATCATAAACATACCATCGAGGCCTCGATCAAGACACCTGAAAATAAATGGTTAAGGCCTCAGCCAAAATGTAACGACCCAAAGTTTCATTAATGGAAAATACCTCTTGATCCAGTTAAATGTTTCTTTATGAAAAAAAAATGTTTTTATAAGATGTCAACTTCTTTAGTTTTATGTTAAGATTTGTGACCGTTACTTTTATAGCCGTTGAACAGTGATCATCTGAGTAGTATAAATATAAGGCTTTAACGAAACCATTTCTACTCAGACAAAGGAAGCGATGGCCTCATCCAGTAGAATTGCCCCTTACGAAGCCCATTTGTCAGAGCTCGGAAAAGAGGTGGCGTCTTTGGGATTTGCCCTTGACCAAGCCCAAGCTGAGCTTCATCAAGTCAAGCTCGAACGTGATCATCTACGAGAAAAATGGAAGTTGATAGAGATTACCACTCGAGCGATGTTATCTGAGCAACCCCAAGAGTCTATCACCATCGCACACCTTACCCTTAGGTCTTATGCGGCTATTTTAAGGGGTTATGTAACAAATAAGTAGCACCATGTTCATGTACATTTTTTTTGTATATAATAATGAATATAATTTCTAGTCATTTTTGATACATTGTAATTAGTTTTTAAAGTACAAATGGTGTTTTTAGTTATTATTTAATTGAGAATTATATTTTATTAAATTAAAGGATTTTTGAATTAAATAATATTTTAATAAAATAATATTTTTAATATTAAATTAATTTTTATTAAATATAAATGATCTTATAATTTTATGAATGCAATTAAATTTTTTATTAAGGTTTGAAAGCCATTTCTGTCAAAACCCGTGATTTTTTTATAAATGTCGGTTTTTATTTTAAAAGTGAAAATTCACATATTTAGAAAATTATTTATATAAAATAAATATTATTTTTGGAATCAGGACGTCGAAATTATCCAACAGTGAATTTTTCATAATTTTCTGAGACAGTCAAATTTTTGGGTAAAAATTAAATACCATTTAAATATATAATGTGTTTTATGACATCATAATGACCCAATGGTGATGTAATAAAATACCATAATCCTTATGTTCGTCCAATATGTGTTTTATCATTAAAATAATGAGGTTTTGGGTTTGTTTGACTTACTTTTCAAGGCATTAATGGAGCCCTCAAGACTTATTCAACACTTTTCCTTTTTAAATTAATTTCCATGGGAGTGTGACTCACCTCCACATAAGCAACCCTAATTTTTTAATAAGTTCGGACCTTGGACTTGTAAAATATTATTTTCCTCTTTCCTTTTCCAGAAACCATGGGCAAATACCATGGGATGGTTTGTGGTTTGGATTATTTTAATATAAGGGGTCCCAAACCTAAATAATAAAGAATTCTCTCACCTTTCCTATATAAACCCACCCAAGCTCCCACTTCCTCCTCACTCAAAGCCCTTGAAGTTCGTCCAACCTCTTCCCTACTCTCTCTAGAATCCTCTCAAGGTGCCCCAAGCTCCCAAGAAGCCTCTCACAAGCCTCTCTCTAGCCTTTGGAAGCACACTTCCAAGTAAGGGGTTTTCTTCCTTTCTCATTTTTTGTCAATTTTCTTTAAGTTGTATTTCCCTTTTTATTTCAATTATGAATGTTGGGGTATGGTTTTGCACCTCCCCCATACTGACCTCTTATTGTTTGAATGATGGGAGAACCCTTTCTCTCTCATTAAATGCCTCCCATGTACACCCGTTACTATGCCGAAATTCCGAAAGGAACTTCTCTCTCTTCTTTTACATTCAAGCAATAATTTTGTATCATGAATCTAAATTCCTTTTTCAATTGTTGAGACATGTATCTATATGACCTCCTTACTGTCCATTTCATGTAAATATGATGAGGAACCCCTTTCTCTCTCATCAACCTTTTTTATGAAATCTTATGTCACGCCGTTACGCTGCCGAAATCACACCGATTTTCTAAGCCAATATCATTGTGTAGTGAATACCATGCCCATTTCTCCATCAAGGGTATTCACCTTTATGAACATTTACTTATTGATTATAAAGTTTCATGTATGAATTCCACATCCCTTTATCATGGAATAAATGATTATGTTTTATGAATCCATGTTTTATGATCCATGTGGCACACTTATGCATGAAATGAAATGTTTAAGAAGGGTGCGCCCTTTATAGCGCTCCAATGCATTGGGTAAAGTATAGTATCATGATACGTCATGTGCAATGAGTGTTTACTCATGCTAATTCAAGTGCAACGAGGGTTTACTCGTGCTTCAAGTGCAATGAGGGTTTACTCATGCTCCATGTGCAATGAGCCTTGGCTCATGCTAATTTAATGTTAAGTGTTGTTGCCACATTTCCATGTTATGATTATCATGCTTTATCATGCCTTTATGTTCATGTTTATCTTATGCTCTATTGATATGCCTATTGCCTAACATGTATTGTACTCCTCATGTTATTCATTGTGTACTCCCTTACTGGGCTTTATAGCTCACCCTTTTCTTATGCATGTCCTCAGGTTATCCCATGAAATGCTAAGTACGAAGGAATGTAGTGGTCATGTAAAGGAAGTTTTCAATAAAGATATAGTATTTCAAGTTTAAAGTTTTTATGTAATGATCCTAAGCCCCAAAGACACTAAACCTCTCGATCTTCTTTGTTGTATCAAGTGAAGTTTTATGTAATAAAGCATGCTTAAGTTGTAATGAAAAGCAGGGTTGTCATAGTTGGTATCAGAGGATAGGTTTAGTTATTTTTGGGATTAGGAAACCCTAGTAAAGCCTTAGATACAAGACTAAGTATAATAAAAACATCCCTAAGTTTTGGTAAATACTAAGTAAGTGGTTTATCAAACAAATACATCCCTGTCTGGATACGAGCAGGTAGAGGCGGGTCTGACACAGATGTATCCTAGGGGTAAAACCCGAAAACACCGCTTTGAGCTAGACTCGAACGGGAACTGGTGCACGAAAACGGGCCTTACTGCACTCTTGGTTACTACACTCCCAGGGGATATGTTTTGATAAATTCACAATCTTAGTATGAACCCTTATTAAAGGAAAAATTCCCCTAAGAATATATGTTAGAAGGAAGATCATGAAAAGCATGGATTGAATCCTATAGACTCATGAGTTAAAGAGATTAAAGTTTATTTATAAGTCATCAACTTTTGTCTTTGGATTACCCTTTATGTGTTACCCCTAACTTTCCTTTTATTCCAGCCAATGGCCGGTAATAGGAGAACTCAGGTTAACAACCGTTGTGAAGATTAGTGTGATGATTGTACTAATGAGATGCCCAATCCGATGGGAGCGGGAATCGCGAACTTTGTCACGCTTCTCTCTCAGCTAACTCAAGTTTTGAATAGAAACACTGGTCAAGAGGAACGTTCAACCCCCCCTAAGAAAGAACAAGTCGCTATTGAAAGCTTCATGAGACAAATGCCTCCTACTTTTAGTGGATCATCCGATCCCACGATTGCTGAACAATGGATCAACTCCATTGAAAAGATATTCTCCATCCTCCGATGCTCTGAAAAAGAGAAGGTTCTCCTGGCGGCTTATCGTATGGAGGGTGAAGCTGATCAATGGTGGACGTTGATCAAAAATACGAAGCCTGAGGAGGAGATCAAGGCTTTGGAATGGAAGGTATTCCGGAAGATGTTTTTCGATTAATATTTTCCACGCACCCTCCATCTTAAGATGGAAAGAGACTTCCTTTCCCTCAAGCATAAAGATGAGGAATCTGTGGGAGCGTACGAGGCAAACTTCACAAGGCTTGCACGATACGCTTCCGGATTTGTCGTTACCCCCGAATGCAAGGTTGACCGCTTCTTTGGTGGGCTGAAGCCTAGCTTGCGGAAAGCATTAGCGATCCGTGACTTCGACAGCTATGAGGAAATTGTCCGATGTGCCCTCAAGGTTGAAATGGAGATCGGAGAATCACAGGGGTATCATGGGGACAAGAAGCGGAAGGTGGACTTCAATGCTGGTGGTCCGATGGATAAATCCAACGGCGCTAAGAAATTCCAGCACCCCACTTGCCAAAAGTGTGGAAAGAAGCACCCTAGAAATTGCCTTAGGGGGACAAGAAAATGCTTCAAGTGTGGAAGAGAAGGGCACCTAGCTGTTAACTGTCAGCAAGAAGGACCCGCGGCTGCGACAGAGGAGAGGAACGCTCCGTTCGAACCTCAATGCGTTGTTCAATGCTTCAAATGCAAAGAACCGGGTCATTTTGTGAATCAGTGCCCTAATCCAAGGGTTATCGGAGGCAATCAACAACCTCCAAGACAGCAAGGAAGAGATTTTGCCATCACTTCTGCCGAAGTGAACCCCGACAACGAAGTGGTGACAGGTACGCTAGTTATTCATTCAAGAATAGCGAACGTACTTTTTGATTCAGGTTCTACGCATTCTTTTATATCTCAAAAGTTTAGTAGAACAATCCCTGCACCACCACAAATCATGGAAGTAAAGATGTCGGTGAGTACGGAAAATGGGGCAATCATTGCATCCCATGAGTATAAGTCCTCCCCTCTTATAATATGTGGGTTGAATTTCCCGGCGAACCTCGTCATACTCCCTTTGGTGGAATTTTATGCAATTCTTGGCATGGATTGGCTTTCTTTATATAGAGCCAACATAAATTGTCGGGAGAGGGAAATCACACTCCATATGGAGAATCGACCCCCGATTCTTTACAAGTGTCAGGAGGAAGATGAATCTCCTTTAGCTCCATCATCTCAAGCATGGATATTACTGCCTTATGAGCACGCATATATGGCTTAGATGATTTAGTCCAAGGAAGAAACCACCCTTGAAGAAATGCCTATTGTGAGGGAATTCGCTGAAGTATTTCCCGAGGAACTTCCTGGTCTTCCTCCAAGAAGAGATGTTGAGTTCTCAATTGAACTTATACCTGGGGCGCTACCAATATCCAAAACTCCATATAGAATGGCTGTTGTTGAGCTTGAAGAGCTGAAGAAACAACTACAGGAGAATCTGGATAAAGGGTTTATATGCCCAAGTGCATCACCATGGGGTGCACCAGTCCTCTTCGTCAAGAAGAAGGATGGGTCAATGCGGCTTTGCATCGATTATCGTGAACTTAACAAAATCACGATAAAGAACAAGTATCCTCTCCCAAGAATCGATGACTTGTTTGATCAGCTGCGTGGAGCACAATACTTCTCCAAGGTCGACTTGCGGTTGGGATATTATCAAGTAAGGGTGAAGAAGGAAGATATCCCCAAGACTGCTTTTCGTACAAGGTACGGGCACTATGAATTCATTGTAATGCCTTTCGGACTCACCAATGCTCCAGCAATATTCATGGACTTGATGAATAGAGTCTTTAGAGATTACCTAGACAAATTTGTGGTAGTCTTTATAGATGATATTCTAATATACTCCAAAACCAAGGAGGACCATGAGGAGCATTTAAAAACTGTACTAGAGACTTTGCGCAAGGAGAAACTCTATTCAAAGTACAACAAGTGTGAGTTTTGGTTGAAGGAAGTCTCATTCTTGGGCCATATCATCACAAGCAATGGGATATCTGTGGACCCCTCCAAAACAGATGCAATTGAGGGATGGCCGAGGCCAACATCGGTAACTGATATCCGTAGCTTCTTAGGGTTAGCTGGATATTATCGACGATTTGTGAGAAATTTCCCACGATTGTCCAAACCTCTTACCAAGCTAACTCGAAAGGGAGTAAAGTTTGCTTGGAGTGATGAATGTGAATAAAGCTTCAAGGAGTTGAAAAGGAGGCTTATCACTGCACCCGTGCTCACTTTACCCACAAGTGGGGAGCTTTTTGTGGTATTCAGTGATGCTTCGAAGAAGGGCTTAGGATGTGTGCTGATGCAGAATGATAAAGTGATATCCTATGCCTCAAGGCAGTTGAAAATCCATGAGCGAAACTATCCAACGCATGATCTGGAGTTGGCGGCGGTGATCTTTGCCTTGAAAATCTGGCGGCATTATCTCTATGGAGAGAAATGTGAGATATATACTGACCACAAGAGTCTTAAATATATATTCACACAGAAAGAGCTTAATATGCGCCAGAGAAGATGGATAGAGCTCATCAAGGATTATGACTGTTCAATACATTACCACCCTGGGAAGGCGAACAAGGTGGCAGATGCCCTAAGTAGAAAGGATCCAGCAATTCTATCAATGATGAGAATTGAGAAGGATCCAATCTTCTTAGACTTGATGAAGATGGACGTGGGAATCATTAAGAAGGGAATATCATCAATCCTTTCACAAATGATTGCTCAACCATCTCTTTTGGAAAGGTTAAAGAATGCTCAAAAGGATGATGTGGTAATCCAAGAAAAAGTGGAACTATCAAAAATGGAAAATCCTCAGAGTTTAATGTTAATGAAGAAGGAATTGTGCGGTTTGGGAAAAGACTATGTGTTCAATCAAGTTCGGAGCTGAAGAAGGAACTTTTGGATGATGCACATAGTTCAAATTTCTCTATTCACCCAGGGAGCACAAAGATGTATCGAGATCTCCGAGAAAACTTTTGGTGGGATAATATGAAGAAGGAGATCACTGAATATACATCAAAGTGCCTGGTGTGTCAGCAAGTGAAGGCAGAGAGGCAGAAGTCTAAGGGGATGATGCAACCATTGCCCATACCAGAATGGAAATGGGAGAACATCACCATGGACTTTGTCACCGGACTTCCAAGGACATCCAAAGGCAGCAATGCAATCTGGGTTGTTGTGGATCGTCTTACAAAGACTGCACACTTCATTGCTATTCGAGAGGATTTCTCTTTGGATCAACTGGCACGGATATATATCAGGGAAGTGGTACGTTTGCATGGAGTACCACTATCTATTGTGTCTGACCGAGATCCAAGATTTACCTCTAAGTTTTGGAAGAGTCTTCAACATGCTCTGAATACTGAACTGAACTTCAGTACGGCCTATCATCCTCAAACTGATGGCCAATCCGAGCGGACTATCCAAACACTTGAGGATATGTTGAGAGCGTGCTCAATGGACTTTAAAGGAGGATGGGATCAACATCTTCCTCTAGTTGAGTTCTCTTATAATAATAGTTTCCACTCGAGCATCCAAATGGCACCATATGAAGCCCTGTATGGGAAAAGGTGTAGAACACCGGCATGTTGGGATGAGGTTGGTGAACGAAAGCTGCTTGGACCAGAAATGGTCGAAGAAATGGTGGAGAAGGTGAAAACCATTCAGCAGCATATCAAGGCATCCCAAAGTCGACAGAAGAGTTATGCAGATAATCATCGACGAGACCTTGAGTTTAAAGTCGGAGACATGGTGTTTTTACGCATATCTCCGTGGAAGAAGGTCATGAGGTTTGGAAAGAAAGGGAAGTTAAGTCCAAGGTACATCGGCCCCTTTGAGATTCTTGATCGTGTTGGGGTTGTGGCCTATCGACTAGCACTTCCACCTACTATGGCCAAGGTGCATGATGTCTTCCATGTATCCCTCTTAAGGAAGTACATACCAGACCCTTCACATGTACTCTCTTCCGAGGTGGTACAGTTAGAAGACGATCTTTCTTATGAGGAGCAACCAGTGAAGATCTTAGATCGTAGAGAAAAATTTCTACGAAATAAGACAATGCCCCTCGTCAAGGTGTTGTGGAGAAACCACAAGTGTGAAGAAGCAACTTGGGAGTCAGAGGATATGATGAAGCTAAGTTACCCACATTTGTTTTAGTGTGGGAAAAGGAAAATTTCGAGGGCGAAATTTCTTAAGGGGGGAATGTTGTAACGACCCAAAGTTTCATTAATGGAAAATCCCTCTTGATCCAGTTAAATGTTTCTTTATGAAAAAAAATGTTTTTATAAGATGTCAACTTCTTTAGTTTTATGTTAAGATTTGTGACCGTTACTTTTATAGCCGTTGAACAGTGATCATCTGAGTAGTATAAATATAAGGCTTTAACGAAACCATTTCTACTCAGACAAAGGAAGCGATGGCCTCATCCAGTAGAATTGCCCCTTACGAAGCCCATTTGTCGGAGCTCGGAAAAGAGGTGGCATCTTTGGGCTTTGCCCTTGACCAAGCCCAAGCTGAGCTTCATCAAGTCAAGCTCGAACGTGATCGTCTACGAGAAAATGGAAGTTGATAGAGATTACCACTCGAGCGATGTTATCTGAGCAACCCCAAGAGTCTGTCACCATCGCACACCTTACCCTTAGGTCTTATGCAGCTATTTTAAGGGGTTATGTAACAAATAAGTAGCACCATGTTCATGTACATTTTTTTTGTATATAATAATGAATATAATTTCTAGTCATTTTTGATACATTGTAATTAGTTTTTAAAGTACAAATGGTGTTTTTAGTTATTATTTAATTGAGAATTATATTTTATTAAATTAAAGGATTTTTGAATTAAATAATATTTTAATAAAATAATATTTTTAATATTAAATTAATTTTTATTAAATATAAATGATCTTATAATTTTATGAATGCAATTAAAATTTTTATTAAGGTTTGAAAGCCATTTCTGTCAAAACCCGTGAATTTTTTATAAATGTCGGTTTTTATTTTAAAAGTGAAAATTCAAATATTTAGAAAATTATTTAGATAAAATAAATATTATTTTTGGAATCAGGACGTCGAAATTATCCAACGGTGAATTTTTCATAATTTTCTGAGACAGTCAAATTTTTGGGTAAAAATTAAATACCATTTAAATATATAATGTGTTTTATGACATCATAATGACCCAATGGTGATGTAATAAAATACCATAATCCTTATGTTCGGCCAATATGTGTTTTATCATTAAAATAATGAGGTTTTGGGTTTGTTTGACTTACTTTTCAAGGCATTAATGGAGCCCTCAAGACTTATTCAACACTTTTCCTTTTTAAATTAATTTCCATGGGAGTGTGACTCACCTCCACATAAGCAACCCTAATTTTTTAATAAGTTCGGATCTTGGAATTGTAAAATATTATTTTCCTCTTTCCTTTTCCAGAAACCATGGGCAAATACCATGGGATGGTTTGTGGTTTGTATTATTTTAATATAAGGGGTCCCAAACCTAAATAATAAAGAATTCTCTCACCTTTCCTATATAAACCCACCCAAGCTCCCACTTCCTCCTCACTCAAAGCCCTTGAAGTTCGTCCAACCTCTGCCCTACTCTCTCTATAATCCTCTCAAGGTGCCCCAAGCTCCCAAGAAGCCTCTCACAAGCCTCTCTCTAGCCTTTGGAAGCACACTTCCAAGTAAGGGGTTTTCTTCCTTTCTCATTTTTTTGTCAATTTTCTTTAAGTTGTATTTCCCTTTTTATTTCAATTATGAATGTTGGGGTATGGTTTTTCACCTCCGCCATACTACCCTCTTATTATTTGAATGATGGGAGAACCCTTTCTCTCTCATTAAATGCCTCCCATGTACACCCGTTACTATGCCGAAATTCCGAAAGGAACTTCTCTCTCTTCTTTTACATTCAAGCAATAATTTTGTATCATGAATCTAAATTCCTTTTTCAATTGTTGAGACATGTATCTATATGACCTCCTTACTGTACATTTCATGTAAATATGATGAGGAACCCCTTTCTCTCTCATCAACCTTTTTTATGAAATCTTATGTCACGCCGTTACACTGCCGAAATCACACCGATTTTCTAAACCAATATCATTGTGTAGTGAATACCATGCCCATTTCTCCATCAAGGGTATTCACCTTTATGCACATTTACTTATTGATTATAAAGTTTCATGTATGAATTCCACATCCCATTATCGTGGAATAAATGATTATGTTTTATGAATCCATGTTTTATGATCCATGTGGCACACTTATGCATGAAATGAAATGTTTAAGAAGGGTGCACCCTTTATAGCGCTCCAATGCATTGGGTAAAGTATAGTATCATGATACGTCATGTGAAATGAGTGTTTACTCATGCTAATTCAAGTGCAACGAGGGTTTACTCGTGCTTCAAGTGCAATGAGGGTTTACTCATGCTCCATGTGCAATGAGCCTTGGCTCATGCTAATTCAATGTTAAGTGTTGTTGCCACATTTCCATGTTATGATTATCATGCTTTATCATGACTTTATGTTCATGTTTCTGTTATGATCTATTGATATTCCTATTGCCTAACATGTATTGTACTCCTCATGTTATTCATTGTGTACTCCCTTACTGGGCTTTATAGCTCACCCTTTTCTTATGCATGTCCTCAGGTTATCCCATGAAATGCTAAGTACGAAGGAATGTAGTGGTCATGTAAAGGAAGTTTTCAATAAAGATGTAGTATTTCAAGTTTAAAGTTTTTATGTAATGATCCTAAGCCCCAAAGACACTAAACCTCTCGATCTTCTTTGTTGTATCAAGTGAAGTTTTATGTAATAAAGCATGCTTAAGTTGTAATGAAAAGCAGGGTTGTCATAGTTGGTATCAGAGGATAGGTTTAGTTATTTTTGGGATTAGGAAACCCTAGTAAAGCCTTAGATACAAGACTAAGCATAATAAAAACATTCCTAAGTTTTGGTAAATACTAAGTAAGTGGTTTATCAAACAAATACATCCCTGTCTGGATACGAGTAGGTAGAGGCGGCTCTGGCACAGATGTATCCTAGGGGTAAAACCCGAAAACCCCGCTTTGAGCTAGACTCGAACGGGAACTGGTGCATGACAACGGGCCTTGCTGCACTCTTGGTTATGACACTCCCGGGGGATATGTTTTGATAAATTCACAATCTTATTATGAACCCTTATTAAAGGAAAAATGCCCCTAAGAATATATGTTAGAAGGAAGATCATGAAAAGCCTGGATTGAATCCTATAGACTCATGAGTTAAAGAGATTAAAGTTTATTTATAAGTCATCAACTTTTGTCTTTGGATTACCCTTTATGTGTTACCCCTAACTTTCCTTTTATTCCAGCCAATGGCCGGTAATAGGAGAACTCGGGCTAACAACCGTTGTGAAGATCAGTGTGATGATTGTACTAATGAGATGCCCAATCCGATGGGAGTGGGAATCGCGAACTTTGTCACGCTTCTCTCTCAGCTAACTCAAGTTTTGAATAGAAACACTGGTCAAGAGGAACGTTCAACCCCCCCTAAGAGAGAACAAGTCGCTATTGAAAGCTTCATGAGATAAAGGCCTCCTAATTTTAGTGGATCATCCGATCCCACGATTGCTGAACAATGGATCAACTCCATTGAAAAGATATTCTCCATCCTCCAATGCTCTGAAAAAGAGAAGGTTCTCCTGGCGGCTTATCGTATGGAGGGTGAAGCTGATCAATGGTGGACGTTGATCAAAAATACGAAGCTTGAGGAGGAGATCGAGGCTTTGGAATGGAAGGTATTCCGAAAGATGTTTTTCGATAAATATTTTCCACGCACCCACCATCTTAAGATAGAAAGGGACTTCCTTTCCCTCAAGTAGAAGGATGAGGAATCTGTGGGAGCGTACGAGGCAAACTTCACAAGGCTTGCACGATATGCTTCCGGCTTTGTCGTTACCCCCGAATGCAAGGTTGACCGCTTCTTTGGTGGGCTGAAGCCTAGCTTGCGGAAAGCATTAGCGATCCGTGACTTCGACAGCTATGAGGAAATTGTCCGATGTGCCCTCAAGGTTGAAATGGAGATCGGAGAATCACAGGGGTATCATGGGGACAAGAAGCGGAAGGTGGACTTCAATGCTGGTGGTCCGATGGATAAATCCAACGGCGCTAAGAAATTCCAGCACCCCACTTTCCAAAAGTGTGGAAAGAAGCACCCTAGAAATTGCCTTAGGGGGACAAGAAAATGCTTCAAGTGTGGAAGAGAAGGGCACCTAGCTGTTAACTGTCAGCAAGAAGGACCCGCGGCTGCGACAGAGGAGAGGAACGCTCCGTTCGAACCTCAACGTGTTGTTCAATGCTTCAAATGCAAAGAACCGGGTCATTTTGCAAATCAGTGCCCTAATCCAAGGGTTATCGGAGGCAATCAACAACCTCCAAGACAACAAGGAAGAGCTTTTGCCATCACTTCTGCCGAAGTGAACCCCGAAAATGAAGTGGTGACAGGTACGCTAGTTATTCATTCAAGAATAGCGAACGTACTTTTTGATTCAGGTTCTACGCATTCTTTTATATCTCAAAAGTTTAGTAGAACAATCCCTGCACCACCACAAATCATGGAAGTAAAGATGTCGGTGAGTACGGCAAATGGGGAAATCATTGCATCCCATGAGTATAAGTCCTCCCCTGTTATAATATGTGGGTTGAATTTCCCGGCGAACCTCGTCATACTCCCTTTGGTGGAATTTGATGCAATTCTTGGCATGGATTGGCTTTCCTTATATAGAGCCAACATAAATTGTCGGGAGAGGGAAATCACACTCCATATGGAGAATCGACCCCCGATTCTTTACAAGTGTCAGGAGGAAGATGAATCTCGTTTAGCTCCATCATCTCAAGCATGGATATTACTGCCTTATGAGCATGCATATCTGGATCAGATGATTGAGTCCAAGGAAGAATCCACCCTTGAAGAAATGCCTATTGTGAGGGAATTCACTGAAGTATTTCCCGAGGAACTTTCCGGTCTTCCTACAAGAAGAGATGTTGAGTTCTCAATTGAACTTATACCTGGGGCGCTACCAATATCCAAAACTCCATATAGAATGGCTGTTGTTGAGCTTGAAGAGCTGAAGAAACAACTACAGGAGAATCTGGATAAAGGGTTTATACGCCCAAGTGCATCACCATGGGGTGCACCAGTCCTCTTCGTCAAGAAGAAGGATGGGTCAATGCGGCTTTGCATCGATTATCGTGAACTTAACAAAATTATGATAAAGAACAAGTATCCTCTCCCAAGAATCGATGAATTGTTTGATTAGCTGCGTGGAGCACAATACTTCTCCAAGGTCGACTTGCGGTCGGGATATTATCAAGTAAGGGTGAAGAAGGAAGATATCCCCAAGACTGCTTTTCTTACAAGGTACAGGCACTATTAATTCATAGTAACGCCTTTCGGACTCACCAATGCTCCAGCAATATTCATGGACTTGATGAATAGAGTCTTTAGAGATTACCTAGACAAATTTGTGGTAGTCTTTATAGATGATATTCTAATATACTCCAAAACCAAGGAGGACCATGAGGAGCATTTAAAAACTGTACTAGAGACTTTGCGCAAGGAGAAAATCTATACAAAGTACAGAAAGTGTGAGTTTTGGTTGAAGGAAGTCTCATTCTTGGGCCATATCATCACAAGCAATGGGATATCTGTGGACCCCTCCAAAACAGATGCAATTGAGGGATGGCCGAGGCCAACATCGGTAACTGATATCCGTAGCTTCTTGGGGTTAGCTGGATATTATCGACGATTTGTGAGAAATTTCTCACGATTGTCCAACCCTCTTACCAAGCTAACTAGAAAGGGAGTAAAGTTTGCTTGGAGTGATGAATGTGAAGAAATCTTCAAGGAGTTGAAAAAGAGGCTTATCACTGCACCCGTGCTCACTTTACCCACAAGTGGGGAGCTTTTTGTGGTATTCAGTGATGCTTCGAAGAAGGGCTTAGGATGTGTGCTGATGCAGAATGATAAAGTGATATCCTATGCCTCAAGGAAGTTGAAAATCCATGAGCGAAACTATCCAACGCATGATCTGGAGTTGGCGGCGGTGATCTTTGCCTTGAAAATCTGGCGGCATTATCTCTATGGAGAGAAATGTGAGATATATACTGACCACAAGAGTCTTAAATATATATTCACACAGAAAGAGCTTAATATGCGCCAGAGAATATGGATAGAGCTCATCAAGGATTATGACTGTTCAATACATTACCACCCTGGGAAGGCGAACAAGGTGTCATATGCCCTAAGTAGAAAGGATCCAGCAATTCTATCAATGATGAGAATTGAGAAGGATCCAATCTTCTTAGACTTGATGAAGATGGACGTGGGAATCATAAAGAAGGGAACATCATCAATCCTTTCACAAATGATTGCTCAACCATCTCTTTTGGAAAGGTTAAAGGATGCTCAAAAGGATGATGTGGGAATCCAAGAAAAAGTGGAAGCTATCAAAAAGGGAAAATCCTCAGAGTTTAATGTTAATGAAGAAGGAATTGTGCGGTTTGGGAAAAGACTTTGTGTTCCATCAAGTTCGGAGCTGAAGAAGGAACTTTTGGATGATGCACATAGTTCAAATTTCTCTATTCACCCAGGGAGCACAAAGATGTATCGAGATCTCCGAGAAAACTTTTGGTGGGATAATATGAAGAAGGAGATCGCTGAATATACATCAAAGTGCCTGGTGTGTCAGAAAGTGAAGGCAGAGAGGCAGAAGTCTAAGGGGATGATGCAACCATTGCCCATACCAGAATGGAAATGGGAGAACATCACCATGGGCTTTGTCACCGGACTTCCAAGGACATCCAAAGGCAGCAATGAAATCTGGGTTGTTGTGGATCGTCTTACAAAGACTGCACACTTCATTGCTATTCGAGAGGATTTCTCTTTGGATCAACTGGCACAGATATATATCAGGGAAGTGGTACGGTTGCATGGAGTACCACTATCTATTGTGTCTGACCGAGATCCAAGATTTACCTCTAAGTTTTGGAAGAGTCTTCAACATGATCTGAATACTGAACTGAACTTCAGTACGGCCTATCATCCTCAAACTGATGGCCAATCCGAGCGGACTATCCAAACACTTGAGGATATGTTGAGAGCGTGCTCAATGGACTTTAAAGGAGGATGGGATCAACATCTTCCTCTAGTTGAGTTCTCTTATAATAATAGTTTCCAATCGAGCATCCAAATGGCACCATATGAAGCCCTGTATGGGAAAAGGTGTAGAACACCGGTATGTTGGGATGAGGTCGGTGAACGTAAACTACTTGGACCAGAAATGGTCGAAGAAATGGTGGAGAAGGTGAAAACCATTCAGCAGTATATCAAGGCAGCCCAGAGTCGACAGAAGAGTTATGTAGATAATCGTCGATGAGACCTTGAGTTTAAAGTCGGAGACATGGTGTTTTTACGCATATCTCCATGGAAGAAGGTCATGAGGTTTGGAAATAAAGGGAAGTTAAGTCCAAGGTACATCGGCCCCTTCGAGATTCTTGATCGTGTTGGGGTTGTGGCCTATCGACTAGCACTTCCACCTACTATGGCCAAGGTGCATGATGTCTTCCATGTATCCCTCTTAAGGAAGTAAATACCAGACCCTTCACATGTACTCTCTTCCGAGGTGGTACAATTAGAAGATGATCTTTCTTATGAGGAGCAACCAGTGAAGATCTTAGATCGTAGAGAAAAAGTTCTACGAAATAAGACAATGCCCCTCGTCAAGGTGTTGTGGAGAAACCACAAGTTTGAAGAAGCAACTTGGGAGTCGGAGGATATGATGAAGCTAAGTTACCCACATTTGTTTTAGTGTGGGAAAAGGAAAATTTCGAGGGCGAAATTTCTTAAGGGGGGAATGTTGTAACGACCCAAAGTTTCATTAATGGAAAATCCCTCTTGATCCAGTTAAATGTTTCTTTATGAAAAAAATGTTTTTATAAGATGTCAACTTCTTTAGTTTTATGTTAAGATTTGTGACCGTTACTTTTATAGCCGTTGAACAGTGATCATCTGAGTAGTATAAATATAAGGCTTTAACGAAACCATTTCTACTCAGACAAAGGAAGCGATGGCCTCATCCAGTAGAATTGCCCCTTACGAAGCCCATTTGTCGGAGCTCGGAAAAGAGGTGGCGTCTTTGGGCTTTGCCCTTGACCAAGCCCAAGCTGAGCTTCATCAAGTCAAGCTCGAACGTGATCATCTACGAGAAAAATGGAAGTTGATAGAGATTACTACTCGAGCGATGTTATCTGAGCAACCCCAAGAGTCTGTCACCATCGCACACCTTACCCTTAGGTCTTATGCGGCTATTTTAAGGGGTTATGTAACAAATAAGTAGCACCATGTTCATGTACATTATTTTTTTTTGTATATAAAAATGAATATAATTTCTAGTCATTTTTGATACATTGTAATTAGTTTTTAAAGTACAAATGGTGTTTTTAGTTATTATTTAATTGAGAATTATATTTTATTAAATTAAAGGATTTTTGAATTAAATAATATTTTAATAAAATATTATTTTTAATATTAAATTAATTTTTATTAAATATAAATGATCTTATAATTTTATGAATGCAATTAAAATTTTTATTAAGGTTTGAAAGCCATTTCTGTCAAAACCCGTGAATTTTTTATAAATGTCGGTTTTTATTTTAAAAGTGAAAATTCACATATTTAGAAAATTATTTAGATAAAATAAATATTATTTTTGGAATCAGGACGTCGAAATTATCCAACGGTGAATTTTTCATAATTTTCTGAGAGTCAAATTTTTGGGTAAAAATTAAATACCATTTAAATATATAATGTGTTTTATGACATCATAATGACCCAATGGTGATGTAATAAAATACCATAATCCTTATGTTTGGCCAATATGTGTTTTATCATTAAAATAATGAGGTTTTGGGTTTGTTTGACTTACTTTTCAAGGCATTAATGGAGCCCTCAAGACTTATTCAACACTTTTCCTTTTTAAATTAATTTCCATGGGAGTGTGACTCACCTCCACATAAGCAACCCTAATTTTTTAATAAGTTCGGACCTTGTACTTGTAAAATATTATTTTCCTCTTTCCTTTTCCAGAAACCATGGGCAAATACCATGGGATGGTTTGTGGTTCGGATTATTTTAATATAAGGGGTCCCAAACCTAAATAATAAAGAATTCTCTCACCTTTCCTATATAAACCCACCCAAGCTCCCACTTCCTCCTCACTCAAAGCCCTTGAAGTTCGTCCAACCTCTGCCATACTCTCTCTAGAATCCTCTCAAGGTGCCCCAAGCTCCCAAGAAGCCTCTCACAAGCCTCTCTCTATCCTTTGGAAGCACACTTCCAAGTAAGGGGTTTTCTTCCTTTCTCATTTTTTTTGTCAATTTTCTTTAAGTTGTATTTCCCTTTTTATTTCAATTATGAATGTTGGGGTATGGTTTTGCACCTCCCCCATACTTCCCTCTTATTGTTTTAATGATGGGAGAACCCTTTCTCTCTCATTAAATGCCTCCCATGTACACCCGTTACTATGCCGAAATTCCGAAAGAAACTTCTCTCTCTTCTTTTACATTCAAGCAATAATTTTGTATCATGAATCTAAATTCCTTTTTCAATTGTTGAGACATGTATCTATATGAACTCCTTACTGTCAATTTCATGTAAATATGATGAGGAACCCCTTTCTCTCTCATCAACCTTTTTTATGAAATCTTATGTCACGCCGTTATGCTGCCGAAATCACACCGATTTTCTAAGCCAATATCATTGTGTAGTGAATACCATGCCCATTTCTCCATCAAGTGTATTCACCTTTATGCACATTTACTTATTGATTATAAAGTTTCATGTATGAATTCCACATCACTTTATCGTGGAATAAATGATTATGTTTTATGAATCCATGTTTTATGATCCATGTGGCACACTTATGCATGAAATGAAATGTTTAAGAAGGGTGCGCCCTTTATAGCGCTCCAATGCATTGGGTAAAGTATAGTATCATGATACGTCATGTGCAATGAGTGTTTACTCATGCTAATTCAAGTTCAACGAGGGTTTACTCGTGCTTCAAGTGCAATGAGGGTTTACTCATGCTCCATGTGCAATGAGCCTTGGCTTATGCTAATTCAATGTTAAGTGTTGTTGCCACATTTCCATGTTATGATTATCATGCTTTATCATGCCTTTATGTTCATGTTTCTCTTATGCTCTATTGATATGCCTATTGCCTAACATGTATTGTACTACTCATGTTATTCATTGTGTACTCCCTTACTGGGCTTTATAGCTCACCCTTTTCTTATGCATGTCCTCAGGTTATCCCATGAAATGCTAAGTACGAAGGAATGTAGTGGTCATGTAAAGGAAGTTTTCAATAAAGATGTAGTATTTCAAGTTTAAAGTTTTTATGTAATGATCCTAAGCCCCAAAGACACTAAACCTCTCGATCTTCTTTGTTGTATCAAGTGAAGTTTTATGTAATAAAGCATGCTTAAGTTGTAATGAAAAGCAGGGTTGTCATACAAAATCCATTTCTGTTTTGTCTCATGAGACATAATGATGAATCGAGAGGCTATAGTGGGTCCTAAAAATCAATTAATAAGTCCAATACATTACTCATATGAGTAGGGTTAAACATAAACAATATATACATATTAAGTGTAAATGACTTTCCCAAATCTATAAATATAATCACTAACCATTCTGGGTAGTATGGTGAATGGTATCAAGATAATAAATCCATAGTCAAACTGATCATAAAAAATTTAGTAAAATATGGTAGATGATAATCATAATATATCAACATAATTTAATCATAATATTCAAAATATGTTTTTAAATATACTAAAATACTCTAATAAAATCATCGAGGAATTCTTGAGGGAAATACCCCTTTTATTTTGCTAAGAAGAGTTCTTTTGAAAAACTATTTTTTATTTTTCAAATTTGTTTGTATAAAACCAATAGTGAAAAAATAAAGTTTTTTCATGAAAAAATTAGTTATTTTAGAAAAACAATTGTGTCTTAGAATAGATTATGGATGGTACTTGAAAATGGGTAAGAAATTGGGAAGTTCCCTTTAACCGGGTTTGCTTATCTGGAAGAATTGAGAGGGGAACCCTGTAAAACATGTATTTCCCCTTAAAAAAGATAAAATGATATGAATATATGATTTTGGAACATATAAAAATAATTTATCATAATTAAACAAAAATAATGAAACATTACATTGGAGTAAAGAGAGAGAATGAGTAACTCGAAGGAAAAATGGGGGTTCGGGTACCTTTTATCCAAAAGTGTTCTGCACATGACCTTAATATTATAGATAATCAAATTAAATACATTAATTAATTAATTAAAAACATTTTATACACATATTATATTTATTATAATTTTATTAAGTTTATTTAGGGTCTTTCTGATGAGTTATAAGATACAACTTTGTCATTCGGGAGCATTCATTTTCTTGGTTTTCATGATCGGTTTACTTGTATATGAGTATGGAAGGTCATGTAAAATGGGAAAAGATATCTAGAATTTAATTTATATGTTATTAATGAACATACATAAGATTAAATTTTTATTTAAGTCATTTGGTTATTTGGGGTGAGGATGAATCATTAGATAATATGTTAGTGATAATCATTTAGATTATTTTGACGGTTTTTCGATCATCACAACTTGATTTTTTTTATTAATTAAAATTATGTATATATAATGGCTATAGAAAATTAAGTAGGATATACATATATTATAATTTTTTTAACCATAAAAATGGTTTTATTACCAGACTTGAAGGTGTTAATGGAAAATGAAAATGCATCATCCATGATGTCAGAAAATTGACACATCACGATGATGTTTTCATTTATAGAATAAAAGAGAGAGAGAAAGGAGTTTGATGATGGATATTACATTAAAATGGTATAATTATAGTATATAAATGATATTGGAGTTATCATGTCTCTTTGGATAGGGTATGTGAGATAATAATAAGTAAATAAAAGAAATTGAAAAGAAAATAAAAGAAAATAAAGAGGTTTTTTACCTCTTGAATTATTCTCCTTGAGAACCTCCTTAAGGGGATTGTTTTTGATATTTTGTTGAGAAAAAAGGATAATGGAAGTGAGGGAGGGTCTTTAGAAGAGTAGTGGGTAGAAATTTTACAAGTCTCAAATCTTTGAAGGTGTGAGGAGAAGGGGTGGTGAGGGTGGTATTTAGAGTGGAGGAGAGGGGTGTTTTTTTATTATTTAATTCATTTGTTTATTATTTTGGATCTAGAATATGAATAATTTGAGAATTATCACAAAATATGTTAAAATAATGAATTATGGTCAAATATTATAGGCTTACATAAGCCATACATCACCTATGAAATAATAATTCATGTATTTAGCATTTATCATAAATTATCGTATTTTACTATTCACCAAAAATTCAAGTATTTTAGAAAAATCTCAAAACATCACCCTAACCATTTTTTATGTATATAATTAAAAAATGAACTC
This sequence comes from Viscum album, assembly GCA_963277665.1. Lineage (NCBI taxonomy): Eukaryota > Viridiplantae > Streptophyta > Magnoliopsida > Santalales > Viscaceae > Viscum > Viscum album. The sequence continues at coordinate 761,868,920 of OY728165.1, forward strand.
CATTTTATTAAAATAATTATATAAATATGATAAATTTAATTTTTAATTAAAATCATAATTTACTTGAAAAATACAGATTTTAAAATTAACACTTTGAAAACTTAACTAAGGTCTCATAAAATCATCTTAAAATCATAAGATAACAAAATATTAATTTATGAATAAATTTTATGAAAATAAAGTTTCTTTTAAATCATTTTATTAATTATAAAATTTAATTAAATATTTACGACTTACAAAAATACCAACACATAATTAATAATTTTTAAAATATTCATTTACTTATACTATTATATAATTAGATCACACTTTCATTTATAAGATGCCTAAATTTTATTTATACTTTCATGGGTGACATTACTATTCATTTGGAAGGTTTACTATTTATAAGGGTCATATTAATACTCCTAATGTCAAGTTACTATTCCATCAATATTGGTTCTTAAACTTCTAGAAATACCACTTATTTCATTAATTATTCATTTATAAAGTTTGTATTGTGTTCTATAAGTGATTTTATGTGATTTATACTATATGAAATAATTATAAGAAGGGAGGATGAATGAAAAAACATTTTATTAAATATATAATATATAAATTTCATTAATACTATTCATTCCCGCCAATTTAACATCTAGGTTATAACGATCATTTTAAAATAATTATATTTAATTGTATATCATTGTTCATTTAAGATTGATGTTGCGTGAAACTGATGCTGTCGAAGAAATTAAATTCAAAAATACATATACCATAAAATATTGGGGTGTTACACACTTTCTGCCATATAATCTAAGCATACTGCGTCTAAGTTTCTATCTATATCTAGACTAAGGAATAGTTATAGCTTAGGTAGATCCAATCGGTTTGACCATGACCAATTGGCGTCCCTTGAATCACTTCACATCCTAAGACATTGGTCTATCCCGAGCTAGAGTTAAGATTATATTTTTCCTAAATCCCTTAAATTGACTCTGGTCCCTTCCTTGTCATTTATTTTAAACCCAAGCTAACAAGTTCTAGAAAAACCAAGCCTAAAGAGTGAATGAGAGGAATCATTTCAAAAGGTTCAGTTTGATTGGTTGCCTACCTACCAGTAGTCCCTATGGGTTCGGCCCCACACTACTTCTTTACTATACCTTTTTAGTTAAGAGTAGTTTGGGATATAAAATTTCCAAACTTTATTAATGCCCGTGCAGAATTAATGATATTGCACAAGCCGATCATCTAAAAATAGAATAAATACTTTTAGTTTACAATGTATTACTTACAGTATATGTCCAATTATGTTGGTAAATTATAACTTTCCACCATGGTTATGCATGAAGAGCAAATACATTATGTTTTCCCTGCTTATATCTGGACCAAAACAACCCAATAATGATATTGTTGTCTATTTGGCTCCATTGATTGAATATATGAAATTGATATAGTATACAAGTGTTATAATTTATGATTATCATAGAAGTGAATAATTCACATTGAGATCCATGTTGTATGGGATGATAAATGACTTTCCTATATATGAAAATTTATTAATCTATATAATTAAAGAAATGTTAGGGTGTCCCATTTGTTAATAATTTATACACTTAGTTCAGTTGAAACATTATTCAAAGACTATGTTTTTATGAAATCATTTTTTTACCTTGATGACATAAATATCGACCCGAAATGACAATATTCGATGGGAATACCAAAAAATGTACAACACCATCTCCATTAATTGGTGATCAACTATTTAATAAAGTAAAAGATATTGAAATTGTTTTTGGTAAACCATTTTAAAAAAACCTTACAAGATTTTTTTGGAAAAAGAAATCAATTTTCTTTGAATTACCATACTATAATTGTTGGTAAGATAGATATTTTCTTGATGTCATTCATATAGAAAAAAATGTATTTGATAGTGTTATTGGCACATTACTAATGTTCCTGGGAAAAAATGGAATCAATGCTAGTTTGAACATGATTGACATGAGGACAAGGTAAGAGTTGGCATCAGTGAAGAGTAAACGGTGATTTTTTCTTCCCCCAGTAGCTTACACTCTATCCAGACAAGAAAATATGAAAAATTTCATTTTCTTTAATGGTGTAAATTTTTTTGAGGGGTATTCATAAAATACCAAGAATTTAATGTAAATGACTGATTTATATGGACTAAAATTACACGAATATCATTTTTTGATTCTAGATTTGATGTTCATCACTTTAAATTACATTATACCTAAAAGTGTATGACATTCATGAACCGAAATCTTATTCTTTTTCAAATATATATGCAGTAAAATTATAGAACCAATGATGTTTCCAATTATGAATAAGAAGGTTGTATTTATATTATGTGAATTATATATTCTCTTCCCACTATCATTCTTTGATATAATGGTCCACCTAATGGTTCACTTGGTTAGATAGGTTAAACTATCTGTTCTTATCCATTACAGATGGATGCACACTATTGAACATTATATGAAGATTTTGGAAGGGTACTTAAATAATCAAAGTCATATAGAAGGTTTTATTGCAAAATGATATATTATTGAAAAATATATTGAGTTCTTTATTGATTACCTATCAAATTTTGATAGCATCGGTCTCCCAAAGTCTCATCATAGTGGAAACCTTATGGTTGAAGGGATTCTTAGAAGATATATTGTTATAATTACCATCACAGAGTAGAAGAAATATCACCATTACATTTTACATAATAGTGAAGATGTTTATCCATACATTAAATCCCACAAATCAATTATTAGATATTTGAATCCATTAAGGGTTGAAGGATGGATATCATATACACACAATCAATAGTTTATAGGATGGTTAAAAGATCATATTTATAAGGAGTTATATGAAAGTATGAATTCAATTGTCAAATGACTTAAATTTCTAGACATGGGACCAAATAAAAATATTATATCTTACACTAGTTCTATAATTAATGGTTATATGTTATATATAAAATAACATGATAACCGTAGTATGATGAAAAACTGTGAAGTTATGCTTATGGTAAAGCAACTCACGTATCCGATTCCAAGGATATAAATCCAATTTATGCAAATATGTAATATTTTGGTGTCATCGAATTGATATACAAGTTGGATTATACATCAATTCAAGTGAATATTTTCTATTGTAAATGGTTTTATAATAGGATTGCAGTGAAATTTGATTAAATCGGCTTCATGAAGGTGAATTTTAGTGTAGAAGGGTATAAGGATGAGCTGTTCATAACGTCATCACAATCATTGCAGGTATTATATGTATAAAATTTAGCAAATAATAATTGGTCAATTATCCCACTATGGACCAAAACAAATATAGAGTCTGATGAAAATTCAATCAAGGATGACCCTTTCATTGGGAGATCACAATCATTTCATAGTGGTCCCAATGTAAATAATGACTTGTACATTAGAGGGGACCACAGAGAGGGGATTTGAATTCTTGATAGAGGATATAAATCCCTTCAATATTTAAACAAAATAAAGAGTTTTCAATGAGTAGGTTAAAGTTTTTTTATTATACTATGATTTTACTCATAATATTATATGTTATCTACTATATTAATATAATCTAAATTAATTGTTTGACTAATCATGCAAAAAATGGAGTCTGAACATGTTATGTTACTAATCTCGGGGAATAATAGACGGTAGATGCTGAAACTGAAGAAACATTAGGGGACCAACAACATGTTCATGAAAAAAACAAGAATGATGTAGCATCATCATGTTTACTAAAATTATCAAGTCAAGAAGAGAGGGTATAAAATCTGAGTTTTGATGGAACCAATGTGGATAACCTATTGACCCTAATAAGACAATTTTCATCAATTATGTTAGGGTAACAATGAGAATGAATGTGACAATTGATATAGATTTTTGGTGCCATGTCCATCCTGTAATGAAGGAAACCCTTTGGGAAGCTATTAAGGTAATTTTATGATATACTTTATCTATTTTATCAAAAAATTATAAAATGAAATATTGATTTAATTTTCATTATCCCTTGAAAAGTTATTTTATTTTAGATGATTTTCATAAGAAATATATCTTAGTGGCCATTGGAAAATCCCATAGAGTCTTCTGGACACTTCTTACCAAGCTTCATATTAGGGATGCCGAGGACAAAGTAAATCCCCACCCCCCAATTACATATACACACATTATAAAGTTGGAAACATATAATGTTTTCACTAGTCATCATGATGAAAAATCATTTCAAGAGAATTTTAGTCAATAATATTTTATTTTAAATTATTTATTTTATCATATTTTATTCAAAATTGTTAATTTATGAAATAAAAAAGGTGTTCTGAAAATAAACAATGTGAATAAAAACTAATGAACCCCTATCACAAAGAAAGGATGGGGTACACTCCACTAGAGAAGAAAATGGTATGTATTTTAAATCTAAAATATAAGTAATATGTGATATGAAACAATATATTTTACTTTGTTTATATGCATATTGATGAATCAAAATCCTAAGACACTTCCATCCCACATAATTTTCTATGGAAGGAGGCCCATGTAAATAAAGAGGGTAAACTAGTTGATGAAAACACACAAGAAGTATGGGAAACATGTGTAAGTATGAAATAATAGTAATTAATTATGATTTATAATAGTATTATATAAAAATATATATTTATGTTCATATGTTTTTATAAGGTTTAGATATAAGAATCGATAGTGACCGTACCCGAAGAAAAAATACTTTTAGTAGATTTGAAGTGGCCAGAATAATATGGTCGTGTTAGAGGTATAGATTTTGTAGTGTCACCTCAAACATATCTTGAGATGAAAAATATTCAAGAAGATACATATCATACGATAAAAGTATTTCAGGTACAAATAGATTATTTTTAAGATATTATTTCCCGATCTGGTTTGGAAGACCAATATATGTGAAAGGATTAAAGAGAACCGGTAGTGGAATAAAGACCAGTACATGAAGATCTAAATTACCCCACTATCTTTGAGTCTAGTCATTACCCTTATCCACATACCTTACTAGAGGTAATACATTTTTTCATTACTCTTCTTCCTAAATGTGAATCAAATAAATTCTGATAACTTTATATTACCAAAATAGTATAGGTTGAAGTTGTATGTGATTTATATCTATCAACACCCACACACCACATTATTGCAAGGGGTATGGTGTATAATATCCCAGGGGACATTCTATACAATAAAGAAATAAAAAAATATCACATTAGAGTGGGGTTTGTAGTATCTCAATATTTGAGCATTGAGTTTCCTGTTCCACTTGATGATCTGAATATTACAATGGTCAATGATACTATTGGAACTTTTATTGCATGGAAATATAATATTATAAAGATAAAAGAGGTATGTCCTATTAATTTTTTTTCAAATTAAAAACCTATAATAGTTTATGAAAAAAGGTTTAAAGTGGAGAATGTTAATACAGATGGATAAAATAGAGGGTAAATGGAAGGTCAGATCAAGACAATCCAATGAATCGACCAAGAAAACAAAAAACATTATGAGAGTACCTTCTCCCTGCTAGTTCCACTACATCATATATTGACATTAAAACTTTATACATAAACTACATTCAAATATGGATATGTTTCCTATATTCAATATGAAAAATAAATATTTATAAATTTCATCACATATGCGGTTGGTCTCGAGAGTATAAATGATATTATCAAGTTTTAATGGTTGGGAGTATCAGTTGTGAATACATACATGAGGTATATTTTCATAATCTATCTATCCGAAAAATGATCTACTATGTTCATTAAATTTAATAACTACTCATATTTTCCACAGGAATTTATATTACTACTATATAAATGGAAACCCTATAAAGCATGATTTGGATTCATTAATCCCTGTATCATGTCTATGAAAAAAATTTCTTTTGGGTTGGAATAAATTGATAAGATAAATTATGATCTTACCAAGGTTTTTGAGAAGAAAATAACAAAGGAAATAATCTTATTTATTCCTACAATGTAGGGGAAAAACTCTACAATCTAATCATATAAAATATATTTTTCCTTTTTAATTACTTATTTGTTTTTATTTTTTAGGAAGCACTAGATGCCAATCACAATCAATTTGGATACCCCAAATGTTTATTTTTGGGATCCAATTCATAGATTTCCATCAAAATGATCACACATGATGTGTATTGTGAAATTTTAATGCACTAAAATCAAAATTTTATAGATAAGCGTCGAATTATATGTTTCAGTTTGTGTTTTAATAAGATTTTTTTATTATAGGGTGATCTATAAATATGAGACAAATCATGGTATGACGTCAGTGACTGAACATAAAAATACCATGGATTTATTCAAAATAGAAATAGGTTAAGGTATATATATTGAAATATTTGAATATATAAACACATTTCAAAACAATTTACTCATTTTTCTCAATGTTTATGTAGTGTTCAAAGCCACATAACAACAAAAATTGTGGATATTATGTTTGACATTTTTTGAAAGATATCACATACCATCAAAATACTAGCATCCATGAACAAGTAATTTCCAAAGGTAATTATAATTTCATTAAAAATATTTCCTAATCGTTTGTTTGTCTATATTTTCTCAGTACTACCAATATTTCTAATAGTCTATGTACTAAAAAGAAGAAGTAAATTTGTTTAGATATGAGTGGGAAGAGTACATGGTGTCAGAATGTTTTCTGACATAAAATTTAGGTAATAACCTAATGTCTGTGATCTAGTATGAGATATGACCTTATAGATACACTTGGAATGTGAAGTATTAGTATCTTAATGCTTATATATTATTTTTTATCTATTTATCAAGAATTATAATGGAGGAAATAAATTTTTCTAGAAACTAATGGGTAGAATACAGTGTCTGAATGTTTATATACATCATGAAGACGTGACTTCCTACTAATAATTTAGTTAATTTTATCATAATTTAATCTAATTTTTAGTTAATTTATTTATTATTTTTAAGTGATATTTATTTTGTTAAATTTACATATTAGTTCAAAACACATATCACATTCTCAAAACAAATAAAAAAATTAATATTGTTTTTATACTTTAGGAAAACAATCGATATGTCATTTTTTATGTGTAGGAATTGACTACAAATAAATCCAAAACATGATGTGGCTGGTATGAATCAAAGTACATGTTTTCAATACAAAAGTGTCATTTTAGTTTGAAACCCATATCACATAGCTAAAGTAGAGTATACGAGCTTGGATTGTTTTAAAATTTTAAAAAACTATCCATAATTCATTTTTGATGTGCTAGAATTTACTACACATCAATATAACTTCCGATGTGGTCAATATGACTCTAAGTATGTGTTTTCAATATAAAAGAGTCATTTTAGTTTAAAACACACATCACATCACCAAAACTAATCAAAAGAGCTCTAATTATTTTCAAACTTTAGGAAAACAATACATAATTTAATTTTCACATGTAGAAATTGAACGCAAACCAATCTGACAGACATTGTGGTCAGTAGGACTTGAATTATTTGTTTTCAATATAAAAGTGTCATTTTAGTTTAAAACACATGTCACATATCCAAAACTGAGAAAACGAGATCAAATTGTTTTCAAACTTTACTAAAATGATTACTAATTCGTTTTTTATATGTAGAAATTGACCTCACATCAATTAAACACCTTATGTTGTTGGTATGACTTGAAATTCATGTTTTTAATATAAAAGTGCCATTTTAGTTTAAAGCATATGTCACATTACCAAAACTGAGAAAAAATCTCATATTATTTTCAAACTTTATGAAAACAACAAATAATTCATTTTTCATGTGTATTAATTAACCACACACCAATCTAATACCCGATGTGGTCAGTATGAATCGAAGTATGTGTTTTCAATATAAAAGTGTCATTTTAGTTTAAAAAGCATCACATTTACAAAACTAAGAAAACAAGCTCATATTGTTTTCAAAATTTAGGAAAAATATCCATAATTCATTTTTGACATGTGGGAATCAACCACACATCAATCCAACACTAAATTTGGTTGGTATGACTTAAAGTATGTGTTTTCAATATAAAAATGTCATTTTAGTATAAAACATGCATCAAATAACCAAAACCAAGAAAACAATATCATATTGTTTTCAAAATTTAGGAAAAATGATTGATAATTCAATTGTGACGTATAGATTTTGACTGCAAGTCAATCCAACACCTTATGTGGTTAGTATGACTCAAATTGCGCGTTTTCAATACAAAAGGGTAATTTTAGTTTAAAACACATGTCACATCATAAAAACTAATAAAACGAGCTCATATTGTTTTAAAAATTTAGGAAAATGATCCAAAATTCATTTTTGATGTATAGTAATTGACCACACATAAATCTGAAACATGATATGGTTGATATGACTCGAAGTCCATGTTTTCAAGACAAAAGTGTCATTTTAGTTTAAAACACACATAAAATTTCCCAAATTGAACAAATGATATCATATTATTTTCAAAATTTAGGAAAAAGGTCCATAATTCATTTGTGACATGTAATAATAAACTACACATCAATTTGATACACAATGTGACTGATATGACTCAATGTGTGTGTTTTCAATATAAAGGTGTTATTTTAGTTTAAAACACTTGTCACTAGACAAAACCAAGAAAATGAGCTCGATTTGTTTTTAAAATTTAGTAAAACGATCCATAATTCATTTTTGATGTGTAGAAATTTACCTCACATTAATACGTAACATGATGTAGTTGGTATGAATTGAAGTGTGTATTTTCAGTATATAAGTCCCATTTTAGTTTAAAATATACATCACATAGGAAAAACTGACCATAAAAAGCTCAATTTTTTTCTCATAATTTTATTTACTATTAATTAATTAATTTACGTACCATTTTTATATGATACTTATTTAGTTAATTTTCAAAGAGATAATTCTTGAAGATGAATAAGAAATGGTGTGAAAGTTAAAGGATTGTTCTCAAAAGCAAGTGAACTTGAATTGGATCATATCTGTAGTGAGTTTTTTATCACCACAGATGTGATCCGATTCAAGAGAACCTTCTTTTGAGAACAAAAAGAAATGGTGTGATGTGTAAGGATCAATTGAAACTCAATATGATACACGGTGTGCTTGGTATGAATCAAAGTATATGTTTTTAGTTTAAAATTGACATTTTTTGTTTAATTAATTTATTTATAGTATTATTAACATATGAATTGTTTTCTTATACAGATTCATTATTTTTCTCAAGATGTGGTGGTTTGTTTGGAAACTAATATAACTAGGGGTTTGGGGAAAAAGATAAAGGAACATTGATATTTTTTAATGTTAGTGATAAATTGTACTTACTCATGTAATTGTACAAACAAAATTTTAAAAATTTTATAATATAGTTTTTTTCTTGTATTTGTGTTGTAATTTTTTTTAATTAAAACTTGTATTTTCTCTCCCAATATTTTCTCTCCCAATATTTTCTCTTTGATCCCTATTTTTATAATGTAGTGTGATATAATTTTAACAGCGCACAACAGTAGTATCCCCCATTATCAACACTAGCAATAACACTGATAAAGTGACCCTTTTCAGTGATAAGAAAAGCTTTAAGTAATGATAAAGGTGTCCCTTTATCAATGCTTTTATAATGCTGATAAAGTCCTATAGATTTTAAGGGTGATATAATTTTCAATGTTTTTTTTGCATTGACAAAGCCCTATTATAGTATTGTTAAAGGCCATATGCATAGTAGTGAATGAAATTTCTTGAAGAACTTATTTTTCACTAAAATTATGATTTTTTACTTTATTTAAGCACTTGGTTGGAGATGGTCCAATGTATTTTGAAGAAGGGGGTGAAGGGAGGTGCAAAAAAAATATAAAAATGAAGGTATAATCCCCTCTATTTATCATAATCTTGTATGATATTTTTCAGAAAAACTCTGTCAGATCTATTTCTCAACATATTAATTTATGACTTTCAATAGGATAAATTTTTTATTAAAAATTTTAGTTTTCTTATTTTTTTTGGTATAATGTATTTATTTAAATTATATGGTTTTATGAATGTATGACTTAATGTTATTTATATGAATTAATTTATGTATGCATTATTTTTCTTTATATGATTTAATTTATATTTAATTATTTAGAAGATATAAATATGGTGTTTTCATAATTTAAATTATATATATAAAATAATATTATTTATACTCAGGAAAATATTCTTGTTTAGAAAAAATGTATATATTTATAATTTAAATTGTGAATAATTAGATTTGAATATATTTATATGTATATATTATATTATATAGTATATTTAGAGAAAATTAAATCGAAAATATAATATTTTATGTATAGATAAATAAAGAGAATCTTTCAAAATATTCTATAAAAATTATATTTTTAATAATTATATTTTTAAAATTATTATCAATTTTATTTGATTATAATTATATATATATGTTATATTATTTATCATATTTAAATTTATTTAAATATACAATATATTCTTCGATATATATATATAATATTATTTTTGTTAATGATTTTTTACTATTAGTAATAAATTTTAAATTATTTTAATTATAAATAATTATTATTTCAAGTAATTATGTATAAAATATAAATATTTAAATTTTGAAACGTTTAGTTATTTTAAAAACATGTATATATACTTAAATAATTTTATTATATTGAAAGTAACATAAGTTTACAATATTTTATTTTTTATTTATGTGTAAATTATATTACCTTTGTAAATTAAATTTAACAAAATGTACTATTAATAATATTTTGAGTAGTCATGTATAAAATAATAATATTTTTATTTAGAAAACTATAGTTGTTTACAAAAAAATAGAAATGTATTTTAAAATATTAGTAAATACTGTTGAATATATTTAAATTCATATATATATTATTTAAAAGTTGAAGTTGAAGTCTCTTTTTTATTGAAAAAAATGACCTCTTTTTTTGGGTAGAGCAGACCCATTACATGGCTCGTAGTCCCAAAGGGCATTAAATCCCAATACAAGGCCTGAAGGTCCATATTTTTGGCCCAAAGGCCCCTCTAGTGAATAGATGTATATATATATATATTTATTCTTTATTAGATATAGTTATAGGTAAAGTTACAATATGTTGAATATAATAAGTATCCAAAAAACATGTCAAGGGTATTGTGTGATGACTGATCTTAAGATGACTGACCGATGTATGATTGAAACTGCATGTCATATTTTTTCATATACAGTTATATAATTTGTAATAATTTATTTTATTTTCCCCATTGATGACCTACATGTCATCCTTCTCTCTAAGTATGTAGGGACCTATGCGGCCATGTAAAAATGTTATGTATCCTAAACCCCTATACCCTCTCACTTTCATGTTAGTAACATTATAATAAAAGGAAGTTTGACAAGAGGCATTGTTGTTCGATGCTATATTTTTACACCATAACTGAAAGTAGACCAATGGTTGATGAAATCTAAGATAGTAGAGGTTCCAAATGTTCCCTCCTTAAGTTTTCATTGGTTTATCAAATAATGATAAACTAATACACATAAAGAGTTTCAAGATCAAGTCATGGTTATTTAATCATAAATAATTAAAATGTGTTATACATTTTATGATATATTATAAATATATATAATGTTTTAATAATTTTTCTTTCTATGTAATCATATATGCATCAATATACTTTAATAATGCAGTTATTTATATCGATCAGGGTTTTATCCATTGTTTTCACCTGTAAGAGTGGAAAATATTTTTGAATGTATTAATATAAATATATGTATATATATAGATATTTATTATTTATTAGATATAGTTATAAGTAAAGTTATAATATGAAGAACATAGTAAGTATCCCAAAAAACATGTTAATAGTATTGTATGATGACTGATATTGAGATTACCGACCAATGTATGATTTAAATTTCATGTTGTATTTTTTTGTATGTGGTTATTTAATTTGTAATAATTTCATGATCTTTTGATGAAAAAACAATGTATGATTGAAATTTCATATCATATTATTATTTTTCTACAATTATATAATTTATAATAATTGAATTTTCTTTTTATCATTGATGAATTTTGTGTCATCCCTATCTTAAGTATATAAGGATCTACGTGTCCATGTAAAAATGTTATTTATCCCAAACCCCTATACCCTATCACTTTCATGCGAGTAAAATTGTAATAAAATTGTGTTCGATTAGAGGCATTTCTATTTGATGCTGGATTTTTACACCATGATTGAAAGGATATCAATGGTTTCTAAAATCTGAGATAATAGAGGTTCCATGTGTCTCCCTAGGTCTTGGTTGGTTTATTAAATAATGATAAGACAATCCATAAAAAAGTCTCAAGATCAATTCATAGTTATTTAATCATAATTAATTAAAAAATGTTAAACATTTGTTTATATAGCATAAATATATATAACATTTTATTAACAAAATTCTAGGTAATCATTTATACATCAATATACTAAAATGGTGAGGTAATTTATTCTGATCCAGGTTTTAGCTATAGTTTTACACTTGTAAGAGTGGGAAATCTTCATCAACATGTGATAATGGATGAAGTTCATAGGAAGATTTGTAGTCACTTAAAACTGAGGAATGATAGTAATTGATTCAATTAAATATCCACACATTCAATATGTTGATTGTCTATGGAATAATGAGTATCCTCTTCTTGATGATGAGGATTGGGTGTAGGTATCATCGTTGTTCTTATTGGAGTTGGTGCCCTAGAAATGAATTTCATAGTACTTGATTACATGTTTTCATTATTAATGAAGTTTTCTTATTACATCATCATTGTTACTCTATATGAAATTTATATGTGATAATTTCCTAAGAATATATGTCACACTAAAAGGTCATGACAATTCCCCACCATGATGAGAACTTAGAGGTGTCGTGACATCATTCTTGAATATGGTTCCATGTTCAGGTGATATTGTATGATGGGACAAAGACAATACATGTTATTAGGGGTAAGGGAATCTTAATATATTGGGACACCGTCTCATGGTGCTTTCCATCAGTAATCTATAATATAAGAGGTTATGAGAACAAAACTGTCAATAGAAAATCCGAATTTCCATGTGTCATTGGATATTCCTATGTGAAGATTTATATATTGATCCTTAGAATTTAAGATCATAATTAATGGATATCATGAATTACATAATTTTATGTATTAATGAAAATAGTGAGGACATATTCCTGTGGAGAGGTAAGATATGTTGGGTGTGTCCCAAGTGATATTGCATTAATAGATGATATGAGAAAGGATTTATCCCTTCTTTTCCTTAACAAAAGTTGATATCTCTGGACATTTGATGGAAATGGAACTACCTAGATAAATCGATGCCCATGGTGTTTGGTGGAAGAGTTCATTTCCATAAATTCAAAGAAAGAGACTTCCAACATATGGGTTTATGACACCAGCATGCAACCCATTTGATTTGAGATATCATGACAAAGGGATTATATTACATGGTAAGTGTTTGTAAGGAGTTGGATGTCATACAACATTAAATTATTTCTCTATAGGTTCTTTGGTGTGTTTCTAGATTCTAACCTTGAAATTTAAGCAGTTATTCCTAATGATAAGGAGAAAGTGCCTTATAGGGTCACATACTAAGTGTATCCAAAATATCAGTAAAATTAAAGCATTGAATTTGACTAGTTAGAATAAATAATATTTATTCAGGTTTGATTGATCACGAAGATTTAATCACAAGTTATTCAAAAGAATAAGAAAGTTATATAATAATAATAATAATAAATGTTTATTTGTAAGGATTAGAAAATACATTATTTATTATACTTATTGATGAATAATATAGTGATATTTATTTAATAAATAAATAGTCATTATTCAATAATCGGTAAATATCAATGAAGGAAAAAAGGCCGAGCATAATGGTTTGATTGGAAATCGTATAAATGATATTCATTAATATTATTAAAGTGTTGTGCATGTCAATAGATTATTATTATTATTATTATTATTATTATTGGACATGGGGTCAACTAATAATTTTTAAATAGGTAAGGGTATTTTTACAATTTTACAACTCTAAACCTTCCATAATAAATATCTAATTATAACACTTTCTAGAATCACTATTGTTATGAAAAACAAATAGAGATATACTCTCTCAATACATATAGTGAGTGATATATAAAGATCTATAACATAATCTCTATTCCTCCTCTCTCAATCCATTTAGAGAACATCAAGAGCTCTTCCTCCGTCAAGAAGAATTCTGCCACAATCAACCAAAAACAACAAAAGTGATTAGGATCAACCATGATAGCACTGTGATTTTACGACGATGTTCAGATATTTTAGTGCACATGTGGATCACCACTAGAGGGATTATACACTTGGATCATGTAGCAAAATGGTGGTACGATGAGATCTAATTAACCTAATCTTCTACAAAGAAAGAATTACAAGTTGAGGTAATTCTATATTTACTCATAAATTAATTATAAATCATATGTGGACATCCTCCTCTTCAGGTACCTTCATTTTTATATAGTCAAGTAGTCTATGGTTTTATTTGGATATGACATTTTTTTATCATGTGTAGAAAAAATTATAGGTAAATTAAGACTAGAATCCAAGTTGGAAATTCCATAAAGGCAGTTACAATGCACCATAATATATAAGTGGTATCAGAACTATCACATGTTTAATTTATAATTATTTATTTTTTATTGATTTTTTCATGAGTTTGTGTTGTTATTTTACTTATATTGATTCATTTTAAAATTTTAAATCATTGTCTCTTTCATTATCTATTCTCACTGACATAAAAAGTAAATGAATAAGATTAAAAAAATGAAGAAACATTCAAAGAGAACCATATGGGGATTCCAAATGTTTAATCTAGAAAAAACCACAGTACATGATGTGTACTTCCCAAATAAACACAATGTATTAGATATTTGACATATGTATCTCATGATAAAATCAGATAGATATGATGAAATATTATCCAAGATATGATAAAATTGGATCGATGTGTATATCTGGAAATAATAGAACACGACTTGAAGAACTACACACTGTGTAACCATCGTACACAATGTTTCGTTCTCGATTTCTCATGGTTGAGAACACGAGGTGTCCCAACGTTCCATGTATCAAACACATGAAATGGGTATTGACATATTGTGAAACTATGAGGCCACATGACATGTATTTTGGAAAACACACCATGTACCTTGAAATAATCTATAATAGGAAACACACTCAATTCCTAGATGTGTTCTGCAGAAATGGGAAGAAGACAGTAGAAACCGTGTAGTCTGTTGTAGGTAGTGTGCCCAATTTTACATGGATAAAATTTAAATATATAATCAAACCTATTCACATGAGTTCCATGTGTAATTTATTTGAAAGTACAATCTATCTCATAGGATTTATAATTATATATTAAATCAATTTCTATATTAAGATTTTGGATAGGCACAAGTACTTTCCTCTAAATACACTTGTCCACTTCACAAAATTTAAATGAAATTAATTTTGTTTAAAATTATAGATTATTATTGGATGGAATTAATATAAATTTAATTAATTGGATTAATTCATCATGCATTATCTTAATTAATGAATGAATCAAAGTAATTGATAACAAAGTTGAAATTGTATGCTCATTGCATGTTGCATGGATGATCATGAGATTAGACCAGCCCTATTTATGTGATTGGTTTCTTTTAATTTATTATGATTAAATTAAAATTGATGTCCCACATTTCATACCATTATCCTTATTATATAAAGGGCCACATGCCTGTAGTTTCTTTTATGTAAAACCCCTTTATCCAATCCATTAGATCCCCACACCTACATGTGATTAAACAATTATGTAATGATAGACCTCCTAGGGGAGAGGAGGGAGTCCAAGTCCAGAAGACAAGGTGAAACAAATCAATCCAATACATATGTGCCAATGTGGAATGCTGAAACATGAACCAAAATACGATTCAAGGTGATTTCCCTTAGGGTTGAGGGTTAGTTTATCATTCGCTAGATAAACTAACCATTATATAATATCATGATCATTCCACTTATATTTTATTTTTGTCAGTAGCATGGTTAATTATTTATATTTGTGAATACTAAGCGGTCACTTAATAAATAAATTAAAAATAATTAAATATGGAATAAAATATAAATGGATTACACATGAATATTTATCAAACATGGTTAGTCACTTAAGTAAAATCCACTTAATATTAACAAGTCAAGTGAAATGATAAATATAATTTTCACACATAAAGATAAAAATCCCTCAACTAAAATATTAATTTTCTATAACCTTCTACTAATTGAGTTAGAATCAACCTCATAATTCAAATTTATTTACCAACCTAAGTAGGAGTGATTTCAATTATTGTGGAACTTTTATCATGAAGACCTGTGTTGAATTAACTTGGTTCACATCAAAGGTTAACTACCCAAGTAGGACATGGTGTAACTAAGAGGCAAAGGTTGAGGAAATATTTATTCAAGATTTTAAGATTGGAGAGTCCACTTAACGAATCAAGGAAACATAAGTTAATATAGTTGGAAGGTTACACCTACATATAAACCTTCACATAACTTATTAGACTCAAGTATAGGTTATGATAAGGGTAATATGAATCCTTTACACTAGAATATATAAGAAACAAGATATTCTAAAACTGATAGTAATGGATATTAGGTTTTGAAAAAATATTGGGAGATTAATTAAATTTAATGAAATTTAAATTTATTAATCTATTTTTGTAATAAAAAAAGTACTAATATTTTATCTTAATTTGTATAAATGGAAAACCAAACAACTTAAAAAATATCACCTCAATCCACACTAGAGAAGGATAAAATTTTCACTAGTGTGAATTTCTAGGAATCGTACAGGTTCTTACATGTCATACTAAGCCAAGAATGAAAATTATATATACTGGAAACCCCACATTACGTGTTGCTTTCCAAATAGGCTAGTGAGGAAAAAGCATCTCTCTATTTGATTCATGTGGTAGACATAATGGATGTCCAATGTTTCATGTTATCCTCCACATCCAATGAGATTCTAAAGTAATATGAGGATATGGATGCGTATAATATTGTTTTCACCTTCAAGATCTCTATAAAGAGAAGGTGAGATAAGTGTGATTTGGGATCTCCAATGCACTATTCATGAGCAAGCTTGGAGAGTTGGTTCCAGATGGGCCACATGTAGTCAATATGATTTACTATATTATGCACCTGAACATATTAGGTTTTAAGATCCCTAATAAACAACACAAAAATATCATTATTTTCTCACTACCTAAAAACTTATCCAATTTTATTGTGAATAATAATGTGAGAAATAGAAAGAATACACTTTCAAAACTTCTTACTCTCATTCTCTAAGTTGTTAAATATATGGGGTGTGACTAACCTGCATTCCTTATGGTGAATAAGAAGAGGAATACCAAGGAAAAGAAGCTAATGACTCATTCTAAGTATAAGGCTACAAAGCACCATCCTTTTAAGAAGAAGAAGATACATATATAAGGAAATGAACATGACGTGGTGTGATTCGTATACGGTAATAAGGGACAATATAATAAAAATTAAACCCAAATAAATAAGTAAGGGGAAGCTTCCAGTGTTTTTTATTGAGTGTAATATTTCTATATCTACAAGGCAAGTATTAGATACTACATGTGGAGATCACATTTGTATCCAAATATAGGTATGAAGTATATTTCAGAAGGTTTGTAGAGGTGAGGTGGATATATAATTTACCAAAGGAGAAAGTATGGTTACTATATCCATTAGATACTACTATCTCACATTTTCAACATGATTGATTTTAGTTTTAAATAGTTTTTATTATGTTCCTTGTGTTACAAAGAACATTATTTACATTTCTTGTTTAGATATGGATGTATTTATTATCTTTTTTAGAAATAAGAACTGATATTTTTATAAAGATAACATATGTTATGGTATGATAAATCTGAATAACAATTTTTATGTATTAAATTATAATTTTTTTGGAAATATAAACAAAAATATACACACGACTCATATAATACCCAGTTGTTGCATCACCATCTTAGTCACATAAATGAGAAGTGTTTGAAAAAGATCTATCAAGATGGTTACTTAGAATATTTTGATCTTAAACCACTTGAAATATGTCATGCTTGTTTATAAGGAAATTTTATCAAACCACTATTTGGTGGTCAAGGTGAAAGGGCTATAGATCTTTTAGAATTAGTACACACAGATGTGTGTGGTCCTTTTCAAAAGGAATCTAGATGTGGATTATCATACTTTATTAATTTTATTGATGACTTGAGTAGGTATGGTTATATCTACTTGATGTGGTATAAGTTTTAATCCTTTGAGAAGTTCAAAGAGGTAAAGAATGAATTTGATAATCTCCTTAGTAAGAATATAAAGAAACTTCAATGAGATAGAGGCGGTGAATATCTTAACCAAGATTTTATCAACTTTATATGGGAGTATGAGAATTTATCTCAACCCACTCCACCTTGTATACCGCAGTGGAATGGTGTTAGTGAAAGGAGGAACTGTACCATGATATAGATGGTAAGGTCAATGATGAGTCACATAAGCCTTTAATTATTATTTTATGGATATGCATTACAGAATACATCATACTTACTAAACTGAGTACCCACTAAAGTGGAAACGATATTCTCTTCAAATCATGGAGTATAATGAAACCTATTTTGTCACATGTTCATACATAGGGTTTCAAGATATTTTTTAAGTCTATCTCAAGAAAAAAACTAACACCCCAAGGCATGAAGCGTATCTTTATAGGGTATCCAAAAGAAAAAATGGGATACTATTTATATAAACCTTCTGAAAATAATGTAACTATCACAATAAAAACCATTTTTCTTGAGAGGGAGAACATCCTCAAGGAGGATATGGGGAGAAATATTGACTTAGATGAAGTTGATGATCAAGGTACATAATAGTTATTATAGGAAAATATTCCACAGGTCCCCATGGTAGAAGTTATTACTGAAAGACAAGTGTTATGTAGGAGTGCTAAAGAGGTAAGAGAACCAGAGAGAAATATTTTTATAGTAACTAATGATGGTGACTAAATATTGGTTTAAAATAATGATCCTATCTCCTACAAGGATGTGAAGAAATATTAGAATATTCAATATAGAAATAATACATGAATTATAATATGGATTCCATTTATCAAAAACAAGTTTGGGTTATGATTTATAGTTGATGTAAATCCCATTGAGTGTAAATGGGTATTCAAAAGAAAACTGGACATGGAAGTTAAAGTAAATACCTTTAAATCATGACTAGTGGATAAAGGGTTTAGAAAACATCCAATAATTAACTAAAATGAAACCTTTTCTCCAGTTTCCTTGATTAAATCCATCTAAATTTTTCTTTCCATAAGATCTCACTATGATGGTGAGATTTGGAAAATGGATTTTAAAAACTACTTTCCTTAATGGTAACCTTAAAGAGTATGTGTATATGGAATAAACAAAAGTTTTTGTGACTCAAAGAAATTCAAAAAAGGTATGCAAGTTATAGAGATCCATTTAGCATCCAGGTCATGGAACATTCAGTTTGATGAAGTCATAAAATAATTTAGATTCATTAAGAATGAATGTGAACCATGTGTTTACAAGTGGTTTAGTGGGAGTATAGTTATTTTCATAGTAGTATATGTCGATGATATACTACTAATTAGAAATGATATAAATACCTTACATGTGATTATGGAGTGGTTTAGAAAGTGATTCTCAATAAAGGATTTAGGTGAAAAAAGATACATTCTTGGGATCAAGATCATGCATGATAGATCCAAGAGGCTTCTTAGACTAATTCAAGGCATATACATTGACTAGATATTGAAGAGGTTCAATATAGAATAATCCATGAGAGGATTGATTATAGTGTCACAAGGAAAACATATTTTCAAGAAAATGTGTCCTTAGACTCAAGATGAAAGAGAGAGAATGAGTAAGATCACATACGCTTCTACGATGGGGTTTATAATGTGTTCCATGTTATTTTTGAGGCTTGATGTTGCCTATGCTTTGAGGATGGTAGGAATATATCAAGAAGATCTAGGTAAAAAACATTGGACTACTGTTAAGGCTATCCTTAAGCATCTGAGGTGAAATAAAGATATATTCCTAGTGTATATAAGAGATGAATCACTATTCATTAAGGGTTATATATATGCTAGATTTTATATAGAAAATAATGATCTAAATACATAGTATGGATATGTATTTTGTCACAATGGAGGAGCTGTGAGCTGGAAGAGTTTGAAGAATCTAGTTTTTGATGATTCTACAATGGAGTATGAGTATATTGTAGCTTTTGATGCAACTAAGGAAGTAGTATCGATTTAAAAATTTTCCTAATATCTTGTTGTGGTGCCTATAAATCAAGACCCTATTGAAGTTTATAGTGATAACAATTCAATGGTGGATGTATCCAAAGAGTATAGGTCACAACAAAGGACAGAGTACATACTTTGGAATTTTTATTCCTTTAGGTATTTTTCTCAATGAGGTGAATTTTTAGTGAGTAGAGTATCCATGGAGGAAAATATAGTTGACCCCTTAGATAAGGATTTATCTTAGCAGAGGCAAGAGTATCATGTGAGAGTTAGTGGACTGAAATTTATTATGAGTTGGATCAAGTAAAAGTGGGAGTATATTGGAGTTAGTTCCCTAGCACTGACTTTCATAGTACTTTATTACATGTTTTCATTATTAATTTTCACATCATTATTATTCTTATGCATGAAAGTTTTATGTGATATTGTCCAAAGAATATATGTTACACTGAAAGGTCATGGTAGTTCCTTTCCACTATGAGAACCTAGTGGCACCACAACATCATTCTTGAATATATTTCTATGGCTAGATGATATTATCTAATAGGATATGAATAATATATGCTCTCAGGGGTTGGAGTCTCATAAGATATTGAGGCACCTTCTCATAGTGTTCATCATTGGTAATATTCAAGATAAGAGGTTATGAGAACATACCTATCAATAGTAAATCCACATTTCCATGCATCATTGGATGTTCCTATATCATTCGTATTGATTCTTAGACATTAATATTATAATTAATGGATATCTTGACTCATGTACTTTGATGTTTTGAAAAAACTAGGAATAAATATTCTCACGGTGAGATAGGATATATTGGGTGTATCACAAGTGATATTGCATTAATAGATAATATGAGAAAGGATTTATCCTTTTAGTCCCTTGATGTAAGTTTATATCTCATGAAATTTAATGAAAATTGAACTTATTGGATAAATCCATGACCATGGTGTTCTATGTGAGAGTTCATTTATTGAAATTCAAATAAAGATACATCAATCATATGGGTTTATGGCACTGTCATGCAAACCATTTGATTAGATATATTATGATAAAGGGATTATATTACATGGTAAGAATTTGTAAGAAGTTTTATGTAATTATGATATTAAATTACTTCTCTATGGGTTCATTATAATGTTTCTAGATTCTAAACTTGGAATTTAGGTAGATATGCCTAATACCACTGAGAAAGAGGCATAGAGGGTCACACACTAAGTGTATCCTCAATCTTAGTTAAAATAAAACATTTAATTTAACAAGTTAGAATAAATAATATTTATTCAGGTTTGGTTGATCACCAAGACTTAATCACAAGTTATTTGAAAGAATAAGTGAGTCAAATAATAATAATAATAAATGTTTACTTTCAAGGTTAGGAAAATATAATTTTTATTATATTTAATAATGAATAATTCAAAAATATTTATTTATTAAATAAATAGTCATTATTCAAGAATTGAAAAATTTCAACGAGGGAAAACAATATGTGCTTAATAGTCCAATTAGAAATTGTATAAATTATATTTACTAATATTTTTAAAGTGTTTTAAATTTAAAGAGATTAATAATAGTAATAATATTATTGTACATGAGGTCAACTAATAATTGTTAAGTAGGGAAGGGGTTTGTGTGCAATTTTACAACCCTAAACCTACCATAATAAAAATATAATTAAAACACTTTAAAAAATAACTCTTTTTATGCAAAATGTATAAAGATAGAATCTCTCAATCCACAAAGAGAGAGGCATAATGATCTAGAGCATGATTTCTCTTCCTCCTCTCTCAATACATTGAGAGAACATCAAGGGTTCTTCCTCCTTTAAGAATACTTATTCTATGACCAACCATGAAAAATGCAATTGATTTGGATCAACTATTATAGCACCCAATGATTCTACAACAACATTAATAGATTTTGGTTCATGTTTGGATCACCTCTAGATTGATTCTACACTTAGATCATATAGTATAATGATGGTGCGATGAGATCTAGTTAACCATATCATTAACAAAGAACAAATTAAAAGTTAAGGTAATTCTATATCTACTCATGAATTAATTATAAATTATATTTGAATATCCTCCCCTTATAGTTCCATCATTTTTCTCTAGTTAAGTATTCTAAAGTTTTCATTGGACATTAATTTTTTTTCATGTTTGGAAATGATTACACATAAATTAATACGAAAATAAGAGTTAACCATAACATAAAGGCACTTCCACCATACCCAGAATTTATAGTTTTGGAAAAAGTGAAATAATGGTTTAATGGGATTATATGTGACTATTTATATTATTGATGAGGTACAAACCACTAATATAGAGCCATGTTATGGGGTATCTTTTGAAATAAATCCTTCAAAAAATTATAATTCATTGTCTTCTCATATGAATCTACTAACATAAATTAATTATGGAGAAGATGGTCAGAATATGGAAAGAACCATAGGAGATATCCCCATCGATACTCTTGATTTAATGAATGAGACTTTATCTGATGATGAAGTATTTGACGATATAGTATAAAATGGTATAGGTGGGGATGATGTGGGGAAAAAACCTTTTGAGGTTCCTTTGATAGAAAGGCAACAACCAGTTAGTGGTAATCATCCTACATTATTGAATTCCTTTTTTGAGGGAGTGTTGCGCACACAATATTTTTATTGGGGTTTCATTACACTAACTACTAGATTCCCTAACATTATAGGTAACACATATATATTAAATAATAAAATGATATTAATTAGATATAAGTTTGAAAGTAAATGTGTAGAGAAAAATGTGCTAAAGTGATATCACATAGAGTGAGATTTTTTATTTGTGGTTGATGAGTACAAGAAGAAAACATACCACATTCAATGTGACAAATATAGGCCAAAATATAAATTTTGAATGCGGGAAATATATGATAATTTTTTTCATGTTTTAAGATAACTAAGTTGGAAGGACCACATAATTGTGTATATCCAATCTTGTTACATGGTCACTCTTCACTTGATGTGGAGTTTATATCAAATTTTATTTTAAAGATGATACAAACTTGTCTGGACGTTCCTTTATCCCTTTTATAGGAATGAATACAATAGTTATTAAAATAAAATATATCCTACAACAATTATTTCAATTTTAAAAAAAGGAAATTATGAAAGTCTATAGTGATTGGGATGAATCATATACAGTGTTACCAAAACTAATGAGATTTTAATCTCTCAATAATCAGGTTATTTATTATTTGGAGACTGTTGAGTATGACACCCCAGATCATTGAGTTAATCAAATGAATGTGAAGTTACAAAGGATGTTTTGGGAATTAAATCCATGCATCACATCTTTTCCTTATTGAAAAAAATTCATTAAAGTTGATGGAACTTTTATTTTTGGAAAGTATAAAGGTGTTTTACTTATTACTTCCACACACGATGGTAATCATGATCCTCTAACACTTGAATTTTCCATTATTGAAAAGGAGAATTTCAAATAATGGAGTTGGTTTTTGGCCTATATTCACATTCATGTAACATAAATCCAAGGAGTATTTTTGATATCTAATCGTCATTGAGTGATTTTAGAGGCCACTAATAGTGATGGAGTTTCATGGAATAAACTGAATTCTTATCATCAATATTGCACTAGACATATTTACAGTAATGTTCATAATCATTTTAGAGATGAGGCAATAAATAAAGTGATAGTCAAGTTAGGTATGTTTCCTTAAACTTAATTTTTTGGAAATATTTTTAATATCATTTTAAATACATTTTTTCTTCTAGTTTTAGAATATGATCCTCGTTAAGGAAAGTACAATCAACAACTTGAATAAATTTGAAGTTCTAATAAAAATATATATGTTTATATGATGAGGATTTCAAAGGAGAAATAGTCATTTACATATGATGGTTGTAGGAGATATGTCCATATGATCACTACTATATTAGAGTGTATAAATAGGGTCTTAAAGGGTGCTTGTAGACTACCAATCATAGGGTTAATACATGAGAAATTTTATTGATGTGCGAAGTACTTTTTTGAATGGTCCCAGTAGTACTATCAGTGGATACATCATGGAATGTGTTTTGGTCAAAATTTTCAAAGATATATTGATAAGATATTTCATTATGCATCATCATTTCATGTTCAAACCTTTGACCATGTAGGAAGACAATTTGAGGTAATAGAGTGCAATGACCTACTCATAGCCAATAGTGGTTGAGTGCTAAGGGTATTACTAGAAAATAAGTGATGTGATTGTGGTTATTTCAAGGCACCAAGACATCCCTATGCACTTTTTTGTAAACTATGCATCGATGAACTCACATGGGAACCCTATGTTGACCTGATATATCACGTGAGTACTCTAGTTGACTATTATAGTGCACCTTGGTTGTCTATTGGTGATTTTCATACTTTTACCTTTCTTGTTAATCAACCAAATATGGTCCCTGATATTTCCAGGTTTCATATTCAAGATTTTTCATTTATGGATTATTTCATTTTTAGATTTTTTCAGTTTTGGTTTGAATCATATTTTTTGTGATATTTCATAATTTACCATAGATACTCATTAGCCGAATGTGGTGCTTGATATTAATAGGTTTCTCCCTTAGGGATAACCTAATCATATCAGAAATGAGATAGACTATCATTGAGAATGAGGAGTGGGACTATGATGAAACATTTGTAACACATAAGGGAATACTCATAAAAAATATCCCAAAGTGGTTGGAATGGGCTGCACTTAACAACATATTTGTTTAAGTTTATGCATTTTATCATTACTATGTAATTTTTTTTCATTTTCACACTTTTTCAGTTAAAAAATCTTTCATTTATAGATTATTTTATTTCTGGATTTTTTCTTTTATAGATTATTTCATTTTTGGTTTTAATCATAAAGTATTTTGGGATATTTCAACTATCAATAAATTAAACACACAGTGGAAATGAATAACAAGAGGTTCATACTCTAAATGAATTGCCTTTAAATATATCCTTTAAATTATATGAATCATGATCACAAATCTTTTCTCAAAGTTTAAAATTTGTGAAAGAAAATCGAGTATCATTGAATCTTCAAAATGAAGTGTTAGCACAAAGAATATCCACTTCCCTTTTGACATGTTCAGTTGAATATATCACGCAATTACCTATACTATATGAGATTTTAATCACAATTTATATATATAGAAATATTTAGAAATAAATTAAACATGATTAGAGATAATTAAAATAAGAAATTTATGTACTGAGATAAAAAAATCAGTCACATCAATTTTTTTTAAAATCATTTTTCATCATAATGCATAATTATGAATTCTAATCATGTTGCACCACCTCCCACTATGATTAATCATCTTCACTATGTTGGGTTCTATGGTGTATCAATGTCTGACTTCACCTTCATTGACCATCAACTCATCGCTTCCCTAGTAGAGATATGGAGGAAAAATACATATACATTTCATTTTTTAGATAAAGAGATGAATATTTTGATTGAGGATGTGTTCATTATATTGACCTCCCAATATAGGGTGTGGCTGTGATGGGCTGAGTCAATGAATATTGATTTTATTTAGATCATAGACTACTAATAATTGAGGTTTGGGACAATGGAAGGTCTATATTTGAGAGTAGATTACACATTCCATGGATAGATGATCATTTCACCAATCTTGACAACAATTTCTATGAGATCAATATGATGAGATTTTCACATTCATACATTCTGAGAATTATTAGAGGCACAATATTTATCAATCATTCCAATACATTTGTACACTTAATATATATTAATCATTACTTGAGGGCTTGGACTAGGCATAGAGGTATAACTAGAAGTTTTCATGTTTTAATTATACATAAAGATTACTATGCAATGAAATTCACATCGATGTGTTATTCTTATCCTGATGTGGATAGAGCATCCCTCACCTAGCTCCACAAGTCTGCACACCATTTCCAACTAATATTTTATGGGAGTCTCCACATGAATGATGATATGTTTTCCTTCCTTCTTATGTGAAAATAAAATATATAAATTTCTATTATGAAATATAAGTATAAAAATGTTATTTATATGTGGAGTCAAGAATAACAATATTCTTATACCGCCCGACATTATATCCACTCTTACAAACTTATGTTGGATAGTCTTTGACTAGCTGATGTATGTGATTATTAATTATATAATTAAATTATTATTTCATACTTTATATGAATTTATTTATTAATTGATTATCCATTGTTTTTATATTTTAGGTTTCATGGATGAAATATACCTTGCCTATCATCTAGAGTCTCCCACCTTACTGTATGATGATGCTTATTGCTATCTCATTCATTGTACATGTGATTCATTTTTATATTATTTAGTGGCATCAGGTTGATAGAGTTGTGAGCCAGTTTGGATTCTATCATCCCATTCCTAGACCCCCATTCAGTGCCTTCACTTCATTCCCTGAATATGTCAGGGAAGTAATACTTTTACTGAAGGCAATATCATGCATGCTATATTGATATGTGGGATAAATTTCACGAGTCTCAGTTATAAGGGGTAGAAACAATACACAGTAATCTACCAGATTAGTTAGATTATGGGCCATAGTACAACATTTCTGCATTGATATATCTTAATGACATAGATGAGGTTATAATCATTTGGAAATAATTATTCCTTCCAATTTTAAATAGTTTTTTATTACCTTTAGTTAACAACATATTTTTTTGAAGGATGCTCATATCACTCACCTCATTCAAATCTCTGATCCCATAGAGGGAGGCACATTTGACCAGGATAATTTTCATAGAAAAGTGATAGATATGTTTCTTCTCATGGATAAGATTTTTCATGAGATTTTATTTGATGTTTCAGGTTATGTTGAAGGTGATGAGCTAGATATAGATGTGTTAGAGGGCGATGAGTCTTTTATGGATACATTGCATGATGATACATAACATGAGGAGGTTGTTCATCATGATCAGATAGATTCTCGTCCACTTCCTATTCCATATGAGATATAGCCATAGCCAAAGAAATATATACATGCAAAACTATGACCACAAGTTATTAATGCAAAGTCCCCCTACACATCTGCTACTGATTCTACTACACGGTCTGTTAGTGTGTCTGATTTTTCTACAATGATAGAGGCTAACTAGTCTGTATTTTAGTCTTTATTTTCCTCCAATTTATAGATATACAGTATAAAACATCAATATTATTCACATGTTGGAGAGAGTTCTAGTAAATATCCACTTTCCAGGCAGTTAGGACATGGTACGAGTGAGAAGACTATAGATCCATCGCCTATCATAGAGGCTAATGTGGAGGTAGGTACCAATGATTCTATATAGGACCTGTGTACGCCAAGGCATAGACATCGACAGACATGGTGTGAATGTGTTATCTATACACCTAGTTGTGGCATGAAGGAGCACCCGAGACAGTGATACAAATTGGGTTGATACATGTTATATATATATATATATTTTAAATCATTAGTTATACATTATTTAAAAACCATCTAATATATTATATTTTGTTACATAAAACAAAGAAATTGATATAATTAGAAATTAATACAAATGTTTATAAACGATTAATAAACATTTATATTAATAACTATATTGGTAATAACAACAATTACTATTTGTTAATTATATCAATACTACTTATTATTTTCCATATTATGTATAATAAACAATCATGTTAATTTTATTACTAAATATTAATAATATTAGTAATTATGAATTCTATAATTACTATTACTATTATAAATTAATATTATATTAGTATTGGTATAAGTAATTAATTAATAATAAATAAAATAATATAATATAAGTAATATAATTATTAACTAGTGAATATGTTATTCCATACAAATTATTTTATTTATATTATTAAATAATAAAAATTAGTTATTATATTATTAATTATATTAATAACATAATAATATATTATTAATTAAAAACAAATAATACAATAGATAATTAATAAATATATTACCTATTAATAAATTACTAATAATTATATAAACAAAAATTTCAAAAAATTTATAAATATTAGTTATTATACTATTAATTATATTAATAACATAATAATATATTATTAATAAATAATAAATAATATAATTGATAATTAATAAATTACTAATAATTATATTGACAAAGATTTTAATTTTTTAAATATATTAATCACTCTAATTAATCAATAAGTGGCAATATATTATATTTTATAAAAATTATTACATTTTAATTCAAAAATTATATTATTAAATATTATTTATTACTTATTAAAATTAAATATTAACTAATATTATATAAAAATTAAAAATAATCAGGAGGCGTGAACCCTATTTGCTTCTGTATAAATTTTGTACAGGAAGCATGAACATGGATCACACCTCTTTCTAGGAACTAGGAAGTGTGAATGTTGTTCAAGCTTCTAATCCAAAGAGAGAATCATGAATGAAGTTAATGCTTCTCTAGAACCCTTTTTTTTAAAAATATAAACCCTATCCCCTTTTATTTTTTTATTTTTTTTAAAATCCCCAAAAAAATTACTAAGATGGTAAATTGGAAAGATTCAAGATATTTTTTTTTGGTTTTTTAAAAATAAACATTTTAAAAAGGGGATATGGTTTTATATTTTTTTTAAAAAGGGGCCTAGAGAAGTGTGAAAACCATTCAAGCATCTCTCTTTGGATATGAAGAAATAATGATGTTCATGCTTCTTGGTGTTGGGAAGGAGGCGCAAACCACATTCACACCTCCTGATATTTTTTTTGTAATTTTAGTTTATAGTTAGTTTTAATAAGAAATAAATAATATATAATAATTATTAATAATATAATAACTGAATTAAAATATACTAATTTATATAAAATATAATATACTTCCACTTATTAATTAATTAGAGTGATCAACATATTTAGAAATTTTTATGAAATTTTTATTGATATAATTATTAGTAATTTGTTAATAGGTAATATATTTATCAATTATCAATTTTATTATTTATTATTAACTAATAATATATTGTTATGTTATTAATATAATTAATTGTATAATAACAAATATTTTTAATTTTTTTTGAATTTTTTGTTGATATAATTATTAGCAATTTATTAATATGCAATATATTTATTAATTATCAATTGTATTATTTTTTATTAAATAATAATATATTATTATGTTATTAATATAATCAATAATATAATAACTAATATTTATTGTTTAATAATATAAATAAAATAATTTGTATTGAATAATATATTTTCTATTTAATAATTATATTTTTTTTAATATATTATGGTATGTATTATTAATGAATTGCTAATATAAATAATAATATAATATTAATTAATAATAATAAGATAATTACAAAATAAATAGTATAATATTATTAATATTTAACAACAAAATTAATATGATTATTTTTTATATATAATATGGATAATAATAATAAAAAGTAGTAATATAATTAATAAATAGTAATTATTATTATTACTAATGCAGTTATTAATATTAATGTTCCTTGATCATTCATAAAAATCTGTATTAATATCTAATTATATCAATTTCTTTGTTTTATGTAACAAAATACACTATATTAGTTGGTTTTTAAGTAATGTACAACTAATGATTTAAAATACATATAACGTGTATCAGTCCAATCTACATCGCTGTCTCAGGTGCTCCCCTATGATAAAACAAGGTGTATAGATAATGAATCCACACCATGTCTATTGATATTTGTGTCTTGGAATACCCACCTTCGGTGTGGCATCTCTAGTACTTACCTCAACATCATCATGTGTAATAGACGGTGGATCTATAATCTCTGTAACACCCTGAGATTTTGTGAAATATATTTTTTCAAATAAATTTAATCTATTTTGATATTTTTCATTACACCCATCATAAAATTTAGATTGTATTATATGTAACACCAAGTTGATCTTGAATTACATGAAACATTCCATTTAGCTTGCATTACACACAACACCGAGTTTTAACGAAATACAACATATTATTAAAATATTATTATTTTATATAATACTTACCACCTAGCCGTTAAAATGGAGGGTATGAATATGATTAAATAATTTATGAAAATATATGGTTTAAACATGTATATATAAGGAATTATTTAGTGACCAATTAATTAGAAATAAAAATAAAAACTATTTGAAAAGAAAGGATTTTTTTCCTGAAAAAATATTTTTATGCGCATAAACACATTTTACCTCAATAAATTAAAAAGTAAATTTCAGTGAATTATTTTAATAAAATTTATATATTAAATATTCATTAAAATGTTTAAAATTCAACTTATGTGTTTTCTAGATAAGATATAAGAATAAATCAAATTTTTTCTTAAAAATTCTATTTTCCAAAAAGAAGTTTTGTCACTTTTCACACTAATTTTAAAAATTAAATTTTTTTCCAATTTTTGAAAATTATTTTAAAAAATAAAATTAATTTTTAAATAATAATTTCAAAATTATAATTGGGTGATTTTTTTAGAATTTTCTGAAAAGATAAATTGTTCAGTAAATAGTGAAATATACTGGTTTCTATTAAAAATCACCATTTTCCTTCAAAGCATTCACAAGCTAAAATTCATTTTAATATTATTTTAAAATTAAAATTATATATATATTAAACCAATTTAGATCATTTGAATAGATTTCATATTGAATTTTGACATAGAAACTTTTTAAACTTTTGAAACCTTTATCTTTATAAAACCACTTTTTCATCACGTCCGTGAGATTAATTTTAAATTAAAAATTTCCAATTTTACAAATGAAATTTTGAAAAAAGGATTAAATATTAGTAATAAGTGTAATTTATATTTTATAATAAGTTAAAATTAATTTTTTACCATTATAAATATTAAAATTTGTAAAAATTAATCACCATATTTAAGGTAAAAATGGGTTTACTGGGGGTTAAACTAAAAATGTATGGGGTAAAATGATCTATAAACTTTTAAAAAACCAATTTTATTTCCATAGTTTTACCTTATAACCTCTTATGTTTGATGATATCTCATTTTGGATTCTTGTGAAATGTGAAAAACGTGGGTAAACCTTTTCATTTTAAAAAATTACAAGTATGCTACTCACCTCACTTATAAAAGGACACCCACTCTCCTTCTTTATTCACACTTCTAAAACATTTTTGTTAAGATAATAACTACCCAAATATATTTACTAATTCTATAACCACATCCTATAGGCCTTATTTTATTTGTAATTCCTTCTATGAAGGCTTTAGGTATTAATTTAAAGATGCGCTCTGAAGAAGAGGTAAATACTTAAACTTGCATTTTTGTTTTATTTATTCTTACAAATAATTAAAATATTATTATATTATTATGATATACTAACATGATTATATAACATATAATTAGTTTTTATTATTTCAATTTAATAACCTATATCCATCTCCTCTTCCATCAAATGGGATACGAAATAATTATCATGTGTATGGTGAACTATCGCCTCATGAACCGATGTTATTCATTTTCCATCACTACCTCTCGTGGATGGATATAAATATAAATTAAATGTTTATATATGATATATATGATATTATTATAATTTGGGAATTATTATATCACATATAACTCCTTACATTAAATTCTTTGGGAATACGATAACATCGCTTGTGTGTACGGCGGACTACCGCCTCAGGAAGTGACGTGATTCGTTCACGATTTACATGGAAGGTAATAAGGAAAATTTAAATAAAAATATGTGATATATATGAAATAATAATAATTATGTAATTTTAATATATTATTTACCATTACTTCTTTCAATCTATTTAGAAAATTGAAACAACATTTATGCGTAAGTACAACCTACCGTCTCCATGAAAGATGCATTTCATTTTCCATATCTAACTTTTATGGATTAATATAAATACATATATATTGAATATAAATTATATTTATATCATTTTTAACATTATTTATATTATTGAACCATTATCAAATTAATATAGACAAAAATAATTAATCAAAACTTACACGAAAAACAAGCTAGTTATTTCTTGAAACGTGACTTTAACATGGAATTGTTAATAAATATCTAATAAAAAGTATTAAGTAAATAATATATGGTATTATATATAAAACTATAGTTATGTAATATATTTATAATAAAATTATATTTATTATACATGAGGATCAAACTTGTACAAAGGAATTTATGACTTATGATAATGGATTTTCATCTGACTTTTTATATCTGTAAGATACATTCCATATGCACCACTTGTTCCTTTTATGTGGTGTATATAATTCAAATGAATGTATTTTATTATTATTACCATTAAAATTATGGTGTTTTAAATATCAATTTTATGATATCTCTTTCATGGGTTTTATGATTCAAAAGATACCAAAGCGCTAAGATATTTGTGTCTTAATTTTCTTTTTTTGAGTCAATTGATATGTTATGCATCTATATTATTTTATGAGGTGTATATACATCTACATATACATGTATTATTATAAATTTATTTATTATAATAATAATTTAAGTCCCATTCAATGTTATTCTTTCATTCAGGCTTATGATTCAATGTAACCAAAGTGGTAAGGGTTTTATGATATAATATCATCATTTATAATGGTTGTTTATTATTGTTTTTTCAATAATGAAATATTATGATCCATCTATCAAGTAACTCATAAATTTTATTCTCCTATAATTATTTCTTGAGTATAAAATTTTCCCTTCATTTTTCTATATTTATGTACCGAATATTTCAAAGTAATGTTTTTAAGAAAAACCGTTTTTATTTATCTTGTCTGTCGAGAATCCATTTTTCTTCTAAAACCATGTTTTCTATTTTTTTTTCAAAAAAATGTTTTTAAAATTATCCAAATGATTTATTAAATAAAATTTTACCCATGTTTTAATTTTAACAAAAAATTTTAAATGTAATATTCATGTCGTTTTCTAAACAAGGCCTGTTTAGATTTTACCAAAACTATAAAAAGAATATTTTTTAACATTTAAAAAATAAATAGAATTTTGCTCCATCATGAACAATAACAATTTATTATTTTATAAGTTTCCAAATTTATTTTAAAATAAAAGGATTTTGAAAATGTTTTATGTTTTAAAAAAATGTTTTTCAAAGTGGAAAGGATATTTTTCTCAAGAAACATTTTAAATGATATTTAAAGATTATTTTATAAGTTTCTAAGGTTATTTTTAAAGAAAAAAAATTTGAAAATGTTTTATGTTCTTAAAAATTATTTTAAATGTGTAAAGTATATTTTAATCAATAAATTATTTAAATGATATTTAAATATTCCTTTATTAGTTTCGAAAGTTATTTTCAAATAAAATTATTTTGAAAGTGTTTTATGTTTTAAAAAGTGATTTTCAATGTAGAAAGGATTTTTTCATTAGTAAATTCTCCAAATAATATTTAAAAATAATTTTCCATCCAAGATAAAATCTTTTGATGTAACCTATTATTTAGTGAGGATATTATCCAAGGAAACCATTTTTATTATTTATTTTAATGGTTTATTTTTATGATAAAAAGATATTTTTTAAACTTGTTTCTCTTCCATAGGTTATACCATGATAAAATGATTATAAAACCCAATTATTTCCATGGGTTATGCTATGATGAAATGATTATGAAACATGTTTCTTTTTCACTGGTTATGATATGATGAAATGTTTATGAAACCCATTTCTTTTCATGGGTTCTAATATAATAAATGTTTTATGAATCTAATTTCTTTTCATGGGTTTTGATACGATGATTGTTTTATGATCTTATGACATATGTATGTATTTTTTTCATTATGTGAAAGGTGGTACCTATATCTCCCTCTAATTTATTGGGTAAATATTAATATCTCATGAAATAAATATGTTTGGAATGGGAAGTGAATATAGTTTTGTAAGAGAGTTTTTCTACTATGATAGTCTTGGGAGTGAAACCTAACTACTATAATGGTATAAGAAGTGAACCTATTCCACTATGATAGTTTTGAAAATAAGTCTTGGATACTAAGGAAATGATTTTCTTTACTTATATATATTCTAAAAATCTATGCATTATGCTAATGTTATGTTCTCATAGTTCATGTTCTTTGATTCCATCATGATTCATTTCTTATAAACTATGAAGTTTTATGCCATGAATCAATTTTATGATCTATGATATACAAGGTATAGTTTTTGAATGTTATTCGCATGTTATCATACCCTTATGATCATGATATGTTGATATATACCTTGTTTACTTTTACTGAGCATCATATCTTATCCTTTCTTATATTTACTTTCCCTAGGGTATGATGGAAAGTATTATGTATGATATTTCTAAGAATGGTTCTAGATATGAACAACATAGTGGGAGATAATGTAGCTCACCTATGAACCAGTTATTTTTGTGTCCAAGTTTCCAAAGGCACTATACCTAAAAAATTATGGCATGGATCATTATGTTATGTAATGAATATTCATCTATTAAGATGAAATATCTATGTATGAGAAGTTTGGGTCATTATAGTTGTTATCAGAGAAAGGTTTAGTTAACTTTTGGAAACTAGGATGAGAAAAAATTAGTGAGATCCATAGGGATATTTCTAAGGATATATCTAGAGATATTTTTAATAATAAGTCTAAGTATGAGCCAAAGTATAGGAAATTGTCTTGTAATTTTGTTAAATGATAGAGCAAGTGGTTTCCAAGCAAGTACATCTATGTATGGATACTACAAGTGGATATGGATTTGGAACATAGGTACCTAGGGGTAATAACTCCAAAAATTAAGCATTGATATGAACTCAATCATCACCTGCTGCATAAAAATAGACCTTGCTTCACACCTGGTTTGACACTCCCAGGGGATATGATTTGGAAATTCAAAAAATCTTTATAAACCATCATTAAGGATTTAAAGAGATGATGACTTTGAATGAACTATGTTAAGACTAAGGTGTCATAGATTGAAAATTATGTGTCATGATTTAGTCATAATATAAATTATTTTTTATTATTATGTGATTTTACACTATGAATATTATTTCTCACACTATGATTTTTGGTTTTATTTAATAGAGGGAACCTAAAGGATCTAGGTTAAAATTGAATGCGATAGAAAATGTGCTGATGAGAAACCAAATGTGATGATGACCAGAGTAAATCATATTATGATTATTATTAATCAGTTATCATAATATATGATTACCAAATTTAACCTTAACTAACTCCCATAATCACCAAAGAAGATAAGGATAAGTTTTCTGAGAGCTTGGGTGGTGGCTACCATGGAGGAAAGAAGATTCATATATGTTAATAATGTGGGAAGAATCACCCCAATGAATGACTCATTGAAATAGAAAGATGTTTTGAGTGTGGAAAAGAAGGTCAAAAATCAATTAATTTCAAATGAAAAATGAAAAGTTCAATTAATTTAATGGATGAGAATAATGGTCTCCCTAAGGTATCATTGATGGTTGAATGTTTTAAATGTGGAAAGTACGAGCATTATTAAAATCAATGTCCTAGGGGGAAAAATTATGAAATGAACCAAAAATGTGGTATGATTAATGGTTATAATTTTGATGATGAAGATACCATGAATGACATATGAAAGGTATTGTATATTTTAATGGTGAAAATTTCATAATCTATAGGTGAAGAAAAATTTTCTGGGGCAGTATCGGGAGCTCTCTGATCTCAGGAGTTCCCCTAGGGTTTTGTTGCGAAGGGCAGTTTGGCGTGGATGGCGGGCTCTTCCGTGGCGTGGAATAAGCTTGGAGGCGGTGGTCTGTGGGTCAGTGGGGATGGCATGGTGGGTGGACTGATGCGGATGGCGGATTTGCGTTGCTTCGGTGGCATCAGATATGGCTTGGTCATGGCTCTCTTCAGATGTCGGTGGACTCGTTCGACTTCTGTTATGGTGCGGTGTTTCTTTGGTTTGTGATTTCGGACTACGGTGTGTTGTCATCCCATTGAATTTGGCTCTGGTGCATTGATTCTTTAGTTCATGTCTTCAGACTGCGGGGTCCTCCTTGATAGCGTCAGCTCCTACGGCAGCCTTCAGATACTTTTAGTGGATTCTTTAGATGGCGGGCGGCGTCCAAGGGCCTAGCCCTTGTGATGAGTTGGGTTATCTTCAAGATCTTATTTTCTGTAGTTTTTGTTTGGGATTTGTCAAAATGGGGTTCATATTTTTGGATGAAGAA
Source organism: Viscum album (assembly GCA_963277665.1). Taxonomy (NCBI): domain Eukaryota; kingdom Viridiplantae; phylum Streptophyta; class Magnoliopsida; order Santalales; family Viscaceae; genus Viscum; species Viscum album. Next base: position 761,905,608 of record OY728165.1, read on the forward strand.
TTTTGTGTTTGGATTCGGAGAGGTTAAAGTGTTTTGATCATCGTTCCAGTCTCTTCCATTGGCTTTGGTACTAGATCTGATGGTGTTTTCTGCATTTCTCTCCAGTGGGGTTATGATTTTCTTGATTTTTATTTTGTAGGAATTTTGGATTTTCGATATCTTTGGCGAGTCATCCTGCCAATGATTTTCTTGGTTCTCTGCTTTGGTTCCAGGTAGGCATCCTCCATTCTCTCTAAGTAAGAGCAGCATGGTGGTTTTCTTGGTCCTTTGGGATATGGGTTTGAGTGTCCAGTTCAGGGCGATCAATGATGATTAGTGTTTTGATGGTGTTTTGGTGACTTTGGTTCTGAAATCATAAAATTTCTCGGTTTTGAAATCTGTTATGGGTGGAATTGGAGGTAGTTTTTTGAATTTGGTTTTATTCTAAATTTTGATGGTGAAGAAACCATCACTCTATAAGGATCAGATTCAGATGAGGATTTAGAGAAGGAAGCTTTCATATGTTCATGGTCATTCATATTTGGATGAACAAGAGGGTATAGATTCTCTATCGGTACCAGGTTCGTGCATCCCTACATGAGACAGCTAGCCGAGCGGTCATGTGAGGTGCAGGCTTGACATAACGATATAGTTGTTAGGGAGAGGTTGTTTCTTATAGTCCTGATTTGGATGTCTTCTTGTATGAATTTATTTCATGTTTCCCACTTTTTCCTCAAAAGTGCTTTTGAAATAAAAATTTAATTTTTAGTCAGTATATTCTAATAGTACTATTTATGTTAAATGTAAGAAGAATGATCAAATTGTGTTCGATGAATCTTAATAAAAGATACATATTTCATATTATAGGAAAGTGGTGTTAAGGAATAAGATGATAAAGACTAGTTAGTGGTTTAAGAATGAAATGGGAAGAATTATGTTTTTATGTATTTGAATTCATGAAGTATGAAATATATAATTATTTTTATGTAGAAGTTTTTCATTTAGTATTTTCAAGAATTTGTTGAATGGTATCCACAACTTAGAAAATTTATTTAATGGAAATGTGATATCTAATGGAAAGCATATGATTAAGGGATGATAACCCTTAACATGTCCCTAATTTTTAGAAAATGGTGTTTAGTTTGGATAAAGAGATGATTGATATGTATAAATTAAATTGAATATTATATATTACCTCAGAATTGATTAAGGATTTGTTGAAAAAGTAATTTATTTTATTATTGATGAACTTTACAACATTTTTGGATTTAAGGAATATATTTAATAATATATGGTTTTATTTAATTAATGACGAATCATGCTTGTTTTCATTGAGGTTTTATAGTAATTCTAGTTATTACCATGCTTTAGGAGAATATATGACTAAGATATTCACATATTTAGCATGTGACCCTCAAAATATAATGATATTTGGGGAAAATTTAGTGACCTTCATTATAATTTTTTTTATTTTTGGAAGAGTCATGTGGTTAACCATTTATAGAATGCTTTAAGTTGAACTTTGGATGATGTTTCAGAAATTAATATATTACTTCACTATATTAATAATCCTTCATATTGGATAACTTGTGATAACCATTTTGTTATGATGATAACTAGAGATAGAATGAATAAATTATCATTCTATTATGGATCTTATGATCCTTTATTGATTCAAGCATAAAACATTTATCTTCATTTCATGGAGTAATATATTAAGTGGAAATTGATTGAAGCACAACCAAAATATGAAATTTTTTATTACGATGTTAGGGAAAGATAGACCCTAGGTATATCGGTCCCTTTGATATTATTGATCATGTCGTGATGGTAGTCTATTGATTGACACTTCCACCAAACCACTCTCAAGTACATGATGTGTTATATGTATCTCTATTGAGGAAGTATATACCTAATCCTTCACATGTGCTAAACTTAGAGGTCATATCGTTGGATCATGATATTTCTTAGAAGGAGTAATCAATTGAGATTCTGAATTATACATAGAAATTTCTATGAAGCAAGACCACTCAAATGGTAAAAGTTTTATGGTAAAACCACAATATTGAAGAAGATACATGGGAACCTATGGATGTAACGAGTCAGAAGTATCATCAGTAGTTGGTACCAAAGTGATGGATTTTTAGGGAAAAATTCATTTTAAGGGGGGTTAGAATGTAACACCCTGAGATTTTGTGAAATAGATTTTTTAAAAAAATTTAATCATTTTGATTTTTTTATTATATTCCACATAAAGTTTATTTTAATTTATAGGAAACACTAATCTTATATTTTTTTACATGAAACACCAAGTTTAGTATGCATTACATGCAACACTGAGTTTTATAAAAATCAAACATACTATTTAAATATTATTATTTAATATGATAGTTATCACCTAGACATTTGAATGGTGGGTATGAATAGAATTAACTAAATTATGAAAATATATGGTTTAAACATGTATATATAATGAATTATTTGGTGTCCAATTAATTATAAATAAAAAAACCATTTTAAAACAAAGGAAATCTTTTTTTTGAAAAACTTTTTTATGCGAACAAACGCGTTTTACCACAATAAATTAAAAAAACCACTTATGATGAATAATATTAACGAAATTTATATATTATATTTTCAATTAAATTTTTAACATTTATCTTATGTGTTTTCAATATAATATCTAAGAATAAATACAATTTTCATTTAAAAACATTATTTTTCTAAAAAACAGTTTTGTCGCCTTTTACGCCCTTATTTTAAAATTAAGTTTTTTAATTTTAGAAAATTTATTTGAAAAAATAAAATTTAATTTTTAAATCATCATGTTAAATTTATCATGGGGTGAATTTTTGATAAATTTCTAAAAAGATAAAATTTTCAGTGAATAGTGAAAAAATACTGGTTTTTTTTAAAAAGCTGTCTTTTCATTCAAAGAATTTTCAAGATAAATTTTATTTTAATATTGTTTTAAAAGTAAAATTAGTTCAATTATATATATCTTAATAAAATTTAGGTCATTTTAATTAATTTCATATTGAATTTTTATAGATAAACTTTTTAATCTTTTAAAACTTTTCTCTTTGGAAAATCGCTTTTTCGTTACGTCCACAAGATTAATTTTAAATTAAATTTTGAAACTTATATGAATGAAATTTAGAAAAATGGATTCAATATTTGGAATCATAATAATTTATATTTTTTACTAATTTCAACTTAATTTTTGACCATTATGAATAGTAAAAGCAGTAAAAATTAATTTTCATGGTTAAGGTAAAAATGGCTTTACATGATGTTTAAACTAAAAATAAAAGAAGTAAAATGACCTATAAACTTGTCCAAAACCAATTTATATACATATTTATACATTTTAACATATAATTTTTGATAATTTCCTATTTTTATCCTTTTTTTATGTGAAAAACATGGGCACACTTCTTCCTTTTCAAAAATTACAAGTATGCCATTCACCTCACTTATAAAAGATCACCCCTATCCTATCATCTTAAAACTTATAAAAACATTTTTTTCATTAAAAAAATTCCAAAATATCTTACTTAATTCCTTAAAAACATCCTGTAGGCCTTATTTTTATTAGAAATCCGTCCTAATAAGGCTTTAGTTATAAACCTAAAGTGGTTATCTAAAGAAGAAGTAAAATTCTTAAACTTGTGTTTTTTATGTTATTTCTTATTAAAAATCCTTAAAATATCATTATATTGTGATTATATAATAAAAAAATATCTCTCATATACTGATATTATGTTAGGTTCATGTAATTACCTATATTCATCTCATATTCTATCAAATGAGATATGAAATCATCATTCGTGTGTACGGTAGACTACCACCTCATGAACCGATGTTGTTCATTTTCCATAAAAAGTTATCAAATATATATATAATGATTAATTAAATGTTTATATATTATATATATGATATTATGATATTTATTTATTTATTATATCACATATACCTCCTTAGTTTCCATTTTTTAGGAATATGATACATTCACTCGTGTGTACGATAGACTACTGCCTCGTGAAGCATTGTGATTTGTTCACGCTTTACATAGAAGTAAATATGGATGATTTTAATAAAAATATGTGATATATATGAAATAAAAATAATTTTAATGTTAATTTATTATTTATCTTTCTTTCTTTCAATCATTCAAGAAAATGGAAACAACATTCATGCGTACGAATGGCCAACCTTATCCATGAATGATGCATTTTATTTTCTAACTATAGATTTTATGGATTAATATAAATAATATATAATGAATTTATATAATATATATATCATGGTTAAAATTCTATAGATGTTTGAAACATGGTCAAAGTAAGAGGAGCAAAAATAGCAATTCAAAACTTACATGAAAAACAAAGCAGTTATTGTCCAAAAAGAGACTTTAACATGGAATTGTTAATAAATGGGTAATAAATGGTCATAAGTAACTAAAATTTTATATGATATATATAATTATAGTTTTAATAGATTTATAATAAACTTAAATTTATTATACAGGATTTTCAAACATGTACGAAGGAAGTCAAGACTTATGGTAAGAGATTTTAATCTCACTTTTTATATATGTGAGATACATGCCAAATGAACCACTTGTTCATTTTATGTGGTGTGTATGATACCCATAAATATATTTTATTATTATTACTATGAAAATTATAATCATTTTCCTATCCATCCTTGGATCTCTCTTTTATGGTGTTTACGATTCAAAAGTTACTAAAGAGGTAAGGGATTTTTGTCTCAATTTACATTATTTGAGACATACATTATGTTATAAAACCATATTCTTTTATGAGGTGTATACACAGACCCATTTACATTTAATATCATGAATTTATTTATCATCATGATATTTTAAGTTTCATTTAATGTAATTATTTCATTGGAACTTATGATTCAATGTTACCAAAATGGTAAGTGTTTTATGATAAAATGTCATCGTTTATCAGTGTAAGAACCCAATTTTTATCTCAATAGTGGATCCTTTTAAATTTGCTAAAAATATTTATTTTGGACCTAATACGGATTCCTAATGAGTTCACTGGTGTTATAGGGGTGTCTATGGCTTGTTTAAATCCTGAAACCTAGCTTTTTGGGAGAAACAGGGTGGCCGCTTGGTTAGAAGAAATCATGATGGGTAGGCTGCATAGTCATCTCTAGACTTAAGAGGATGGATGGTGGGGTGAATTAGGGTGCATGGGTTTCTTTAACTATGATCTAAGGAATTTACACCGATGAAAAAACTTTAGACATTTTAGTTGAGGTGTTTTTTATGGTTGGTGCATAGTTTCTCTAACCTTACAGCCTTACCATGCAAGGTTCCCTCCTTATAGAAGATGGAACTTAGTTTGGCCAAATGTGTGGACAAATCATGTGACACCATTTTTTTGGGTGAAATGAACATTTTTTCTTTAATGATCTAATTAAACATATTCTTCATATCACTTTCCTTTTCATGTGGAAAACACCCTTAATTCCCCATCTTTGAGATCCTTTGAATATATTTGATAGTTTTTGACCCCATTCATTCATCTAAACTTCGATTCAATCCCCATTCATCACACCGAATGCGCATAAGTAAGATCTATATTCCTTTTTAGTTGTTATTAATTTATATTATTCTCAATAAAGTTGTTGACGTGCAGTCTCATATGTTCTATTTATAAGGCATTGATCTATTCTTCATATCTCTTACAATCCTGGAAAAAATAAAGTTTGATACTAAATTAAAAGAGTTATATGAGAATAAGGTAGGTGGTATATAACTCATACCTTAAGTTTCATCATTTTATAATTTTCTATGTGTGTGCTTATTTGATTGTGTGTGACCTATTTAATTCACGTGCCTTGCTTATAATCATTAGAACTATGTTATAAGACCCTTGTTAAATATTTTATTCTTCATTAGAGGTTTTGACCACAACCACCCCAAGTAGGGTGATTCCTTAGTTATGTTTTTTTGTATTTTTTAACCTTATATTTAACACCATTCAGTTGTTCCTTGACTTGAACTTGATAAGGGTAAGTGTTTAATTAAATTAATGAATTTTAATTGCTATCACCTTGATAATTATCACTTGAACCACCTAAAGTAAGTTCTTCAACTTGATAAATCAATCTTAAATAGAATTGGAAAGTTTATTATGTATATGACTTGGCCAAATTAAATATAATTGAAAGAATTTTATGCAGATACATAGAACCCTTTCCATGTTAATGGAAGGAAACAAAGTGAACCTAATAAATTTATTATGACTTAAATGAACTAAAGAATTCCCTGTTATCCTTGTCACACTAATGAAAGGCAACAAATTAAACCCAATGATTTATTAAAAAGGAATGATTATTACAGGGCCTTAATTAATAAATGAATCAAGCATAAGGTTTCTATTGTATATGGACCTTGATAGCTTTATAGGATTGGTTATGCTTGATCCAAAATTTTATTCATGAGAGAATTATTTTAGCACTTGTAGATTCCATTTCGAATTAAGGATGCTGATTTCCATGGTTGATACCTACCTTGGAACCCGATTCTTTTATATCAGTGGATTTTTAGTATGACACCATAGGATCCATCCATTATTATTATAGGATACCTTAGACACACTCCTTAGTTTTAGTGTGACATCTAAAGACATGTGGTACATTAGATACACCCTTGGGCCTAGTCATTTCTTATCCCATTTTACCTTGGATGAATTCCTTGGACTCAGTTAGAATTACATTATTGTGGAATTCCTTGGTTGATTACCCTTATATTACACTCTTACCCCTTTATCCAGGTTACAGATTATTATTGAGTTCTCTCAACCCCTGAGGTCACAAATGCATTGGTTTTTACCTTGGATCACACTCTATATTATAATCATTATTGATGCCTTTTTATATCTTGGATCCTTCATTATAATCATTAGGTATGAATGTCAGTGATGGTTATACCTCACATGAACTAATATATAAATGGGAACATAATTAATAAATGAAATGATGACCTATTTAGACACATTACTAGTTGAGGTTGAAGTAGGTAATTGGGTATTTTCATTACTACACTGCTATACTTTTAAATTTGAATGTTTGTACAAAGTTTCAGTTTATATTACACGAACTAGATATTGTATACACCATTGGTGGTGTCCCATTTATATTTATATGACACCCTATATAGGCCACCATTTTTACCTAGTAAGAATACATGTATGCAGGTGTTGATAAGGGGAAGTATCATGGTTTGGACATATGATTTTTCTTTCTTGCTTTGGATGCAGCTTGGTAGAAGATGACCAAGCTAGATCTCAGGATGATAGGGATAGTTTTTTTTATTATTTTTGATTATTTTGTATAGAATTTTATACTTGATGCCTTTTATCTATGTTTTCTAGTTTTATATAGGCATGAAATGTATCATTATCTTTTTTATATGATTCGACTTCCAGTTATAGTTGATTATTATTATGTTTTCTTCTGCTGTGCCATCTGTTTACTTACATTGATTTTACTATTTACCTATTATTATGTTAATCCTATGTGCTACACTCTGGTAATGAGGAAATAGTCTCCCCATAGACACACCCTAGTCCCTCACTACTAGTAGGTAGACTCTGGAGTTCAGAAAGATGTGCTTGAGGCTATATATCCAACTGGGCTCAGGGAAACTTTAAGTGGAACCTGGGTTCGGGATGTCACAAAGTGGTATCAGGGGAATTTATTTTCTTACTTTAATACTTGTAGATAATAGATAGTATATTAGTATTTCTTTGGGACATGGTTATAACCCATTCTTGGGCATATCTAACCCATGTTCGGGGGAAATGATAAGTTTCATGAATTATGATTGTTTTTTCTACCTTTTCCTATTATTATTTATATATTTTCATCATTGGGAAACACACATGATGTGTGATGGTTGTTATTATTATTCTGATTGATGAATTTATTTCATCCTTTGATCGATGAAATGAGGGAAAGATAATTATTACATACATCATCCCATGATACTAGAATTCACATGCCATGCATATTCCATGCATATGCCATGCCATATAGGTGAATTTCATTTCTTGAATTTTCTTTTCTTCCCTATTATTGTTGAGTTTTACTTTTATATATATATATATATATATATATATGCTACTCTTTGGATGTGATTGAGTGATTTCCAGTTTCAATTCATGAGGTGTGTGGGACATCGTGGGTTGGAATGGGTTGTTTACCAAGTCAATCCATCATATACAACCCATTACATTTAGAGACTGGATATAGATTGGGTTAATTAGAAATTAAATGGGTGTTGATTTTAGTGATAAGGTGTATGAGACATGATTCACTAGAAATGAAAATCCATTTTAATTAGACTTTGATATATGTTTATAAGAAATTGAAACTTAAAAATGTAAAACATGACTTAAAATAAATGGTTTCTAGTAAATGAAGAGGAAACGTGCTATTGAACCTTGACCTACTAAAACCCCTATAATTTAAACTTGATCACTTACCAATACCTAGCATTCTAAGTAGGTATTTGGGCTGGTATACCTTTTTTAGTGAGCCCCTATTATCATATTCTGATTCTGTTAGTGCTTCTATCTACTTCAAAGATTGTTTTGAGGCATGTGCTTGGAATTTGTAGAGAAATAACACCACGACGTCCTCGTGTCATCCACCAGGAGGGTTGAGACAAACATGATACATACGTGGAGGGAACCGATCCGCCATTCTTATGACCAAGAGTTACACTTCAAGCACCACCATCTATACCTGATCCGAGCACCGTCGCTCAGCTTTGTGAGAGTTTCCTATGTCTGATTCTATCCATGCATGGTGCTGCATGACTTTCAACTATAATGGGTGATCTAACTTGTGAGTTCCAGCAGCAACATCCTCCCATCTTCTTAGGGGATAGAAGTACACATGGTGTTGAATCTTGGCTGGAGGCCACTCTGTCTATCTTTGAGCATCTAGAGATGCCTCTAGAGTGGAGGGTCAAACTTTCTACTTACATGCCATGTGACTCATCCAAACACTGGTGAGATGTGATTATTCCGGCTTGTTATCATCAGAGAAAGGGATGGGATGAATTCTAGAATGCTTTCTATGATTACTTCTTTCCTCAGACATTGATGGATGACTGAGCTAGAGAGTTCATTATTATAGATAAAGGTGATATGTTAGTTATAATGTTAGATAAAAAAGGGTCCTAGATACTCTAGAGGGGGGGGGGGTGAATCAGGGTATGAGTATTCTTTTGGAAATTATTCCCACCCCACTGGATCTTTACCTCTTTATTATAAGGATCACTTTGTTTGTATTTAATTGTTAATTATGATATCATTATTTCATTCTTTATCTAATGATGATGTAGTGAATGTAATACAAAAAAGAAAGTAGACAGAAATATATATTTTTACTTGGTTCACCCTCACTGGGCTATATCCAAGGAACATACAACGACAATGTGTTGATGTACCAAATCCACTAAGTCTCACTGCAAAAAATGTTGTTCAGGCTAGATCACTTCTTTTCCTAGGCTCACTACCTTTACAAGATTTAGGGTCAGCGAACTGCTTTCCCAAGGGACACTCCCTATTTTTCTTTCTCCATCTCACTATCGATGGAAAGAATCACCTTATTCCTCTTCCTTTGATCACTTCTCTTAGAATAGATTCACCCATAGTTTATGGACTTGTAAGTCCCTTCATTATCACTAATGAATACATCCTAATTTGTAGATGGATATCTATTGAAGTTCCACTTTCATCCAATTGATGAATACCAATTTACTGCATTTTATTGGGAAATCCCTTTTTAAACACTTTTTCGATTCTCACTACCTTTGTGAAGCTCCCTATTTCACAAATCTACAATAGCCTTCACGAAGCACCGTCTTTCACAAATATCCAAGAGCCTTTGCAAAGCACTTTTCTTTCATGAAGCTCACTTATAATTTTCAAAGCACACAAATTTCAGTCATCTTTTTATAGCCTTCACGAACTCCCTTACTTTTGTGATGCTCAAAACATTCAGTTGGTAGTCATAGCCTTTGTGAACTTTCTCGCATGAAACACCTTTGCGAAGCATCTTCATGAATCAAGATCCTTAAGATTTTTGTTAAGTCTCGCTAATTTTTTGAAGGGGGTAAAAGCATATTTATAGGCATTTCCACCAATTACAGAAGGTTCCATCCATGTTAGCACCATATCATGATACTCACTCTATTCCACTATGATGCTCCCTATCTCATGATGATCCATGAAAATTCTACACTCACGATGCTCATCATAATCATGGAGCTTACCCTCAAAATATTCATGCCTTAACGAACCACCCTTCATGAATCCCAGTCTTCATGAATCTCATGACTTTTCCATACTTTCATAAGACATTCAAGGAAATCCACTTTTCACAATGCTAGCTAAACTCCAAATTTTGGACCGAAAAAATTTGGCAAACTTTGGGAAATTGAATCACCTTGTGTATGCAATTTTATGTAGCACTTATAGGGAATCTATTCCTTTGTATTGGATATTTTTCAATATATCGTGTAAAAAATATCTCTTGAACTCCCCAAATGATCACGAAAACCCTATTTTTTAACAAAAACAATCAACCTAAAAATACTACAATGTTATCTTGAGGGATTTTTGCCCAATAATCTCCCCCTTTGGGGTTGTTGACAACTCTTCACATTTTTATATCTTGTTAGAGCTTCTTCCATATTCTACCACCATTAACTTCTTAAGATTTAGATATAAATAAAAGATTTACTTGACACACACTCTAATCCCACATGATCTATGATCTATGTGAGAAATAAGAGTATTATGAAAATTTAATCAATGAATCACTTTATTCTAAAACCACTCAAATGATTTCATCATTAACCTCATCTATAATGATATATTTGCTTTGATCAATCATATTTAGCATCATCAGATTTAATACTTCCCCTATCTCGTTGCTTTACTTATCAACTTATCCCCTTGTCTTGATTAAGACATTTTATCCACTTTAATATCCATAATTTCTGCCCCTTTGTCAACAAACCCAAAGGTCATTTTGTTATGGTCTGCAATAAGGTAAAGAACACATATAAGTACATTAGAAAACAATATAACATACCTTGGGGATAAGGGGTCCCACATCTACACTTTTTCAAGTGTGGGTAGTCTACTGAACTCCAAGATCTAGTTGATGCCATTCAAATAGTTATTTGGGTATGACCATTGTCAGAATGTTTTAAACCTATAGGTTTGTAGGAACATACTCCAACTTCAAAAGCACTTAATCCACCTTATCCTTGATAAAATGATTTCTGATTTTAGTGAACCTTTTCCTTGAGTGATGGATTGTATTTTTTCTAAGATCTATATCACTTGAATTATTGCAATGGATTCCAGTCGGAGACTTCACTTCAACTCTCATATCATCAAGATTTTGCTTCATCCATAATAAATGCATGCATGATTGAGTACCTACAATATATTTAGCTTCTACGGTGATCAATGAAATGAAATATCATTTATTTATTATCCTAGAAATACATCAACTACCAAGATAGAATTCACCACCTGATGTTGATTTTCTATTATCCTTTGAACCAGAGTAATGTACATTTGTATATCCTAATAACTCTAGATGTGATATGTCATTATACATCAAATTGAAATCCACCATGCCTTTGATATACCAAAGTATTATTTTCACTATATGAATGTGGATTTGTTTGGAATTTCTTTGATACCGTGTTTTTTGGAATGTGGAAAAAAAAATTTCTGGTCATGTTGCTATTAAGTACAAAAGGCTTCCGATGATCTGCCTGTATTTTATGAAATTAACCACTTCTCCTTCATCATCCTATAATAGATTCTTCCAGGTAGACACCAAAGTCATCATATCCTTGGAATTATCCATTCCAAATCTTCTCAAAATCTCCTTAGCATATTTATATTGAGAAATGAACTTTCCATTATTTCCTTGTATTACCTCTATACCAAGGAAAAATATCAGTTCAAAAATCATTAACATTTCGAACTCACTTTTCATGAATTCAGAAAACTATCTATATTACACTTCATCTGATCCACCGAAGATTATGTCATTGACATATAATATCACCAACATCCTTTTATTACTGTATATATATTTCAATAAAATTCACTACACTAAAAACCGAGCTTCTTGAGAAACTGATTTAGTCTTGAGTACCATGCTCTTGGTTCTTGCTTCAGCCCATAAAGTGATTTTCTTAGATGAAAAAAACTATTCTCATTTTCATGAATGAGAAAACCATATGGTTGATTAATATAAACTTTAACTTTCAGAACCCCATTTAGAACTGATGACATGACATCCATTTTGAAAACTTTGAACTTTCAATGCACTGCTATCACCAAGAATAATCTAATTGAATCTAGCCTTTCAACAGGTGAAAATATTTTATCAACATTGATAAAATCTATCTTTAAGTACCCTTTTCACACTATTCATGATTTTTTTTCAAATCCCTGCACCATCTTCATTCATCTTATTGAAAAAGACCCATTTATTCCTAACGACATTGTTATTTGTTGGTCTCGAAACAATCTTCAATGTCTGATTTTCTCAGTTTGGTCAACCTCTCCATTTATAGCTTGAAACCAGTTATCATATTCATATTCCTTATCAAAATATTTAGGCTCTACCTATGATAAAAATTATTCTTACTGTAGAGTAATCATTTTCCTTATCTACAATGGCGCTGCCTAATCACCAATGATGTTCTGTCATTCTATTTCAGCTCAGATCTTTGGCTTTTGTGCTAATATTGATTTGAAATCCTCCATTTTATCATTAGTACTTATTCTAAATCATAATTTTCCACTTATAATCCCTATTAATCTCATACATCTTCATCAATTTCATCAGAAAAGTGGTCACTGTGTTGATGATGATTATATTCAATCTCTACAATAGTGAGATCATTACTTTCAACTACTCTTCCCAGATTCTTTTTGAAACACTTTTAATATTCTCTCACAACTTCTTGGTATCCTGAAAATAGTTAGTTGATACCATATTGTTATAACAAAATAGATAATCAGGAAATACATGAATGTTGCTTCTTCTCTCACAATCATCCTTCTTGATGTCAGAAAACTTAAAATTTCATCTTTTTTATACCATTGAGACCTTGGATGTGATTAAGAGATATAATTACCCCCCTATGATATGAAACTATTCACATTTGAATGAAGGTTTGAGAATATTCTCTATATCAATAACATTTTCTAGTTGTACCTACCTTCAATATGATTTTTAGTGAGTAAACTTACCACTTAGTAATGAGCCATCAACAAAACCGCCAATCCTTATGAGTCAAAACTTGGTGTAGAAAATAAGAGATACATTTAATAAAACCATCAATATCTATTACACACAATTACTTCCATACATCTCAAGAAGACTCTAATATTAAATTTTTCTTTCCTCAAGATCTAATGTTAGGTAGATAAAATGCTCTTAACTTCAGTATCATGGAGCTTGATACCGCATGACATCAATTTTGCATTTTAGAGAACATTACATCACCACCTTTCATATTTTGATTCAACTTCCCCTTGGATTTTATATCCCCTAAAATGTAAAACACTTGAACATATATTAATATAATTTAAACACATAGTGAGAGGGGTACCGCTAGAATCACCAAGAAGAGGATTGTGGTCAATCCTGATGGATCAACCCTTTGATACTTTCATGTAAAGAACTATACATTTTTTTGTGTTTGTTCCAACTACCTATCCAACTTTAACTATTTATACCATATGAATAAGAATTATTTACCCATATACCGAGACTTCTTCTGATATTTAGATTTTGTAGGATAGGTATTTTTCATAATTTTGGGTTTTAACCGACTAGTATAGATTTCCTACTTTGATGCTCCACCATAGTGCCATTTCTCATGATTATATATCTGAGTAGGAATATATCCACTGGTCATGTTATCTTGCCTCTTTATCCATTTAATAGCTCTTTCCCCTATCACCACATCTTTCATTGTTTCATTAAATTCAAGTTTGTTGAGGAATTCTTTATTAATTTTTCTTTTATCATCTATCGGCGCCACCACACTGTTTCTTACTAGTGGTGGGTTCTTCACTAAATGCACATTGTTATTACTCACAAATAAAGTATCTCCACCTTTTTTCTTCCAAGTTTGTTCACATTTTTTCCAAGAGATCTTCTATGAGTGTAAAAAAAGGAGGTTCTTGATATGCCTTTTGTTGAGCTCCTTATGTTTCCTTTTCCTTCCCAGATTTCTTCCAACTATAATATCTTACCAAATACTCGTGATTAGATCATATAAATCAGATCCTGTTAAAAGAATAACTTGTGTAATCATTTATAGGCTGTGATGTTGATGCATCTAGAGTTATTCTCCTTATTACATTGATCCCTCAGGCATCTTGACACATAATCATGGTGTGCCCATATCTTACACAATAGTAGAATCTGATGGATACTTTCTTCTGAGGAATGCTCCTTTCTGAATTTTCACAAAGCTTCTTCTTATTATTAGATTTATCAATATTTATGTCTTCACAATATGAAATATATTCCAAAGCATCAGAAAATACTTGATTTATGACCATGCATCCATTAGAAATAGAATGTGTAGTCATTAATTTCTGTAAAAAACTTTCTGGGCCTATTTTGAATAACTGCATGATTTTTCCTATTTATAGAGCTGTTCACATATCTCATTCTATCATGAATGGGAGATTATTCATCATATCCAATACTAGTTTTTCCAAAACTGTATGACCTTTTGGATGAGATAATCCTTTCATGTTTTTCCTATGAAGTAGACTATTTTATTTTCATTTCATATCACTAGATGGAGTATAATAGAATAATAAATGCAATGCATCATTCAATTTGGGCTTGAATTTGTTATCATATTTCTCTAATTATTTCTTCAATGATTCTAGCTCTTCTCCCAATTTTTTAATCTTCAAATACCTTGATTCAAGTTGAGTATTAAGTTCCCTATTGAGATTCTTACCACTACTCATCTCATTTTCCAATTATCATGTGAGATTATCCACTACATCACATTTCTCTATTATTTTAAATTTTTCTTGAGAAATAGAATCAGTACAATATACATTTTATTTTTGTAGCCTTTGGTTATCCTAAACTAGTTCAGATAGTTGTGTAGAAAGATCATCATTTCTATGTTTTAGATTTTGAATTCCATCTAATTTCAGATTCCTTCCCTTGTCATCATTTTTGAGTTTTTCTATCTTTATAGAAATATTTTTTAGGTCTTCAGATTGAGAATCATTATTATCCCTTATATTTTTGGCCACTTCTATAAGTATTTTATTTAAACATTTCAACTTGTCGAATTTAATTTCCTCCACTTGGATCCAGATATCTTTAGATTTATTTTATTTATCTAGTTTCATATCCAAATCCTTTTTCTTTTGGATAACTTCAACTTTTGGTATTCTTTATATTTATTCATCATTAGAAGTACCAAAATCACTTGGAATATCAATTTATTCACTCATTACTTCAACATAATTGAATGAGTGAATATTTTCACTATCTGATTCATCCATGTCTTTCTTTAGTACGTTGTTAGTTTCCTCCAACTGAATCATGCTCTTTCTATAGACACTTCCACACTGAGGAATTCCAACATACTTCTTATTCTTCTTTGAAGTTCTTCCTTTTTCCATGGAACACCAAGATACGTTTACAATAAATATTTAACTTCAACAATCAACTGAACCAAGTTATAGAAAATAAATTTGATAAAATAAACCTTCCCTATAATACCAATTGTTAGGTCCTAGATATCCTGAGAAGGGGGGAGGGGTGAATCAGGTTATGGATATTATTTTTGATATTATTACCGCCCCATTATATCTTGACCTCTTTATTATAAGGGTCACTTTGTTTGAACTTAAGTGTTAATGCTGATCTGATTCTTTTCTTATTTATTTAATGATGATGATTTGAATTTAATATAGGAAAGAAAGTTGATGGGAAGAAATATTTTTACTTGGTTCACCCTTACTGGGCTATATCCAAGGTGTATACAATGAAAATGTACCGATGTACCAAATCCACTAAGGCTCACTACCAAAATTTTGTTTGGGATAGATCACTTATATACCCATGCTCACTACCTTTACAAGGTTTAGGGTCAGCTCACTGCTTTCCCAAGGGTCACTACCTATGTCTTTTTCTCTGGCTCACTACTGGTGGAAAGGATCACATTATTCCTCTTCCTTTTGACACTAATCTTGGAAGGGATTCACCCACAGTTTATGGACTTGTAAATCCCTTCATTATCACTAATGAATACATCCTTAGTTATAGATGGATGATCTATTTAAGTTCAACTTTCTTCCAATTGATGAATACCACTTTATTGTAGTTCATTGGAAATCCCTTTTTAAAAACTTTCACAATGTTCACTGCCTTTATGAAGTCCCCTCTTTCACGAAGCTCCAATATCTTTTGCAAAGAAACCTCTTTCGTGAAGCTCTAATAGCCTTCACGAAGAACCTTCCTTTTTAGAGTCTCACTTAGAATTCAAAAAGCTCACAAATTTTGATTGAATTTTTATATCCTTTACAAACTCCCTTACTTTTGTGATGCTCAATAAATTCTGTTGGCAATCATATCCTTCAAGAACTTTCTCACATGAACCACCTTTGTGAACCACCTTCATGAATCCAGAGCCTTAATATTTTCATTAAGTATTTATAATTTTATGAAGGGTTTAGAGGCCTATTTATAGGTATTTACCTCGATTCCATAAGGTTCCATCCATGTCATCATCATTTCCTGATGCTCACTCAATTCCACTACGATGCTCCCTATCTTAGGATGATCCATAAAAATTCACTATTTTCAATGCTCATCATGGAGATTACTGTAAAAATATTCACACCTTCATGAACCAACCTTTTTGAAGCCTACTCTTCAAGAAAATCATTCATTTACTATATTTTCATAAGGCCTTCAAGGAAATCCACTTTTAACAATGCTATACAAACTTCATATTTTAGACCCCAAAAATTTGGTAAACACTGGGAAATAGCGTCACTTTGTGTACACAATTGTTTTACTGATTCCATGGAATCAATTCCTTTATATTGGATATTTATCAACATACCATGTCACTAATATCTCATGAACTCCTAACTAATCATGGAAACCCACTTTGTCAACAAACACAATCAACCAAAAAATACTACAATGTTACCTTGAGGATTTTTTTCCCAACATATGAAGTATTTGGCTTGTTTCATTGAGTTACAATGATTTTCACCACTTCTATCCAATGATGAGATTTTTTATGATAGATACTTTGAATATGGAATTTATTATTTCATATGTACTCAGGAAAAGGTATTCCACCTATCTACTTTCTTTGAAATTGTCAACTAGGATCTTATCACTAAGTACAACCCGAGAGAAGGTGATAATATTAAGAATAGAGGATTAGTTCTAAGTAAGGCCATTAGTTCTTCTGATAGTATGAAATTTTCATTCAAAATTTCATATCAGAGCAATGGTGGTCAGAGTAACTACATTGGCAGCTCCATTGTAATCAATGCAGATAGAAGAGGCATATTAATCCTTAGTGTGATAGAGGCCTGATGAAGTGTTGTGATTAAGGCTTTATGAGACATCCTTAGAGATTCTATTGAACCTTTCCATATTCTTCTAGTGGAATATGATTTTTAGTATCTCCACCTTTAGGGTAAGGTTCTTTTACACTGTGTCAATGAGGAGTTGGAGTAGCACTAACATAACTGGACAAAGAAGATGTTGTGGATGTTGTATCCAGACCTTGGATCATCACTACCAATAGAGAAGTCATACTCAAGGTAGTCTAGCTAAAACACATGTATTTGGATCTTGCAAGTTGCATTATTTATAGTCAATACCCAAGGATCAGAGTGCAGGGCTGTCTACAGTACAAGGAACTATTATAGTATCCTTCTCTATAACATCTTCTTTATTTGATACAGGCTCTTCACACACTTTCACACCCTTATCTATAATGAAAAGTTTTGGGCTGGAAATATAGTATTACTATGGTGTAATGAACCTGGATACCTAGTTGGGAGTACGTTTATAGGGAATATTCCAATGCAGGGACTATCCCATTGAGGTAGGCACTTACCCTTTCTTATGGGAACTCTTTTTTCTTAAGATGAGAATCTTCAATGTCATTCTCAAGATGGATTTTTTGGTTTCTTATCACCCCTTTGTAGAATTATATCACCATAGGGTATCGTTTTCATCACCAGAGGGTAGCAGTTATCTAAACAAGGGTGGTTGGGATGTCCATGCCACTAGATATGGACCAAAGCATCATGAGTTAGGTGTAGTGACCACCCAGATTACTAGTCATTTCATGGAGGATCTATATTTGCATTAGACTAAACTTCCATCGATAATAGATCATTTTAGGGACACATTTTCTGATTATTTTTCTCAATTACCTCTTGAGAGAGAGGTAGAGTCCAATATTGAGCTTATTCTAGGAGCATCTTCAGTATCCATTCCTCCTTATAGGATGGAACCTATTGAGCTTCATGAGATCAAGTGATAGTTGGAGGATTAGAGGAAAAATGTTTTATATGGCCTATAACTTCCTCTTGGGATTCACCCATGCTTTTTACCAAGAAGATGGATGAGACCCTTTGTTTATAAGTGGATTATAGATGGTAGAACTAGATTATAATCAATGATCGATATCCACTACCTCTAATAGATGATCTCTTTGACCAGCTTTAAGGAGCCAGGATGCTTTATAAGATCAACCTGAGATCAAGATATCATCAGATGCAAGTCGGTACACTTGACATACCTCATACAATTTTACTTAACAAGTATTGTCTATATGTGTATATCATTATAATGTTTATTATCTTGAATACACCTACCATTTTCATGGATTTCTTGAATAGGGTGTTCCACCCTTATTTGGATTATTTTGTTGTAGTATTTTTGGATAACATTTTGGTGTATTATCAAACTTTTAGGGACCATGATAAACACCTTGAGATATCCCTAAGTACACTGAGAGAGTGCCAACTTTATGCCAATATTTCTAAGTGCCACTTCTAGATCGACAGATTCCACTTATTGGGGCATATTATTTTAGAATCGGGAGTATCTGTTGAATGGATCATGAAGGATCTTCGATGCAAGTATATACCTTTAGTATGGGTGCTATAGAAGCACGACCATGTACAAAATGAGACTTGGGAGTGGGAGGCCAATATATGTGCCTTGGGGCCAGAGTTTTTCTCAGATAGTGTTTCTTCTCCCTTGGATGGTGAACTCAAGGATGAATTCCTTTAAGGGGGAAGACCGTAAGAACCCAATTTTTATCTCAGGTATAGATCCTTCTAAATTTTCTTTAATTATTTATTTTGAACCTAATACGGATGCCTAATGAGTTTATGGGTGTCATGGGAGTTTATGAGGCTTGTTGAGAGCCCATATCCAAGCTTTTTGATAGAAACAATCTAGCCACACAGTTAGTAGAAATCATAATGGGAAGGACACATGGTTATCCCAAACCGCGTGGGGTTGGAAAATGGGGTAAAGCAAGGAAAATGGGTTTCCCTAATCGTGTTCAAGGAGATAAACTTCCCTGAAAAAACTATAGACATTTTAGTAGATGTGTTTTTCATGGTCGGAACATAGTTTCTCTAACCATGCATATTAACCATATGAGGTGACCCTCCTTATAGTATATGATGAATGGTTTGGAGAACCATGTGGCCAAACCATTTGACCCATTTTTTTGGGTGAAATGCCCATTTTTCCCTTAATGATATAATTAAACCTATTATTATTCTCCCTTTCTCATTCAAGTAGACAACACCCTCCAATACCCCTTTTTAAGCTCCTTTAAATCTCTTTGATATTTTTTGATCTCGTTCATCTATATGAACTCAAATTGGATCCATGTTAATCATGTTGTATGCAAATCAGTAAGACCTCAATTCCTTTTTTTTCTATTCTTCATTTCTATTCTCCTTGATAAGGTTATTGAGGTGCATGCTCACATACCATATTTTTAGGGCATTGATCCATTCTTCAGATGTATTCTAATCCAGGCCTAATTAAAGGCTGATACTAGACAAGGAGAGTCATATGAGCCTAAGGAAGGTGGTCTATAACCCATCCCTTAAATTTTTTCATTTTATAATTTTCCATGTTTGCATTCCAATTTCATTGGGCATGTCCTATTTAATTCAAATTCCTTGCTTATTGTCATTAGAACCATGTTTTAAGACCCTTGTTAAATATGTTATTATTCATTGGAGGTTATAACCTCAATGTTAACCAACCAATGTAGGGTGATTCCTTAGTTATTCTTTTAGTAGCTTATTAAGATTATCTGCACCACCATTCAGGTGTGCCTTGACTTGACCTTGATAAGGGTAAGTGTTTAATTAAATTAATTAATTATTAATTTCTTGAACATGGATGCTTATCACTTAAACTACCTTATGTAAGTTCTTCAACTTGATAAATAAATCTTAAATGGAATTGGAAAGTATATTATGTATATGACTTGGACTAAATAAATGTAATTGAAAGACTTGGTTTCATGTCCATATCACACCTTTCCATGTTAATGGAAGGCAACAGAGTGAACCTAATAAATTGTGTATGAATTAAATAAACTAAATGGTTGCATTCCCTATTATCCTTGTCATAGTAATGAAAGGAAACATATTGAACCTAATGATTTATTAAACGACATGATTATTACATGTCCATAATTAATAAATTAACCAAGAATAAGATGCCTATTATATATGGACTTTTATATCTTTATAGGGGTGATCAGACTCAAGACAACCTTGGATTACTTAGGAAATACCTTGATCACTCATGGAAGCTATTTTGATTTAGGGATTCTAATTTCCATGGTTGATACCTACCATGGAACCCGATTCTTGTCTATTAGTGGATGCCCGGTATGACACCATAGGATCCATACATTATTATTGTAAGATGATTTGGATATAATCCTTGGGTATAGTGTGACATATAAGGACATTTTGTTCCTTGGATACACCCTTAGTCATAGTCATTTCTTATCCCGTTTTACCCTAGATGAATTCCTTGGATTCAGTTTGAATTATATTATTGTGGAAATTCTTGGGAGATGAACCTTGGATTACACACTTACCCCTATATCCAGGCTATAAATTATTAATAAGTTGGATTGAACCCTGAGGTCATAGTTTCCTGGGTTATTATCTTGGATCCCTTTCTATATTATCATCATTATGGATATCTTGTTATATCTTGGATTCTTCATTATTATCATTAGGTCTGGATGTCAGTGCTAGTTGTACCTCATGTGACCTACTATATAAACTAAAACATAATTAATAAATGAAATGATTATATGTTTAGAGTAATTACCAGCTGAGGCTGAAGTAGGTACTTGGGTATTTACATTACTGCGCTTCTTTACTTTTACATATGCATGATTGCACATTGTTTCAATTTATATGACATAAACTAGATGTTATAGACTCCTTTGGTGGTGTCTTATTGAGATTTATCTCACACCGTATCCCAACCACCATTGGTACTTGAGGATATTAAATGTATGTAGGTGTTGACAAGGTGAAGCGTCCTACTTTGGACACCTGATATTTCTTTCTTACATAGGATAGAGTTTGGCAGTAGATGACTGAGCTGGATCTCAAGATCCTAGGGATAGTTTTTGGATTCTTTTTCATTCTTTTTTATAGCATGTTATGCCTAATTCCTTGTATATATGTTTCATAATTTTATAGAGATATGACATGTATCATCATATTTTTTATATTATTCATCTTCCATTTATAGTTGATTATTATTATGTATGCTTATACTATGCCATATAATTACTTATATTGATTCCTTAATTTACCTGTTATTACATTTATTCACTATGCTACACTCTGGTAATGAGGGCATAGTCTTCCCACAAACACACCCCAGACCCTCATCACTAGTCAGCATCCTATAGAATTTGGGGAGATGTTCTTGAGGCCATGTGGCCAATTGTGCTAGAGGCACCTTTGAGTGGTACCTGAGTTTGGGATTTCACAAGTGGGATTAATTATGATTTCATTTCTAATAAGGAAATATTTTGATCCATATTTCAAGAAACTCATGACTTTTATTCTCCTATGGTTATTTCCCAAGAATATATGTTTTCCCTTCATTTTCCTCTCTTTATGTACTCATGAGTTCAAAGGAATATTTTTAAGAAAAATCATATTTATTTCTCTCTTCAATCAAAATCCAATTTTTATTCCAAAACCATGTTTTCTCAAATTTGTTTCAAAAAATGCTTTGAACATTCATAAAATGATTTATTAAAGACACTTTTACCCATTTTTTAATTTTTTAAAAATGTTTTTAAAGGAATATTAATGTTTCTTTCCAAACAAGGTCCATTTTGATTTTACTGAAAATGTTAAACAAATATTCATTTTAATGTGTAAGACCTGAATAGAATTTTCTACTGTCATGACCACTCAGTATTTTAAATTTTATAATTTTCTAAGGTTATTTCAAAGAAAATAAGTTTGAATTTTTTTTATGTTTTAATTTTTTTTAAAGTAGAAAGGATATATACCTCAACAAATGTTTTAAATTATCTTTACATATTCCTTTATAAGATTCTAAAGTTGTTTTTAAGAAAAGGATTTTCAAATTTTTTTAAGTTTTAAAAAGATTTTTTTTTTCAAATTGGGAAGGATATTTTCCTTAATAAATGTTTTAAATGATCTTTAAAAATTTATTTATAAGTTTACAAAGTTGTTTTCAAAGAAATTGATTTTAATTTTTTTTAATTTTTAATTTTTTTTCATATTAGAAATGTTATTTTCCTCAAGAAATGTTCCAAGTAATCTTTGAAAATCATTTACATCTAAGATGACATATTTTGATGAAACCTATTATTTACTAAGGATATGATCCAAGGAGACCATTTTTTTCTATGAATGGTATATGTTAATAATGAAAAGATGTTTATGAATCCCATTTATCTTCCATGGTTTAAACCATGATAAAATGCTTATGAAATCTAATTCTTTTTCCATGGGTTATGTTGTGATTAAATAATGAAATGATTATGAAACCTATTTCTTTTCCGTAGGTTATGATATGATGAAATGTTTATTAAACACATTTATTTTCATGGTTTCTAATATGATGAATGGTTTATGATGCCCATTTCTTTTTATGGGTTATTATATGATGAATGTTTTATGATCTTATGGAAAATGTATGTTTGATTTTCCTTATGTGATGGGTGAGACCTATATCTCTATAACGACCCAAAATTTTATCAATTAAAATTTAACCTTATTATAATAATTTAGTATAGTATAAATCACATAAAATCACATAGAGAACACAATAAAAAATTTATAAATTAGGAATTAATGAAATAAGAGGTATATCTAGAAATTAAGGAACCTATACTGATGAAATTATAACTTGACTTTTGGAAATAGTAACATGAACCTTAGGAATAATAATCCATCCAATAAAATAGAAATTCAACCCTTAAAAGTAAAAAATAAAATTTATGTATCTTATGAATGAAAATATGATATATTTATTTCATGGCATAAGTAAATAAATGTTTTAAAAATAATAAATTAAGTGTTGGTATTTTAGAAAGTCATAATATTTAATTATAATTTTATAATTATATTAAATATTTAAAATAAAATATATTTTCATAAAATGTATTCAGAAATTAATATTTTTTTGTCTTATTATTATAATATAACTTTTTGAGACCTTAATTAATTTTTCAAAGTGATAGAAAATCAGTTTTAATTTTAAAATCTGTATTTTTTGAGTAAATTATAATTTTAATTAAAAAATTAAATTTATCATATTTAGAAATTTATTTTTATAAAATGAAGTTTATTTTTGAATTATACTCATTGAAAAATGGTTAGGGATAATTTTTGGTATTTTTAAGAAATACGTTTTCTGAATAGTAAAATACCATAATTTACGATAAAAACTAAATACATGAATTATTGAGTAATGGATGATATAAGCCCAAAATCTAGAACCATCATTCAATATTTTAATATATTTGGTGACAATTCTCAAACTATTCATTGTATTGAGATAAAATATTAAACTAATGAATAAAATAATGAGAAAATACCCCTATCCTCCACTATAAATACCATCTCTAACCACATCTTCTCCACACAATTCTTAAGCTTTGATCCTTCTCTAAATTCTATTCAAGTATCTTTGCAATCCACTATTCCTTGTATATGATCCCTTGTTCTCATCAAAATACCAAAACCTTTTCCCTAAGGAGGTTCTCAAGGAGGATATATTTAAGAGGTAAAATACTCTTCCTTTTTCTTTTAATTTCTTTTAATTTCGTTTTCTTTTGGTATCCTCTTCTAACCTAATTTATCAAAATTTTCATGATAAATACAGTATCATTTATATACTGTAATGATATCATGTTAATTTAATATCCATCATTAATATCCTTTCTCTCTCTATTTTATTCTAAAAATTAAATCATCACCCATGACGTGTCAATTTACTAACATCATGGATGATGTGTTTTCATTTTACTTTAACACATTAAATTATTTTCATAAAACCTCTATAATAGTTGGTACATACATTAAAATTTATTTTATAAACCATTTTATATTCTAGAACTAAAATATTTACCTAATTCTAAGTGATAAAACAAATCGAGTTTGTTGTGATGAAAAACCACCAAAGTTTACCAAAATGATTATCATTAACAGTTTATCAAATGATTCATTCTCATTACATTTAACCAAATTATATATATATATCAATTTAAACCTATTTATTTTCATTAATAACATATATTTTCAATTATATAGTATCACACCCATTTTATATAAACTTCAATACTCATATTCAAGTAAACCAATCATGAAAACCAAGAAAACGAACATTCCCGAACAATGAAATCAAACTATATAACTAATCAAAAATCCCATAAATGAACATAATAAAAATATAATGAATCAAATTCATGTATAAAATGTTATTTTTTTCTATTAATTAATTTAATTTATTTATCTAGTATATTAAAGATAAGGGAGTGTTTATACATAAGGTAAGATGATTCTCGAACCCAACTCTATTCCTTTGGGTTTTCCCTCTTTCAAAACATTTTCAATATAGATGTTCCATTAACATTCCACAAATATGATTTCTTTTTACTTAACTTTTTTTTTCTGGATATACATTCCTAAAATATTATTTTTATGACAAAATAAATTATTTTTCCAAAATAACTATTCCTTTTAAAAACACAAGTTTTACTTCTCTTAATTTTGTTTATTATTCCCTAAAGATGGATGATTCTTATAGAAAGCATGTTATTCCATTTTTATTTTTATAACCCCAATGTTTATCCATGAAATTATCCTTTATGAAACCCATTTCCCTTTAATGGGTTATTTTATGCCCAATATTGATATACATTCCATGTGTCATGCATGATAATATAGATATTATGACGTGAAGGGTGTGCTTAGAATTATATAGCTCAATGTAAATGTTATATTGTGACGAGTACACCCAGAATTATATAGAACTCTAATGAATTAGGTAATGTGAATAATCTCATGGGACAAAATGAAATACACATTAATATAATGCTATATTTTTTCACAACTATGTGTGGTAGTTGAATAATAAGACCTGATGTTTCATTTTTATGCATTTCCACATTCCATACCTTTATCTAATTCTTCCTTTCATGATTTTGATGATGATACTTTACTTATATTATGATGATGATTATTAAGCTCACCCATATTTCATGTCTCCTACTCATACTCTTACTAGGATTTTATATCACCCCTTCTTTTATGTATATCCTCAAGTGAATACTTATACTAAGAATAACATGAAGGACAATAAGAATCTAGAGAAGAAGGAATTAAATAAATGGTTATGTTTTATTATGTAAAAGTTATGTATGGTCCTAATTTTACCAAGACACTAAACCATTGGATACTGGTTTTGTATAACTATCGTGTTTTTTATCTTTAAAATGATTTAATAATCATGTAATAAAATTAGGGTCGCTATAATCTCCCTCCAATGCATTGGGTAAAGATTGATATCTCATGAGAAAAAGGGGACTGGAATGGGGAGTGAACAGAGTTCAGGTAGGGACTTTATCCACTATGATGGTCTTGGGAGTGAACCTTGAATACTATGATGGTTTGGGGAGTGAACCCATTTTACTATGATAATTTTGGAAATGGGGCTTGATTACTAAGTAAATGATTTTATATTGTTATGTGTATTCCAAACATCTATACATTATGAAAATTTTATGTTCTTACCGTTCATGTTCTTTGATTCCACTATTATTCATGTCTTATGAACTACCAATATTCATTCCATGACTCAAATTTACGATCTATGATATATAGGGTATGGTTTTTGAATATTATTCTCATGTTCTCATACCCTTATTCTCATGATATGTTGATATCTTTTTTTTACCCTTACTAAGTATATGAGTTCATGCCTTTTATGTTTACTTTCCCTAGGGTATGATAAAGGGTATTATATATGATATGTCTAAGAAGGGTGATATTACGAAGAATATAGTGGGAGATAACGTTTCTCACTAATGAATGAGTTTTTATGTGTCCTTATTATGAACCAGCCCAGATACCTTGGTACTTTAATACTCGAGCTGACATTGACATAACTTTAAGGGAATTCTCGATCCCCACAGGTTGTCTTATAGCACTTGGAATCATACAAGATCGAATAGGGAATGAATTTTATACAAAAATAGTAGAATCTCAAAGATAAAAGTCAATATCCTCAACAATATAAAAAAGAGAAGTATCGAAAAAATAGGTAAAATAGTACTCGAACAGATAGATAAACATAACATAATAATCTATAACATAAACTAAAAAAAAATCTCAAAAACTCCTTTGTAACAAGTGGGAAACAACTCGACCAATCACCATCATCATTCCATGGTCCAAAGGATCAAGAAAATCCATCACATTTAATTGTAACTTTCCATTTTCTCAGAATTGGGATAAGAAAGACTATAAAATCTTGAAGAAAAAGGTAGGGTGTGAGATATAAATCCCAGTAGGGTCCCACTGGGTGTTCCATAATCAATACCATAGTAATTTACCATTTATTATACCAGACTAAATAAAACAGGGCATGGATTTACATTTTCATATTTTAAACTAAAACATTATTTCATTCAAATAGAAGGAAGATATATCAAACTAACATTCAAACAGGATTAAATGAACATTTTATATTAAACAATTTATATAAGTCTTTTGGCATGAATAAAGTAGTTTAACAAATCAATTACATGTATATCAAATGAAACAACACATATCACCATGGCCAAATATCCTATAATACATTAGTTACTAGATATAAGATCCTAAAAAATCTCATTAGTGATCATAGATCATAAATAGTGTGTATACATAATGTATACCATAATATGGTAACCAATTATAGATAATTAATCTACACCCCAAGTGGGGAAGTCGTCATAGGAATCTGGACCCGAAATGGTTTAGTTAGTTTTGTCATCATAAATCCAGTGTTATTGGATAAATATCCTAGCATACCTATCCCAATGAACTGCTAACAACCCAGGATCCAATGTTCTTTAATAAATAAATAAATAAATAAATCAACCAATCAAATTAACAATCAATCATTTTAAAACATTTTAAAATACAATTTCCCAATTTTTTTCGACATGACTTCTAATTTCAAAAACCAAATAATAGGTTTTCATCATTTCATGCCATTTCAAATCAAAATTTAATCCCTTTTCTCAATATCAACATCAAATCATTTGATCAAAACAATTTCCAAATCAAGCCATAAATTTTCATAAATTCTCTCAATAATTTCAATTCCATTGAAATTGGGGGTTTTTGTCAAATCTCATCCCCATTTCAAATCAAGGATCTAATCATCCCAACCCCATGTTTTTAAATAAATTAAAAATTAATTTCAATTTAATCAATAAACTCAAGGTTTTAATCATAATGAAAATAATTATGGAACTATCTACCTTTATATCAAAGAAATAGAAACCAGCACCTACAATGAGACTCTCCAATGAAAAACTAAGGCACAGATGATCTAGGAACACAACCTAGAATCAAGATCCAATAGAAAAGAGTTTAGATCTATAGGTCACATGATGATCTATCAAACTATAAGTAGGAGAGAAATATAGACTAGAAGAAAACACATTATAGTATATCTACTTACCTAGAGGCGATTGAACGAGATCAATATCGCTTTTATCCTCTAAGAAAGGGGTTTAGAAGAGTCAAAATCAACTCTTAGAAGCCTCCAAAGATGAAAAAAATGTGTTAGGGTATAATGAGAGGATTGGGAAACTTAAAATAGAGGTTTGAATTTTTAAATTAAAATCAAAAGAAATTAAAAACCACACACAAGGTTTCCTAGGGAGGACTGCTCAGTTAGACAAACCATGCACCCAAACTGAGCACCCCTATTAGTCCTCTGTTTGGGGTTAATGGTTTGGATACATGGTTAAACTAACCTTGTTACATCCATGAATTACCCACTATCTAAGGGATTCATGATTTTTATGGGTGACCACATGGTTTGTATAAACTATGATCCCCCTTGTAGTGTCTTTTAATAGGGCACACAGTTATCAGGGCCAAACTACATGGTTTTCTATAACCATGCACCAACCATACACAACCCAAAGAGATTCTAAAATTTTCCAAATTTCACCTAAAACACCCAAAAACAATACCCAACTAAAGGGAGTTCAAAACTAGGGCCAATAAATATCTCAAAACAAGTAATGGTATTTTAAAAACACAACACCATAAAAACTTTCTATCCCCAGAAAGCCTATTAAGATGTTTCCATACCAAATAGATGAGTCCACTTCTCTCTCATTAGTGCCTCACAAACCAAGTATCATGAGAATCAGAAACATGCTTCTATAGTACATAGACTAAAGTTATGGACCTCCCATGATGTACCTTTATATCCGAATCAATATCCTAACTGGATGCTCAATCACAGATAAATTAGGATCAACACCAAGATCCTCCCAGCTCAAGACATGAGATGGTTCAGAATGATTATTTCGAATCTATGATACATGAAAGACATTATGAATTGATGTTAACTACACTAGAAGAAATAAATAGTAATCCACTTTCCTCACCTACTCTATAACCTCAAAAGGTCCCACAAACCATTATGAAAGCTTCCCCCATTACCCAATTATTTGATGACCAAAATGAGGTGAAAATCCTAAAAAAACATGGCCAAGAACTGAGAACTCCAAAGGCCACATTTGATAGTTAGAATAATATTTGTATCAGATATATTATGTTAATATTCGCTGATGAATCAAATAAATATCTACTATCGTCTCATGGACCAAGCTTAGTCCAACCAATGAACTTTCACCAAACTCTAACCAACACAATGGATATTTGGAAGGCCTTCCATACAAGGCCTTAAATGAAGCCATCTAAATTATATATTGTTAACTTTTTTTTATAATAAAACTCAAACAGTCCCAAATGGACATCCCAAGATTCACCAAAATTGAGGACATAGGCTCAAATCATATCCTCAAGAATATATATAAACCTCTCTATCTATCCATCTATCTGAAGGTATTATGCTATACTCAAATGAACATGATATCCCAGTGCTCACTAAGAGACTCTCTAAAAGTGAGAAGTAAAAAGAGGATCTTTTTTAGAGACTACAGGAGATGTAAATCCATGAAATTGAACAATATCTTTCATATAGAGATTTCCAAAGTCTTCCAATTTGGTTATATCATGAATGGGTAATAAGTGAGATGATTTCATCATCCAATTAATAACAACCCATATCAAATTATTCTTCATAGGGGGTACAAGGTAACCCAACCAAAAAGTCCATATATATCTCATCACACATCCAAGTCAGTACTGGAATTGGATTAAGTAAACCTAAAGGTCTTTGGTGCTTGGACTCGACCTGCTGATTGATATAACAATGTGAAATAAATTTAATGATGTGTCATCTCATACCTAGACACAAAAATCATATATGTATATCATAAAACATCTTTATAGTTCTAGGGTGCGCTACCCATTGGGAATTATAAAAATTCCCCATAACATCCTTCCTTACAAACAAATTCACAATAAATAAATTATGAAAACATATAATGCCCTTAGAAGAGAGCTTCCACTCACCAATAGTCTCCCCACCATAAATAGAGTCTCTAATTCTATAGAATTCATCATCATACTACTATTAGTGAAGAATCAACTCAAAAAGTGTGAAGGTTAATTGGAAACTTTCCATGGAAACATTGGACTCTATTTTCTAGACTCCCAAATGCAATTGTGAAAAAAGATCCATCAAGTTCCACTCTTCTGATGATTATTTCAAGGCCCAGTTCAGAAGTTTCCACTTAAAGAATCAACAACAACATTTCCTTTCCCTGGGGTGTAGGAAATGTTGAAATAAAAAGACTATAGGTAACCCAAACAACTCCTCTATGGAAGGTTAAAATATTTTTGACAGAATATATAACTCAAGCTCTTGTGGTCAGAAAATATGGTAAAACTTTCTCTGAAAAAGTAATGCCACAAAATCTTAAGCACATGAATCATGATTGAAAGTTCAAGGTCATGGGTAGAATAATTGTTCTAATATGGCCTAAGATTTCTATAACCATAGGATACCGTGTGATCTGTTTATATAATAACACATCCCAAACCTGAACCTGATGTGTCACAAAGAACCACATTTCCACTCATAGCCTTTAGAAGAGTCAAAACTGGCGTAGAAGTAAAAAGAAATTTCAAATAAATAAAAGAACTCTAAAATTTATCATTCCATAATAAATTCTCCCCCTTCCAAGTGAGAGTGGTGAGTTGATAATTGATATTTGAGAAATACTTTACAAACCAGTGATAATAACCCATTAAAACCAAGAATATCCAAATATAAAAAACATTATGTGGTTTCTCCCATTTCATAACAACTTTAAAATTATCAGGATTTACCATAATACCATGTTTAGTAACCACATATCCCATGAAATTCAATTCCTATATCTAGAAATAATATTTTTATATCTTGGAATAGAGTTGGTGATTTATCAACATTTTCAGAACTACTCTTAGATGATGCACATGGACCTCCTCCGACTGAGAATAAACCTATATTTCATCCAAAAATACCACCACGAACATATCAAGATAATTTTATAAGATTCAATTTATTAACTCCATAAATACTGCAGGAGATTTTTTTATACAAAATTGCATGACAATATACTTATAGTGTACATACCTTCACCAAAAGGTAGTCTTCTGAATATCCGATTCTTTTATTCTCAACTGGTGATAACCATATCAAATATTGATCTTTGAGAACAACTTTTTCCCTTTAAATGGTCAAAAAATAATCAATCCATGGCAATGGGTACTTGTTCTTTACTATAACTTGATTTAGTTTTTAATAACCAATACAGAGGTAAAGTGTTCTATAATATTTATTTTCAAAGAGAACAGGCACCACCCAAGGTGACACACTCAGGAATCTAATCCTTTTTTCTAATAGATCAACCAACTGAGACTTCTACTATTTTAGTTCAGTTGGTGCCATATGATAAGAAGGAATAAGTACTAAATCAATATAAATATATATATATCTTACCAATGGGAAACCAAATAAATTAAAAGAAAACACATCAAGAAACTCTATGAAAATTAGAGGGAGATCTTCACTCAAATATTCCCACTCTAGATCAAAATTAAACACTGATATAACTTTTATGAACTCTGGATAATAAGGTATAAATCTACTAGAACTTAGGTCCTATTCTTTCAAGAAATATTAGAACACCCCATTGGGTATAGTAAAGGAGAACCATTGATGATAAAAATAAATTTGGTCCTTATTAGTAATAATCCAATCCATCTTGAAACTGAAATCAATAGGTTTCATATAAATATCCATAAAATTATAGACAAAATCAATTTATAATAAAGAGAAGAAAAAATCAGGATAATAAAGACCCTTCTATCTCTTTATTCAGAGGGGAGTAGTAGTATCCATCACATAAAAAAAATATTCATAGGAAGATTTATCAAGTTCACAATACGAGTCATTATAAATGAGTGAGATAAACCAATATCAAATAAAGAAATCACTAAAGATGAATGTATAGTGATGGTGCCTCTCATAGTAACCAGACCCATATCCTCTTCCTCTAGATACTCTTCCACTACACTAATGAGCTTATTTTTGGATTACTATGGCTAGAACCCATTTTATCTGAAAGAATTTTATTGCACCATAGTACTTTTAAGTGCTGATGATCCCATTCCACTACATGAATTAGAAAAAATGGAATAATTTTTATAGGTGTCTCGAGTGACCATAAGAACTTCATATCTTTGGAACCTTAGTATAAACACAACTCAAATTCCCAACCTTTCCACACTAGAAGCAAGTCAAAGGTCCTTTTTCAGGAACTATAGGAGGTTTAGAATATTCCTCTTGTCGATAACCACTAGAAGACTTAACACGCTTTCTCTTTCCTTTAAAGGAAGTCATAAAATTAACATTGTGAGAAAAAGGAACTCCAGTCAACCCTAACATACCATCTAGATCAATCTCAATCATCAAAGACCAATCTAGTATGTCTTAATATGAATTGATCTCCAGTAAGAAAACCGATTAATGGATATTAAGTCGGATACCCATCTTGAACCGTTGATCCTTTATCTTATTATTTGATACAATCTTAGGTAAAAACTATACAAGCTCAGAAAAGTGGTTTGAATACTACATCATGGTTCTATCAGCCTACTGGAGGTTAAAAATCTCCACATCCTTAGCTAGTACCATATATTATGGATAGTACTAATCATAAAAAAGAAATATAAAGTCCTTCCACTACAAACCCTCATTCTTATTCACAATTACCATATAATCGCACTATCTCCTACTAAGCCCTTCCTGCTTAATGGTAGCACATTTCTCCATAATAGGCTTTGGAATTTTCTTGAAGTAAAAAATATCTATATTGTGCAACCAATACTCAGTCTCTTGAGGATCATTAGTTACTTATAAAGAATGTGTATTTATGTAAAGAAACTCTTGATCATGATTCTGATATTTATCCCTTTGAGGTTCCACAACTAGATCTTGAACAGGAACAACTGTAGGTGCCTGTACCGGAGCTTGGCTATCACACACAAAAATATCAATAAGATTATGGTCCATAAGAGGATTCACTCACTGTGGTTCACCAAAATCTTTCTTCTGGGGCCTATTAAAACATAGGCATGATGATACATAACATCAATAAACAACATTGAAGACATCTGAAAGATTACTCAAATCAACAATGTAAACAAGTACACTGGGAATAATCAATCCCATTAGATAGTATTTCTGGAAATGGATTTCAAGATACTCAAATAAAAAGCAGGAAAAATAACAGAATCAGATTGAAAAATTTCTCAAATCAAATTTTCCTAAACACCCATGGTGACTTCAGGCTTATTATGGTGAGAGCTAGTCAGACACTCTCTCACATCTACTTCCTCAGTCCCATAAAGACATCTCGAAACACATACTACCATAAAGAAAATATTCTTAACTTGCAACTTTGATACCAATTTTTCATGAACCATATTAGATAACTTGATAACTAATACTCGAGCCGACAATGAAATAGCCAAAAGGGTGTTCTCGATCCCCACATGTTGGATATTAACACTTGACATCATACAATATCAAAGAGGGAATGTATTTTCCACAAAAAAATAGAATATAAAAGATAAAAGTCAGTATCCTAAACATTCCAAAAATTAGAAGTAAGAAAAACAAATAGGTAAAAAAATACCTAAAAATATAGATGAAAATCCTATAGGAAACTATAACATAAACCAGAAAAAATTCTCAAAAACTCCTGTGTAATAAGTGGAAAACAGCTGCACCGGCCACATCATCACTCCACAATCAAAAGGATCAAGAATATATACCACCCCAAAGTGGAACATTCCCTTTTATAGGACCTAGCATAAAAAATTCTACAAACCCCCGAAGGAAAAGTTAGGGTGTGAGCTATAAATCCTAGAAGGGTCTCAAAAAGTGTTCTATTATCAATAACATAACAATTTACCATTTATTATACCAGTTTAAATAAAATAGGGCATGTAATTACATTTTCATATTTTAAATAAAAACACGATTTCATTTAAAAAAATACAGATATATCAAAACAACTTTAAAATACTATTAAATGAATATTTTATATTAAAAATTTTATATAAATCAATCTTCATGAATAAAGTATTTTAACAAATCATTGACATGTATATCAAATCAAAAACTCATGGAACCAAGTTAAAACACCCTACGGTACATTAGTTACTGGATATAGGATCCTCACACATCTCATCAGTGATAAAAACTCATAAACAATGTGTATACACAAATAACACCCCAATAGGGGAACCCATTATGACCAATCAATCTACACCCTAATAGGGGAACTCATCATGAGCATCCTGAGTTGACTTGGTTTAGTTAACATTGCCATTGTAAATCTAGTTCCAGGGGATCAAGATCCTATCATGATTTTCCCAAACCCCTACTAAAAACTTAGAATCCCATATCCTTTAATCAATCAATCAATCAATTAAATTGGAAATCAATCAATTTAGAACATTTTAAAATATAGTTCCCTAATTTTAGTTTTCAACATGAATTCTTATTTCAAAAACCAAATCATAGGTTTTAATCATTTCATTACATTTCAAATCAATTTTCAATTTAAGAATTTTTATCAAGATCAAAATCATTTCATTTCACTAAAATAATTTCCAAATCAATCCACAATTTTTCATAAATTTGAATAACAATATAAATCCATTAAAATTGGGGTTGTTTTTCAAATTTCATGATGATTTCAAATAATGGATTAAATCATCAAAACCCAATGTTTTTAAATCAATTAAAATATCATTTAAATATAATCAATAAATTCAAGGTTTCAATCATAGGGAAAAGAATTATGAAACCACCTACCTTTAAATCAAATATCTTGAAACCAAATCTTGCAACGAGACTCACCAATAAAGAAAAAAAAATGTGGAAGATCTAGGAATACAACCTAGAATAAGGATCTAATAAAATGAAATTTATATCCATCAATCACATGTTGATCTGTTAAACTCTAAGGAGGATAGAGATATAGAGAGAGACAAGAAGAAAACACATGAGAGAGATCCACTTACCCGGAGGAGATAAATCGAGATTAATGCTGTTTTGATCCACCAATAAAAGGGTTTTAAGGATTAAAAATCAAATCTTGGGAGACTCCAAGGATGAATAAAACATGTTAGGGTTGAATAAGAGGATTAGAAAAATTAAACAAGATGTTTGAGATTTTTAAATAAAAAATCAAAGGAATTAAAAACCACATGCATGGTTTATTGGGGAGAGCCACATGGTTAGAAAAACAGTGTTCCCTAACCATGTTACCCCACTGGTCATCTATTTGGGGATCATAAATTGGCCACATGATTAAAATAGCCATGTTATATCCATACATT
Organism: Viscum album; assembly: GCA_963277665.1. Taxonomy (NCBI): domain Eukaryota; kingdom Viridiplantae; phylum Streptophyta; class Magnoliopsida; order Santalales; family Viscaceae; genus Viscum; species Viscum album. The sequence goes on from OY728165.1 coordinate 761,941,358, forward strand.
CCCTACTGTCCAAGGGGTGACCCGTTTGGAGGGGTGGAGGCACAGTTTGGACAAACCATGTGCCCCTTTCCAGTGGATTTCAATAGGGTGCATAGTTTTCTAGGATAAACTGCATGGGTTTTTCTAACCATGAACCAACCATGAATAACCTAAACAGATTCCCAAATTTTCCAAATTTTACCCAAAACACCCCAAAATAAGACCCAACCAAAGGGAGATCAAAACTAGGGTCAAGGAATACTTGAAATTAAGTAACAAGATGTTATAGTCAAAATTTCCAAAGGAACTGGACCTAAATGATTCTGTAATGGATTGTTATGTTATGTAATGTATGTTAATATATTAGTATGATATATATATACATGAGAAGTTTTGGTTATTATAGCCTCCTTTCTCTTAACCTTTCTTAACTACAAGGAAATTATATGTTGAGTGGAACTCTCTCCAATATGTGAAGAAGATGGCTACCGTGTAGTGGATATTTTTGAATTGTAGAAAAATAAAGACTGTAACATAGACCAATTAGCCTCTATCATTGCAGTAAAATATGAAACAATAATATACTGTGCAATAGAATTAATAGCATATGCATCAAGGCCCTCTTGATGAATAACCTATGGTTGTGGCTATTCCTATGCCTATGGATGGTGCTGTGGTGGTGGATCATATACAATAATAAGTAGAATAGAATTGGATGATCATGATAAAAATACTCCTCCTGTATCACATCATCATGTGTTACATGTATAAAAGGCTCATCACCCTCTAGAATATCTATATTAGGCTCATCACCCTAATAATTTTCTAACGCATCAAAGAAAATCCCATAAAGAATATTATCCATGGGGAAAAATAGCTCTATCACTTCTCTGTGAAAATAAGCCATGTCAAATGCGTCTCCCTATGTGGTATTAATTTTTTTAATGAGGTGTAGAATATGATCATCCTGTAATAAAAAATTATTTAGATAACTAATTTTAATTAAAAAATCATTAAAAAGTGTAAGGAAGAATTATTACCAACTGATGATAGCCCCATCAATTTCTCAAAAGATATATCAAAGAGGATATACAGTAAAAAGGTCCATAATCTAACTGATATGATAGATTCATGCATACTGTGCCCACCCCTCATAATTGAGACTCATGATGTCTATCCTAAATCTCAATATAACATACATGATATCAACTCTAGTTGAAGTCTTTCTTCCCAAAAATCTTTAGGGAATTAAGTGAAGGCCGCTGACTGGGCATTGTGGGAATTATATGATAAAATATGAACATCCACATAACTCTATCAACATTATGCCACTCAAAAATATGAAGATGAATCACATGTATGATGCAATAGATGACATCAAGAATCATCACATATTATGTTGGGAGACTCTTGTTGATAGGTTGAATATATGGCATCCATGAAACATAAAATATCAAAAAAATGATTAAGAAATTAATAAATGAATCCATGTATAGTATAAAGTAATAATTTAACTATATAATTAATAATCAAGTATGCCATTCGGTTGAATAATGTCCAATATAATTCCCTAATCATGGACATCATGTCTGGTGGTATTTGAATATCAATGTGTTAGAATCCACCCGTAAATAATATTTTTATACTTATATTTTATAATATAAATTTATTCATTTTATTTTCAAATAATAAGGAAATAAAAATATACCATCGTTCACATAGGAACTCCTGTATAATATGGAAGGTAATGGAATACATGAATGTGGAGCTAAGCAGGTGATGTGCTCCCATATCCACATCTAGATATGAATAACACATCTTGTAATTTGCATGTTATCGATGAAACATATAGCACATATCACTCTGCATGTATAATAAATATATTCATACTCCCAGTTATACCACCCTAACAGGTCGAAGTCCTCAAGTAACAAAAAATACATCAAGTGGAAAAATATATTGGAATGACTGATTAAGATCATGCCGCCAATAAGTATCTAAATGTATACACATGAAAATAACAACACAATGGTCTCATTATCATATTCAACTAGATGAGTGATGTTATCCTCAATAAATAGAATTCATAATTGAATCTTGACAATGAAATCATCCCAGAACTCAATACTTAGTAGTTTATGAACTAAATCAAACTAATATGCACCAACTGGACCCATCACAACCTCACCCTTGATGGGGTCCCAACATAATGGGCACATCCTCAAGAATAATAGTCATATATTCCTATGGAAAATGAAATGTATGTGTCTTTATCCTCTATCTCTCTATTAGGGAAGAAATGAGTTGATGATCGATGATGGTGAAGTCACACATTTCTATACTAAAGAACCCAACACGGTGAAGATGAGAGACGATGGTGGGAGGTGGTACAACATGATGAAAATTATAAGACATTTGTACACTAAGAGAAAGAACCTGACATCCCTCTATGACAATATATGAATCATGTATATCCTTGATGTGAGAAATTTAAGGTATTCTATCTCTATATTTGATATCACCATTACTTTTTATAGTTAATTTAAAAAAAATTATAAAATATTTTTTTTTAAAAACCAGAAGAAGAAAAATATGTTAGAAAATTAGCAATCATAATTAGGTATTATGATGAAAAACGAGGTAAAAAATAGATGCGATTGATTTTTTGTATTAGTCTAACAATTTATTATTTTAATTATATTAAATTATATTTAATTTATTTTTAAATAATTTTTTGTATATTGATTGTGATGAAAACCCTGCATAATATAAAATACTTCATGATATATTCAACTGACCATGTCAGAATGGAAGTTAATATTATCTTCAATAAAAATTTGTTTCGAAGAATAAATTATAATCTATTTTCTCACACAAATAAAAATCTTCTAGAGAATATTTATGAGTCTACTTGATGTTATTTCAAGGACATATTTAAAGATAATTTGTTTATAGTCTAAACCACTTATTATTAGTTTTCACTATGTGTTTAATTTTTTAATAGTTAAAGTCTCACAATTTTTTTGATTCAAACTAGAAACAAAAGAATATAGAAATGAAAAATTCTATAAATAAAACAATCCATAAATTAAACAAGCTAAGAATATAAGAATCAATAAATGAAAAATCCTAAATATTAATAAATTTACATAGCAATGGTAAAATACATAAACTTGATCAAATATTATATGAAGTGGAGACCCTTCCCATCACTTTGGGGATTTTTTATGATCATGACCTTTTAATTGGAAAAATCTATATCATAGTCCCACATATCAATCTTTAGGACAATCTATCTCATTTCTTATACTAGTAGACTTTGGTCATCCATGGGGGTATGAATTGGTAATATCAAGCATCACAATTGGATGATGAGAATGTGAGGTAAAAGTATCAAATATCACAAAATTATTTATGTTTCAAAACAAAAATGAAACATGAAAAACTGAAACAATAAAAAAATAAAAAAAATATAGAAATAAAAAAATCTGGAAATGAAAAATCTTCAATATGAAAATTTATAATATTAGGGACCACAATATGATGATTAATAGATAAGGTAAAAGTATAAAAATTACCAACATGCATTCAAGGTGTACTATAATATTATCCTAGAGTGTTTACAAGATACACTGAGTCAATATAGGGTTCATATGATAAGTTCCGTGATGGAAAAACTATAACAACATTTTCACATGCATATCTCAATATCTAGAAAGAACCAAAATCATAGTACATTCTTTCTAGTAAGATCACAAGAACTTGAAGACTGTTTCCTGTGAGTGGGTCATGGAACTCTCTTAACTCAAAGTGGATCCCTACTTAGTAAAATTTTTAAACATGAAATGATTATGCATTCTCCAGTATCTTATCAATGTCTCTTCATAAATTCTAACCAAAATGCATTCTATGATTCATCCTCTTATAGGATTACTAGGACCATTCAACAAAGTAATTGAAACATCTATAAAATATATTTTGTATTAACCCCATGAGTGGTATTTTATGAACACCCATGAATAACCCATTTATGTACTTCAAAATATGAATGTTAATATAGCCATATCTCTTTCTAGCATCATATGCTAAGGACCATTTCTCCTTTGAAATCCACATCATATAATCATATAGATCTTGATTAGACCTTTGGGTTTCTCAAAGTCACTAATAAAACTTTCCTTATTGGGGCTCATAAGATGAAACTATAAGAAAAAAATGTTTTTAAAATGATATTTATGTTTTCCAAAAAATATAAGTTTAAGAAAACATACCCAACTTAATGATCACCTTTTCCATTACCGCATCTTTGAAGTTATTATGCACATTTATAGAAATATGTCTGATGCAGTATCGATGATAAATATTTTCTTCTCTCCATGAAACCATATCACTATTAATTATGTATATAACCAGTTGATGATGGACATATATTAAACGTAATACTTGTCTTTGTGTAACATGAATGCATATACGGAACCAAAATAAACTACACTATTTGAAATTATTCCTCTAAAAAATGGAAAATGTAAGTTGTATAAAAGCATGATTATCATCCTGTGTGGAATCAATAATCATAAAACCTGTATACTTTCCATAATGAAAAGTTCCATCAACTTGAATTAATTTTTTTCAATAATAAAAAATTGTTATCCATGGTCTGAATACTCAAAACAGCCTATGAAACTTTACCTTTGTTTGATCAACTCAATTATATGGTGATACATACTCAACAATGTATAGATAATAAATAACCTATTTTTTGAGAGATAACAATCCCATTAGTTGTGGAAACACTGCATATGGTTCATCCCAATCCCCATAGACTTCCACAATTTCCCGTAATGCATACCAAACATTTCCATAGGAAATATTATATTTGAACTATTGTTGTATTCAATCCTAGACAAGGGACAAAATAATTTCCTAACATGCTCATATCATCTCTATAATATTAGTTGATATAAACTCTACATCTAGTGAAGAGTGATCCTACGACAAGATTGGATGGACATAAGTATGTGGCCTTCTAACTTAGTTATCTTTAAAAATACGAAAAAATTTATCATATATTTCTCACAGAAAAAAAATTCATTTTGGCCTATATTTTTCAAACATAATGCGGTATTTTTTATTCTCAAAATAATAAAAAAATAAGAAATGTATCACTATATGGCATTTCATTATCATAATTTTCTATGAACTTTTACTTTAAAACTTATGTCCAATATATATATTACCATCAGTTGATGTAGATATGTTACCTATAATTCCATAGAATTCAGTAGTTGGTGTAATGACACCCCAATCAAAATTATTTTACCACGACATTCCCTCAACTATGGAAGTCAATAATATAAGATGATTACCACTAACTTATTTTTTCTTATCTATAAAATAAACCTTAGAATGTTCATTACCCATATCATCCTCACAAACATCATCTCCTATTACATCATAAAATACTTTCTCATGAGATAAAGTCTCATTATTTAAATATGAAGTATCAATGGGGATGCCCCTACAGTTTATTCCATATTATGATCATATTCTTCATAATTCATTTATGTTATTGAATTTATGTGAGAAGATAATGAATGAGAATGTTTTTAAATACCAACTTAAACATATCTCCAAAACATGGTTCTATAGTAGTAGGTCACACATAATCAATAACATAAATATCCACACATAATTTCATTAAACAATTAATGCACTATTTCATAAACAACAATGATGAATACACCCAATCCTCATAATCGAGCAGAGGATACTCAATGTTCCATAGACAATCAACATATTGAAAATGTAGATATGTAATTGAAGTAACTACTTGATCAAACCTTAGTTTTAAGTGACTATGAATCTTCATATTAACTTCATCCAATGTAAAAATTCATGAAGATTTTTCACTCTAGTAGGTGGAAAACTATAGTTAAAACCCTGATCGATATAAATTACCTCACCATTGTAGTATATTGGCATAGAAATGATTACCTATATTTTTTAATAAATCATTATATATATTTATACTACATCATAAAATGTTTTACATGTTTTAATTACTTATGATTAAATAACTGTGCCTTTATATTGATACTTTTTTTATGTATTGGTTTATCATTATTTAATAAACCAACAAAAATATAGAGGGGAACTCCTAGAGCCTCCATAATCTAATATTTTAGCAACCACCAATCTCCTTTTAGTTATGTTGTAAAAATCCATTATAAAAAAACAATGCCTCTTATCAAACACCCTTTTATTACAATGTTACTCACATGAAAGTGAGGGGGTCTAGGGGTTTGGGATGTATAATATTTTTACAGAGACATACAGGTCCTTACATGCTTAGAGAGAGGGATGAAAAAGATGTTTTCAATGAGAAAAAGTAAATGAAGTTATTAAAGATTATATAACCACATACAAAAAAAACATGATATGCAATTTCAATCATACATTGGTTAATCATCTTAAGATCAATAAATTATTAAAAATTAAATAACTTCGTAAAAAAATATGACTTGCAATTTCAATCATAAATTAGTTGATCATATTAAGAAAATTCATAATACAATACTATTAATTTGTTTTTTTGGATTCTTATTATGTTATATATATTGAAAATTTACCTATAACTATATCTAAGAAATAAATAAATAAGTATAAATCTATTTATATCTAGAAAAACATGAATATTTTCCACTCTTGTAGGTGGAAATCTATTTCTAAAACCATGATCAATATAAATAACCTCATAGTTTAAGTATATTGATTTATAAATGATTGCCTAGAAAGAAAGTTGAATAAAACATTATATATATTTATACTACATCATCAAATGTTTAACATGTTTTAATTCGTTATGATTAAATAACATTGAATTAATATTGAGACTTTTTATATGGATTGGTTTTATCATTATTTGATAAACCAATCAAAACACAGAGAGGGAACTTATGGATACACTACTATCTCAGATTTTAGTAACCACCGTCTCCTTTTAGTTATGGTGTAAAAGTCCAGCATCAAACAACAAAACCTCATGTCAAATGACCTTTTATTACAATGTTACTCACATTCATGTAAGGGGTATAGGGGTTTAGGATACATAACATTTTATATAGACACATGGGTCCTTACATACTTAGAGAGAGGGATAACATACATAATTGAGGAAAATAAAATGAAATTATTATAAATTATGTAACCACATAAAAAAAATATTACATGAAATATCAATCATACATTGTTAGTTCATCCTTAGATCAATCATCACTCAATACTCTTAACACATTTTTTGGGATACTTAGTATGTTCTACATATTCTAACTTTACCTATAACTATATATAATAAATAATATATATATATACACATATATTTATATTACCTATTTTTAAATATCTATATATATAGATGTTTTTTTATTTAATGATATGTTTTAAATACATCTAATATTATTGTTCAAATATTATATTCAAATAATATAACATATATTATCTCTATAATGATATGCATTTTTTCATTTAATTTATTATGTAAATGTTTGTATGTAATGATTATTACTAATATATTTTTTAAAAATAATTTGCTAGATTTCCTTTATTTTTTCTATACATCTAATAATATATTATATAATTATTTAATTTTCAATATACTATATATAGATATTTAAATGCATTAAACTTTATTTATTAATATTTTAAAATATAATTATATATATTTTTGCAAGAAAATATTGTTTCCTAAAAAAAATATTATCATTTTATATATAACTCTTCAAAATGTTTTTAATAGATTTTTTTTTAAAATCTAATTAACAAAATTAATATAACTTACACTTAAATAACCAATAATTTTTTTTAAACTTTTGTTTCTTTTAATATAATAAACTTAGGTAAGTATATATACATTTTTTTGAAGTAATTACAATTTCCAAAATTTAAATAAATATATTTTATATAGAATTAACTAGAATTTTAATTATTTATAATTAATATAGTCTGATAATTATTATTAATTTTTTTTAATTTCATTAAAAATAATAATATTAAATATATATATCAAATAATGTAATTTATATTTAATAAAATTTAAATATGACAAATAATATAACAGACACATATATAAAATTATATTCAAATAATGTTAATAATAGTTTTTTATAAATGTTTTTTTAAGAATATATTTTTTATAAAATATTTAGGTAGATTCACATTATTTATCTATGTATCGAAATATATATTTTAAATTTATTTTAATTTAAATATACTATATAATATAATATATGCATATAAACATATTCAAATCTAATTATTCACAATTTAAATTAAAAATATCTATATTTTTCTAAATAATAATATTTCCTAAATATAAATTATATTATTTATAGAAAAAATTTAAATTATACAAACACTATATTTATATTTTCTAAATAATTTAATATAAATTAAATAAAAATAATAAAAATAATTCATATATAAATTAAATCATACAAAGAACATTAATTCACACATTCATTTGACCATAGAATTTAAATAAATAAATCATAAATTTTTTTAGAAAACTAAAATTTTTAAATAGAAATTTTACCTTCTCAAAATCTGGAAATTAATATATTGATAAATAGTTTCGATAAGGATTTTCTATAGAATATTAGGTTGGAATATGGTAAATACAGGGTGGGGGAGAGGTTGTATTTTATATTTTTTTGTTGCAGGAGGTGTTAACCCCATTCACACCTTCTATATATTGATTACAAAGAAAGAGTGAACCCTGTTCAAGCTTCTTGGCCAATAGGGGAAGCTTAAACAGGGTTCAAACCTCCCTCAACCCCTTTTTACAAATACCTAAAACCCTATCCCATTTTTTTAAGGAAAATAAAACCTGTTAAAAACACCCCTAGATTCAAGGTAGAATGACTAACCAGTGCTGACTGAGTATCAGGAATGAACCAATCGCGTCACAATTTCCATTTTAAGGATTTTTTTATCATTTGAATTGATACTACATTATCTTTTCATATAGTTTATCAAAAATGGTTTGGAATTTCATAAGAAAAGGTGATATTGGTCCAATCATGTGAAAAAATTCACATAGTTTCTTTCAAGTTGATTGTGAACAAGTGCACCATTTATCACAATCTAGGATGATTCTATAAAGATTTTTTCATAGTTAATTTTGATCATATATAACATCCATTGAAGCTTTGATAGTGGAACCATAATTGAATCAATGTTAGAAATGAAACTTCATTGGTCATGTGCATTGAAGATAATAAGTTCCTCTAAAAGAGATTTTCTATGATAGTTCCAATTTTTCCAATGAACCATGCTAAAAAGAATATGAAAATAGAAATAAGCGTGAAAATAGTTGTTTTAAGCCATTTTTTCATGTCCACATTTAAGGATAACAAAGCTAATGGGTCCAAGGAGTTAAAAAAAATCATTATATCACATAATTCTTTTATGATAAAATTGTTATGTATAGAAATAAGGAGTCAAACCTATTTAAGAATAACCAATATATAAAATAAATACATATTTATGAGTAGTCAATGTTAATTTATATATATATTTTAAATATTAACATTAATTTTATACAACCATAAACTTCTAATTTCTAGTAATCTTTGACATAGACACCCTCCTCAAGTTAGTGAATAAATTTTATACATGCCAAAATTTCTGAGATACTTGAAAATATTTCTTTTGACACTACCTCATTGGGAATATTAACTAATTGATCTGATATAAAAACATTTTATAGCTTAATAACCTTGTTTTCCAACTTATCTTTGATGAAAAATATTTATACTTTAATCGAATTCCTTAAATCATGTTTGAAAATATTGTAGAAAATATCACATATTGTTTTATCATTGAAAAAGTGCTGAATCATAGGATTTAGTGTGTAAATCAAATCCTGTAACAAAATCATTTTCCATAAGGCTTCACAAGTACAAATTACATCCCTATAAATTTATCTTTTACACTTAATCAAGTAACAAAATTATGATTCTTACCTCTCCATGTGATGTGATTTCCATATAAAAAGGAGAAGTAATTAGAAGTGTATATCCTATCATCTATTATTCCATATCGATCAATATATATATATAAACACCTATATTCTATCAATCATCCTTGTTGAACATTATCCCTTTTACCATAAAATACTTCAAGTATTTTATAATAATCATGACTACATTCATATGTTGGGATATTATATTATATATAAATTGACCTATAAAACTCAGTGTATTACCAATATCCAACATTATGTGTGCTAAGTATGTCAAACTTTCTACAATAATATGAAAACTACCTTTATTAATAGATTCTTTATTTGATTTGGTAGGTAATTTAAATACTTCCTCTATTGGTGTATCAATTGGTTCACAAGAAAACATAACTTTTTAATTCAACCACTCAACTGTATACTTTATTTAGGATAAAATAATTCTATTATTTAATATATATGTTTAAATAAAAATAAATTATAAGGATCCAATATATATTATTTCAAAATATTATAATAAGTATTATTATGGTAACTTAATTTCTTCTATGTCATTTTCAATGAGTTTTGTTGGAACATATTATGCTCATAGACATAGAAAAAACCCAATAAAAAGTCGAATATATCATCATCAGATCAATATGTAAATTAAGAACATATTATAAATAGTCTCACCCCATGTCCAATAATCTCCATCATGATGCTGTTTATTTGAAGGAGATCACTTAATGAAATCCAAAATACACTTTCCTCCACTGATAGTACACTATCCACTAGAATCCCCATACATTATAAAGGATCCAATTGGACTCCAATGGTTATATAACACATTTTACTCAAAGATAAAAAGAGATAATGGAGGAATACAGAATTGTATTTACTTGAATAATGACCACACACACACTAATAGGTGGATCAAATCCCTTATATAGACAAATGTTTTAGTTATAGTGCAATCCTATTGTGTAGGGTTAAACGAGTCTAATAACAATTATATGAAAATTCAGAAGTGATTTAAATCATTGTCGAAGGATATTCAAGATAACATGAACAGTATATAAAAAAAACAATAAAACCATAAATGTGTGTATATTATAAGGATTATCAACTGATTTTTCTTGTCCTCCTTCAAATGCCTTCAAATGGTCTTGATAAAGACTAGTACAAGAGTAGAAAAAATACTTATCCAATCTCTCTGGGTATCCATAGGTAGAGTAAAATATCACATTATATGTGAATGATTCTCTATACTCCATGATGTGCTAGCATATCATGCATAAAGGATGTATAATAAGGGAGGTTCTGATTATGGGAGAGTCGACTAGGCATACACACTACTATAACATGGTAGTGGTTTATAAATTATCCCAAGGATTATAAATATAAATGAATGCATTTAATCATGAATTTATAATACATGAGTTGATGCCTTAGCTAATTCATGATTCATATGCATGAATTAATTTAAATCCCATGAGTTTCAACTTATGAAACATTTCATTAAATTATAACTACGGGGAAAATAAACCCAAATGATAAATTTTATCATTCAGATGAAAATTTTATCATATAAAGTCGATACATGTAATATATTTTGTAAAACAACAGTACATATCATCTTATATCATATTCAAAGAAGTATTTAGGGCATATTACTTTCAATCTACAACTTCCAAAAAATCCTAAAAGACTATGTGTCATTTAACATTTATATTGTATCATATAGAATAAATTTTTAAACTTTATCCAAAACTCCTTTTTAAAATCTTCCAAAAAACTTTTGGAAAGCCATCATCAACTTTACCTTGTATCACATCATATGAAATAAATTGTGAATACCCATCCAAAATAGTTTTGGATAACTCTAAAACACTTTTAGAGTATCTCTACGAGTTAAAATCAATCCCCATTTAGTCAACCAAAAAGTGTTACCCCATAAGCCATTATAGCACTGATAATAAAATTGTGTCTTTGTATTCATATATGTAAGAAAAGATTAGCCTATATAAAAGAATCAATGTTACTAAATCTATAAAGGGATATAACGGGATCTCCATCAAACACATGTATCTCTATACTAGTGTCCACCGGTCTACATTATATAAAAATATGTATCCTCATACTTTCCCTTTTTCCAAGACATTAACTGACCATATGACATAAAGAATTTCAATCCTATATATCCAAATCATATGTACTCAATTCTTAGAGTTTATACTAATATGATCGATGAATACATAAAATTTCATTCATAATTATGGATAAACAGATCAGATAGACCTTATCTGGATAGATATACACTATCTAGGTGTGTCCACAAACTCCCACAGTCTATCTCAATTGAGGTACTAGATATTATACACATCAAACAAGAGGAAAATCTCATATTGGATAATCTACAATCGATGACATGATCAATGACAGAACTAACTACCCCTGTATTAACTAATTCAATATGTAGAATTGTATATGTAGGGAATCAAAGTATGATGGTTCTTATGCTAGGTGTCTTGTCAACCTTAGGTTGTGGGGACTCAAATATAATCCATTCACCCCTATTATACCATAGAAATATATTTTACACTCTATGTGTTATACTTTATAGGTTATCCAACACAAAAAATAATCATATTAATTATTTCATACCTCCTGAGCATATTCTGTATCTCTATAAAAGAATCCTACTCATGATAACCATAATATTTGTTCATAACCTATAATAATCCAGGATGAACATTGGTTAGTGATAAATCAAATTCACACTTTAAGAGTTATATTATCATTACTTTTCACTTAATATATATCTATATACACATTTATATAGCTAATGTGAAATAATGATAAAATAGAGGTTTCTTCTAATATGATACATTTTAACATTATTAAACTCTTTAGGAATATTTATTAAAACCAATATAAACATCGATTTATCATATCATATATGATAAAATTATATACCAGCCTTAAGTTTACTACAATTTTTTGATTTTTTAAATAATTACATCATATGTAATTCATGTCACATCTCTATAGGACCATTTTATAAGACATCCAACTAAACCTTGTATCGAAAAACATTTATAAAGAAATCCAGTTTGAATAATGGTGATATTTATTTGAATTAATGTATCTATTTATATATTTTTCACCACTCCCTCTAAACTCTTTTAGGATAAAGTGAAAAATAATTTAAAAATCTGACAAAATGAAACTCTTAAATTTCTATTTAACACCATACACTAAAATCATTAATATATTAAGTTAAAACAACTTTAACCAAATATTGATGAGAATATTTAACAAATAAACAATTTCTTAAATATGTGATATTCTATGTGTCTAAAAAAATTTCATTTTAAACAAAAACTTTTTTAAAATATACCACTGATGGGTGGAAGAAACACATTCCCTCATATTTTACCAAATATTTGGATAAAATTTTTATTCTGGATAAATTTTTTTATCCAAATATTCTTCTCAAAACTTTTTATAGGAATTGAAAAATCATAAACCATGTATATACATATAATCATACCATACTTGTTCATAACAACTCTTTCTTATCGAATAACTACTCTTATCACGTAAGAGAAATTAGATGAAGATACACATATTTTACTTAGATTTATTTGAGCTTGATAAAATCCTTTACATTTAAAAGACAATAAAATTAATTACCCAACTAGAAAATTCCATTTAATCTCCCATATATCATGTTATAAAATTAAATGAATTATAAACAATGTTTATTAAAAACACTAATCTATTTTCATTTAAGAAATTCTTGTTTACATTCTCTTATCAGGAGCTAAATGAGATAAAAAACACATCTAATGATAATTTTATCCAAAACTAAAGTATCCAAGTTATCAATGTTTCAATGAATTTTCTCTATTTCTTGAAATAAAACTTTAATCTTTAATTATTTTCATCTTATGACCTTCTATATATTTACAAAACTTTGTAAAATATACAGTTTCTATCATATATCTGTCAAAATAATAGAATTTATTTCTATAACCAATAATGTTTTAAAAAACCTTTAGTATAATAAAGTCATCAACATATTAAATCATATTTAATATCAATTTACATACCCAATCATATTGATTATATGATAATAAAATTCCTTGAATCATTGATGTACCTAATAATATTGAGTACATGAATGGTGAATAAGATTCCTTTGGTCATTTTGCATCTAATTATTTTTGAAACCATAAATGAATCACTCTATGCTTCCATAATAATCTAGATTCAATTTTTAAAAAATTTCAACACCTGGTTATATAGGAAGGAACTACATTGACATATAGAATTTTCATTATGAAATTTTCTTAAATCACCAATATTCCTTAATAAATTTTCATAAATTACTAATATTAAGGGATACTTACATTAATCCTACCCTTATCAAGGATTGATCATGAATTTTAGTTTGATTATGATGATATTATCTATAATAATAGCTCTTATCAGATGAATGTCATGTATTATTAACCATTTAGTAAGTAATTTTATTAAATGGGATCACATTAAAATAATGAACTGTTTTGTGTATCAGATCTATAAGTAAGACAATATCCATATTTTAATATGAAATTTGTTCTATTTGGTGTTACTCTCACCACTTAACTATTTAGGTAGGGTATTATCCCAATCATATCATATATGAATATTGGATATTTGAGCGGAAAAATCTTCACCCAACCCATCATATGGATATATTCAAATTTATTTCTCTGATAACCTAATCCTATTTGGGTTTCCCAACTAGTGTAACCCAAAAAAACCTCAAAAACATGCTAATAAAGGACAATATAGGTGAAAATGTATTTGGAATGAACTAACCAAGGATTTTCTAATGTCACTTATGCTTTATTTACTCACACAAGATAATATAGGGGAACCTATCTTTTTCAATACTTCTTGATTGGATAATCAAGGTCTTGAAAAGTGTCACTTTGGAATGAATCTCACACTTAGTATTTGAAATAAATTTTTATCTCACCATATTATACCATGTTATTCCCTTTTATGTATGCACACCTCTAGTAATTTAGTTTGGAATCCTATTCCCTCCACTAAAACAATATGTTTTAACTATATTGATGTATAACTCTTTATGTAACACATTGGTTTTTATTACTCATTTAAAAATAGAATTCAAACATATTCATACATATCCAAATGAATTATATTCATAAATAAAATTAATACTACATGTAAAGGTTTAGAATTATATGAGATGGTCAATGTAACATACCAACTCAGGTTAACCCATACTGTCACATGAATTGGCCCACCACAAGGTCTGAATCATATTACCAATTTACATGGATTGGATACAAGCACCATAGTACCATAAAAAGAAACATGGGAATGATTTCACCCTCAACATTCCTATGATAATATAGAAACACATAGGCTATCACAATAGCTATCCAAAATAAATCAGATTCCAAAACAACCAAACCATAAAGGTAGTATCCAAAATTTGGATAACAAGGTCTGGATGAACAAGATGTCAGACCAAAAACATGGAACCTAAATAAACCCATGGGTCCATCTCCATGTGACCATATTTCACCACCATACTAATACACCACAAGTAAGAAAAAACTAGGAGAGTTATCCTCTACATGATGCTCTTCCCTTTACTTGTATCCTAAAAACCATGGCTAAAAACACCCAAAGAAAAAATTAATGGGGGACAACTAAAGATCATTAGGATACCAATAAGAATATATACAATTTATATTGACAAAAATTTGTTAGTTATAATATAAAATAGTTTTATAAAACATAGAAATCATTTATTTTCCATATAAAAACATCCTTTGGTTTTCCTTTTCCAAAACATTCCATATTCAAATAACCAAAGAAATATGACATAAAATTTATCCATGAGGCATAAGAAGTTGAATAAAATAGTATTGAAACACCAATATCCATATAAAGTGGTAAAATAAACATATTAATTAAACATTCATGAAATGTATCCTCGAATATTCACAGGAAAAAATCACAACACAAGGGTGTAAAAAGCAAAGACCAATATGAAAATTTAGCTGACATAAGTGAACTCTAAACTTTGGGATTCCTCGGTCCCCCAGAAAGGATACCCACTTGAATAAAAGACATCATGGGTACCTTCAGTAGTGACAAATAACTCTACTAAGGATCACATATGTCTAGTTTTTCCTTGTACCCCATAGTCTTACTGATGTTATATTATAACATATTTCCATTCAAGAAATAGAATTTATTTTTCATAAAATTTTCCATGGCCAATATATTTCATTTACATGCCCAAATTTTCATAAAACATTTTCTATAATTATTTCATACCACTTCCATGTTTGAAAAACCACTTTCATTTCAAAAACCATCTTTGTTGAATTTTACAAAACACATCATGTGTATAAAAACGTTTAAAAAAAACCTTAAAAACAATTCAATACCCATAAAAGACCAATTAAACTCTCATGTATTTTAAATCATCACATACATCAATAAAAACCAATTTAAAATCATAATAACATAAATCATGCAATGGGATAAACCATATTATAGAGTCACCTATCTCAAGATCGATGAAAAAAATCATTTCCTTTGAAACCAATGATGAGAAATGAATAGATATAGTCCACATGAGCCTAGATATACAAATAGAAATCCAAATAAGAATAGAAACACCCAATTATATATTTAATGAGAGATAAATGCCCAAAAACCCTTCCAAGAACATGGTAGATTTGGAATCCAAGCCGAAGGGGAGTGAATAACCATCAGAGTGAATCATATTTTTAAAAGAAGGAAACCAATAAAGAGAAGTATTAAGGTATAATGTGGTTAAATTAACATCCCCCGTAATATCAAGTGAAAAATGAAAATTTCAAAAACCCAAAACCCCCACCACCATGTCTTGGTGCTTCCTGCCGTGGTATGGTAACCTCAACCAAGAGCCCGATCATGGGGTCCAACCATGGCCTGGTATACGACTATAGGTTTTTTTGCCCACCATGACCTAAAACATGGTTGTGGTAAGGATTGTTGGATATGGTACACATGGAAACCACTCAAAAGACGCACCCATGTCTATTCCATACACTGGGCATGGTGGCTTAGGCTATTTCAAACTATAGGCCCAAAGGCATGACATGGCCTGCACCACAACCATGGTGCTATCTTTTTTTCACCTAAATGATTCAAAAATAATTTTTAATCCAAAAAGAACCTCCAAATATTCAAAAACTAAATATAAAAAGGTAAAAGAGTCTCCACACTGGATTTCACATATCAGGGTTTGATAATTATCCCCTCTATAAAATATTTTTATCCCTAGAAAGGCTTAAGATCATGAGCTTGAAAAGAGATAAGGACATTGCAACATCATTAAGGCCTTGTGCTCCCATTTCTCATGGTTATCACTACAACACTACCATATTACTTGAACCAATGATATCATTTTTCCATGCAACATCTTATCCTATTGGTCCACTATTTAAACATGCCTTTCAATAACTGAGGTATTGAGTTTAATCTCAACATACTACCACTATATCACATGGGATAGGTTTGGATGATGCTTTTTTAGTTGGGAAACATGGAACAAATCATGGATAAAAGTAAAACGAGAAGGTAAGTTTAATTTATAACACACCTTTCTAGGCCACTCAACAATATAAAATAGGCCAACATAACATGGTGCTAACTTACCATACTTCCCTAAATGTCTATATCCTAATTGAGATGAAACTCTAAGGAAAAATAAATCACCTACCTAAAAATTAAAATGATTATGAAGCTGATATATATATTATTTTTTGTGACTTAGATATATTAATAACATTTTTTTTGATAAATTATATGTTATCTTTCATCAACTAGATGAGGATAAATCTAACCAAGGACTGGTATCCAAACTATTCCTAATAAAGAGGCGATCTATAAGGCCTCTCATAAAACATCTCAAAAATTACCATCCAAATTAAAACTTGATAATTATTTTTATCAGAAAAATACACTAAGGGAGGATGTTTCTCCCAAGATCCACTAAATCCAAGTACACATACATAAAGCATATCTTTAAGAATAAATATGGATCTCTCAGTATGGCCATCCATATGATGATGATGTGTTATGTTTAACTTTAAACATTAAACAATTGGTACCTAAAATATAATCCAAAAAATGGGTTGTAAAGTGAGGGTACCTATTTAAAATGATTTATATTAGAACATAATGAAGTCCAACAATCTACCACATATAAAATTTCCCAAGATCCTCCAACTTTATCAACTCCATGATCAATATAAAATGAACTAATTTCATGTGTTGATTAATAATCACCCATAAAGAATCCTTACCACCATGAGTATTAGGCTTCCTAATAAAAAACTACATGAATATATAATCTTATTTTCATACTTGAATATGTAAGGGCTGTAGTAAACTAGTAGGACTATGATGTTTTTCCTTAATTCTATGACACGTAAGGCAGTGAGACATAAAATCTATAATCAATCAACTCATTATCAACCACCAATAATGACAAATCAAGTTTTGATACATCTTAGTATCTCCAAGGTTTATGGAATAATTATATTAGTGACCATTATTAATTAATTTTCATATCAGGACTATTAGAACCACCATCCTTCCTCAGAAGTGAAAATCCCCATCAAGAAATAGATACCACTCACCCATGGTCTCCCCACTATAAAGATTCCTACTAAAGTGATGACACTCCACATCCTCAGCCTTTAAAAGTAAAATTTTATCTTCTATAGATGATCTATCCCAAGTCCAAGTTGGGAATACTTATAAATTAAACCTCCTTCATCTAATAACATCTCATTAAACAAGTCCATCATGCATAACTCTTCCCCTGATTACTTTATAATTCGAGTCAATAATTTTCTCCTCAAAGAGTATGCAACCAACTTTCCTTTTATAGGGGTGTATGAAATATCAAAATAAAAGGTTTGATGATATTCTACCCATAATATATTTCTTAATTTCATATCCCTATGAGTTAAGATATACTCAAGAATCTTATTGTCCAAATACACTATAACCCACTCCCTAAAGAAGTAGTTATGCCAATTATTAATAGCATGCATTACTTCCACTAACTCAAGGTCATGAATGAGATAATTATTCTTATGAGAGTGTAATTGATGAAAGAAATAATCTAATACCTATACTATCTGCATCAAAATACATCCCAAACTCATACTTGATGCATCGTAGTAAAGATTATATCCCAAAATAAACTCTGGAAGAATCAATAATAAAGCTAAAGTTAGTATCACTTTAAACTCCTAAAATAATATCTATAATTGATCACTCCAAATAAATTTCACCCCCTTATAGGTTAACTATGTCATAGGAGATGAAAGCTTAAATAAGTACCAAATAATTCAACTGTAATAATCAACCAATTACATGAAACAATGAATCTCAAACAATTTTCTAGGATATTCCCAAGAAATAACTACCAAAATTTTCTAAGGATCCACTGGTAAACATTTTATTAGAAAATAATATGGGCCATATTTTTCACCTCTTGAATCTATAAATTACACTTAGATATATTTCCATAAAGATAACGTTCTTTTAAGATCCCAAGGAAAATATTAACATTCTTAGCACAATCCTGTTCTAATCTGGAATAAAAAAGATTATCATCCAAAAAAACAACCATGATGGAATCAAAAAATTGATGGATGATTTGATTCATCAAAACCATAAACACCATAGTAACATTAGTAAGGACAAACAACATGATCTAATACTCATAATGACTACACCTATTCATGAACACTATTTTAGGAATATCTTCCTCTCAAACCCTCAACTAATGGTACCCTGATCTTAGATCAATACTATAAAACCAGTGGAGTCCCTTGAGTTTATAAAAAATATCAACCAACCTATTAAAGGCATATTTATTCATAGTTTTCTCATGGTTAATTTTACTATAATCAATAAAAAATTGGAGAATCCTATCCTAATTCTTTGTAAATTAAACTAGAGATTCCCGTCATAAACATTTGGGATAAATAAATCTCTTAGCCTCAATATCCTCAAGATAAACATTTAATTATTACAATTAGGTGGGTTCTATAAGGTACAAATTTAAGGAAATGATCCTCATCCCTAGAAGAAATTATATAGAAGAATAGACTTCGCTTAGAGATGATAACCCAAGGAAATCATCTGAAAAAAATGTAGGATACTCATTCACTACCATAGGAAGAGTTCCACTAATACATATATAAAAAACACACTACAATAAAAACATAAAATAACATTTTAAAATGTTTCTATTTAATTTACCAATGTTTCTGAAAAATGTTGATAAATGAGGTGTCACAAATTGTAGAATTTTTAAAACATCATTAATTTGAGATACATAATTTACTGATATTTTTTAGATATGTTAGTAAATGAGTTTTTAAATATCCATGTTTTTTTATAAACGTGGATATTTTTTTTGAAATTCATATTTTTTTCCACCCCATTTTTTTAAAATGAGAATATATTTTTTAATATTCCACCTACTCTCCCTCACACACCAACCCACCTATACCCACAACAGGGATCCCACCACCCATTATACTCCCTCAAATCACCACTACCTCTACAATAACCCTTTCCTGCAAAAAATGGAATCCCTCAGAATAGTACCCTGCACATAGGGACTCCCAAAAAATGGTTGGACCAACTAATTGTTGGAGTTGGTTCTCTAGAACCAACTTATTTATACTTTTTTATAACCATTATTTATAGTTTTGAATATTAATAAAATCATTATCACATCATAATTGTTTTTATGTGTAACTTAATATGTGATAATATCCTAAGAGTAAATTTCATATTGAAAGGTTATAGAAATTCCATGCTATGAGGAGAACCCACAAGTTTCATGATAATATTCTTAAATATATGTTATATGTTCATATGAAATCATTTGAAGGAAAAAATGATTAAGGCTATCAGGGGTAGAGAATCATTCGAATTTGAGTCACCTTCTTAGGGTGTACACCCTTGGTAATATCAAGTGTAAGATATTATGAAAACGAGACCCAATAGTAGGGAATAAAAATTTATATGTGTCATTGGATTTTCCTATCTGCAGATGTGTGTATTTATCCTTAGAATTTAATATTATTATTAATGAGTATTAAAAGTTACACACTTTGATGTATTGATGAAATTTGTGGCAACATATGTTCATGGAGAGGTAAGATACATTGGGTGCATCATGAGTAATATTGAATTAATGAATAATGAAAGATAGGATTTTTCCCTTATTCTATTTAACAAAATTTGATATCTCTAGACCTTTTATGGAAATGATATATCCTAAATAAATCCATGTCCATGGTGTTCTATAGAAATGTTCAATTTTTGGAAATTCATAGAATGATACATCGATCACATAGGTTGATGGAACCATTATGAAACCTGCTTGATTAGAGATATCATGATTAAAAGATTATATTTTACATTAAGAACCTATATAAGGTATTATGTCATTGTGGGATTAAATTATTTCTCCATGGGTGCCTTGAGATGTTACTAGACACTAACCTTGGACTTTTGGTTAATTCACCTAATGCCATTTAGAAAGAGTCCTATAGGGTCACACACTAAGTGTATCCAGAATCTTAGTTAAGAATTATATTATTATTTATAATTTAAAATGTTGAATAAATATTATTCCCACACATGGTTTAATAATTATTCTTGTTTTCTTGATTTCATATACTTTGTCACAACTTATTTGAGAGAATATTATATGAGTGTAATATTTAATAAATACTTATTTATTATTTAATGAATATAATATTTATTTATTTGTTAGAAAATAATAAAATGATATTTATTTATTAAATAGTTATTCATGATTCAAGGATTGATAAATATTTTGGAGGAATGAAATACCAATTTTATAGGATCGTTGAGAAATAATATATATTTAATATTATTTTAATAAATAATTTTTAATTATAATTTTCAAATTTAGTACATGTTGAGAAATAATAATATTATTATTATTATTGACAAGGAGTTTTGAAGGGATTAAATAAATATTAAAAGGCATTTTTGTAATTATTTATTTCTAATCTTACCTATATAAAAGTGTAATTATATTATTTTTCAGGAGAGAAAATTCATTTGTTTTTTTATGTACAATGAATCTGGATAATCATTTAAAATTCTTATATTGCTTATTTATCCAAGAATTCTACCAATAATGAAGAAAGATATTCCTCCATCTTCTACTCTTGAGTCTAGAGAGATCAAGGAGAACACTTTGGAAGTGATTCTCATCAAGATCAAAGGAGAATGAAACAAGTGATTGGATCTTCTATGCTAGAACTTAAAGATTACTACGATTATGTTCAATGATTTTTGGAATATGTGTGGATCACTTATAAAGGAAATTTGATCTTTATTACTACAAAACAATGATTGTATAACATAGATCCATTTATAGATACATCAACAAAGAAATAATTTCTCACAACATAATTATTTAAATTGCTTAAATTAATTATAAATAATATGTTATGATCCTACACTCTAGTTTCAATGTTTTATATATTGTTAGTATTCCTTGATTTAATTCCCTTGATCATGGTGTTTATCATCATGTAAATATCAGATTGATCATCGATCATAAAAAAAAGAAATGTTGGGCATGGCCCATAACATGATTCCACTTCACTTAAAAACTTAAATTGGTTTCAAAGGGGTCACCTAATTATTTATTATTATTTAAATACCATTGATTTGTTTATGAATAAGTAATTGGTTTTCAATTATAGTGTAATAGTTCTTTAATATGAATTATGAAATTTTCTTTTTTTCTCTTAATTTCTTATAAATATAATTGAATCGATTAATTTTATGAATGAAATAAATTTTAAGATCTTATCTAGAGGTGCTGAGGAGTCTGACCAGATAATGGAAGAGTACAAGCCATGTAACCTAGAGGTACACACCATGTACTAGTGTTCAATGAATGAATAATTAATTAAGAATTAATTCAAGGATTGGGAATTTATTACATGTGGTGTATTTAGTTATACATAATGTGTTTACTAAGAATTACTAGAACATAGTCATCCGGAGTACACACCGTGTAACTTCTGTACATATTGTGTAGTCCTTTAGTCATAGATGGTCCATATATCTTCTTATACGGCCTACCTGACCGGTGACCATGTAACTCAGAGACCATATGCTTTTTATCCCATGTACACGATGTGTATTCCAAAATTTTCTACTATACAGTTGCATGTAAAGTCCCTAGGAATGTGTTAAAGATAGAAGGTTAGAAAACACACATTCCATGTAGCTCAAATGTACATGACATGTACTTTTACAAATTAGATAGAATAAAAAATTTATTTATTATACTATTTGAACCTTATCAATAAGCAATTGTGTGTGGTTACTAAGTTGATAGGGCATACCATGTGATGAGTTTTAATATATATAAATGTTTAATTAAGTTATATGTAATGTTCATATCTATATATCATTTATGAGTCGTATTACAATTATTAATCTACATGCATTGAAGCATAAAATGTGAAAAAAATAGCGTAATCCATGTAATCATTAAGTTTATAGTACACATCATGATAGTACATGATAATTCATGTATGCCACATGTTGAAGGAGTAAAAAATACATGAGTATAATGCATGTTGGGTAGTTCAGATGAGTACTCACCATGTTTCATCCAAGGTAAATTTATGTACATAGTTAATTTTAAATAAATTTATTTAATTTGTTTAAAATTATAATGTATGATAATATCAAGGAAATTCAGATGATAATTAAGATAAAATAATTGATTAATTAAAGAATATAATTAATTGATTTGACCATAATTTATCTTAAATAATAACGATTAAGAATTGAATACTAATTTTATTAAATATATAATTCATTGTATACATATGGATGATTATGAGCTTAACCAGACCTTTGTATGTGATTGATTTATTTTAATTTATTATTAAATTAAATTGTTGGTCAACATTCCATCTTTCCTCTTATTATGTAAGAATTTGTGTGATCATGGTTTCTTTTATACAAACCGTTTCCCCTCACTAGCGTGTGAGTAAAAACATTTGTAATAGACGGAGCTCCCAATCTAGTGGAGGTGGTTCAAGTTTTAAGTTGAGGTGAAACCAATCTAAGAGAGATATATTGGTGGAAAGGAGAAAAACTGCAACACAAACCATAAATTTTAAGTTGAGGTGAAACCAATCTAAGAGAGATATATTGGTGGAAAGGAGAAAAACTGCAACACAAACCATAAATGGTTCAAGGTGTTTTTCTCTAGGTCGATGGTTAGTTTATCATCCTCTAGATAATCTAAACATTAGAAAAATTCCATGATTATAACAATTTATTATTTTACTTTTGTTAAGTTGCATGGATATTTCATTATGGATATATTTTTTGAAATCACATCAATTAATAAATTAAAAATAATGTAAGATAAAACTATAATAAATTAGTTTATGCTTAAATATTATCTAATACACGGTTAATTAGTTAAGAAAATACATTTAATTTTAAAAATAATGTAGTAAATATAATAACTAGAAATTTATGCATAAAAGATAAAATCTATAAATTTTAATTATTAAGACAGTAAAGACTTCAACTACTTCAGTTAAAATCGAACCATAATTCAAAGTGCTTCACCAGAAAAATTTGGGGTGATTTCATTTATCCGGGAATTATGAAATGTATTTTTGGGTTGTATTAACTTTGTTCACATAAAGGGTTAACTTCCAAACCAATAATTGGTGTAAATGACAGGTAAGGGTTAAATAAATCCAATTTAAGGATTTCATGATTAGGGATTCCACTCAAGAAATTAAGGAATTATGAATTAATGTAGTTGGAATTTGGAATACCTACCCAAATAAATTAAAAATGACTGAATAACCAAATTTGGGGTAATTAGAAGGGGAACATGGATCATTTCTGCTAGAATTTCCAAACAAAAAGATATTCTTGGAGCCAATGGTGAGAGATATTGGGTTTCAATAAAATTATGGGATATTAATAAATATAATATTTATTTATTTGTATAAATTTTTTCAGATAAGGAATAAATCTTTGCTCATCTTATTTTTAGAAACAAAAATAAAATGAATTCAAACATATCACTATGATCCATACTTGATAAGGATAACCTTATCACTGGAATAAATTTACAGGAGCAGAAGAGGCGATTGAACATTATCCTACACCATGAAAGGAAATTATATGTGATGGAAGAACCTATTATTGATGTGCATAGTAATGAGGCTAGTAAGGAAGAGTTTTATCAATATGATAAACATTTTAATGATGCTATAGATGTTCAATGTTTCATTCTATTATCCATGAACAATGATATTTTGAAGGAAAATGAGGACATGGATGTGTATAGAATGATGTCTCTCCTTTGGGATCTCTATATATAGGAGATAAAATAGAGATATAAGATATCTAATGCTATGTTTACAACTTATCTTGGAGAATCCACACCTAGGCCTCATGTAATTAAGCAGATTGGATAGATTAAATACTTATAAATCTTAGGTATTAAACCCCCAACTGAGTTGCATAGAGATCTCATACCTTCCTTACTACCCAAGACCTTCTCTAGTTTTATTATTAATTATAACATGATAAATAATAAGAATATAATTTTAGAACTTCTTACTTTGATTCTCCAAGTGGATAAGTACATGGGGCATGAAAAATTCGTGGTCCTTATAGTGAATAAGGAAATTAAGAACAGAGATAAGGGGCCCCAGACTCATAACAATTCTAAATCTATCAATCACTATCCTTACAAGAAGAGAAAGATCCATAGGTAGGGTAAGGAAATTGAGGAAGTATGTTTTTCATGGGGTAAGCAAGGCCACTGGAAGAAGAACTGCACCCAGAAGCAAGGGGAAGACAAATATGAATTCATTATCATGTTTAATATTTCAATATCTACACATTGGGTATTAGATAAATATTTTAGATCTTATATATGTATCAAAATTACAAAACCAAGTAGATTCCAAAATATTTCTCTAGGATAAAGGGATTTGTGAGCTGCCAATGGTGCGAGGTTGGATCCTCTAGCCATTGGTGACTACCAAATTTCAATTCCAAAGAGAATGATATTGGTTTTAAGGGATTATTATTATGTACCGAATATTACCAAGAACATAATTTCTATTTCATATCTAGATGCATATAGTTTTTTTCAAGTTTGGGAATAAAAATTGTTTCTTTTATAAAGAAAACATATTTTATGTCATGGATCATTTAAATAATCATCTTTATGTATTAGATTACGAAAACCAATTAATGTAAATAAATAATAAATCATGTTCATATGACTCATATAACACCTAGATATGGTTTCACCTGCTTGGTCATGTAAATGAGAATTGTTTGACAAAGCTCTATCAAGATGGTTATTTAGACTCTTCTAAGCTAAAACCACTTGAATGATATCATTCTCGTTTACAAGTTAAAATGACCAAACCTCCATTTGATGGATAGGTTGAAAAGGAGAAAAATATTTTAGGATTGGTACAAACTAATGTATTTGGACCATTTACATTAGATGATAAAGGTGGGTATTCTTACTTCATAACTTTTATAGACGATTTGTGTATATATGGCTATGTCCACTTAGTGAAGTATAATTTCGAGTCCTTTGAGAAATTAAAAGAATTAAAGAATGAAGTAGAGAATAAAATTCTAAAAAATATAAATAATCTTTGATTGGATCAAGGTGGTGAATATCTTGACCAAGAGTTTATTGAATTTTTATGAGAGTTTGGGATTCTATCTTAACTTAGTCCACCTTATGCATTATAGTGGAATAATATTAGTGAAAGTAGGAACATACCTTATTAGACATGGTAACGTAAATGATGATTCATAAAAATATTACAATATCCTTTTGGGGATATGCATTAAAAACTACGAAATACACACTAAAACACATACTCACTAAAGATGAAAAAAGAATTCCCTTTTAGTTATAGAATGGAAAGAGACCTGTTTTGTTGCACACACATGTATGAGGTTACGAGGTGTTTGTTAATTCATTTGTAGGTAATAAAATATAACCCTAGGGAACAAAGTGTATCTTTATAGGATATCCTAAGGAAACAGAGGGACACTACCTATATAACTCCTCATACAAGAAAGTGACTGTCTCCAGAAAATCCATATTTCTTAATAGGGAGCACATCCTAAAAAAGGATAGTGGGAGAAAGATTAACTTTGATGAAGTTTATGATCAAGAAACACTAGATTTAGAACAAGATCAGATTCCATTGGTCCCCATGGAAGAAGTATTTCCTAAAACAAAAGTACTACTTAGGATCACTATAGAGGTAAGGTAACCATAAAGATATGGTTTTATAGTCATGAAAGATGGTGGCTCATTATTCACGGACAATCATGAACCAATATCATATAACGAGGAATTATAGAGATCATAAGCTACAAGATATAAAGAATCCATTGATTTTGAAATGGATTCCATGTATCAGAACCAAGTTTGGGTTCTGTTTGATGCACTAGTTGATATAAATCCCATTGGGTAAAAATAGTTATTCAAGAAGATGTATATATGACACACCCAGAAGGGTTTTTGAATACAGGTGATTCCAAAAATACTTCTAACCTACAAAGATACATTTATGGATTAAATCAATAATCCAGGTCATTGAACATTCAATTCAATGAAGCTATAAAAAACTTGGTTTCTTTAATAACGAATGAGAACCTTGTGTTTACAAGAGGTTTAGTGGAAATTGAGTCGTTATCCTAGTAGTATATGTCGATGACATATTGCTTACTGGAAATGATATACCAGTATTACAGTCTATTAAGGAATGGTTAAATAAGTGTTTCTCTATGAAGGAATTAGATAAAGCAACCTATATTCTAGGGATCAATATCATTCATGATAGATCCAAAATACTTCCTAGACTAAGTCAAAGTATATACATTGACTAGATACTAAAGTGATTTAGTATGGAACTATCTAAGAGGGTATTGGTTTTATTGTCACATGGTATAAATATTTCTAAGAAAATGTGTCCTCAGACACAACAGAAGAAAGAGATAATGAGTAAGATCCTATGTGCTTCAGTGATAGGATCAATCATGCGTTCTATGTTATGTACTAGAGTTGATGTTACTTATGCATTAAACATGGTTGGTAGGTATCAATCAGATACAAGATAATAAAATTGGTGTGTTATTAAGGATATACTCAAGTTTCTAAGACGAAAATAGGATATGTTACTAGTTTATGTTGGAAACAAGAATATGGTCATCAATGGTTATACTGATTGTAGTTTTCAAATAGATTAGAATGATCTAAATTCATAGTCAGGATATGTTTTCTATCTCAATGGAGGAGCTATGAGATTGAAGAGTTCAGAGCAGCCAGTTTTTGCTAATTCTAAAGAGGAGTCAGAGTATATAACATCTTTTGATTCCTCTAAGGAATCCATTTGGATATGAAAATTTTTCTAGGATCTTGATGTGGTACCTATAAGTAAAGAACCTATCCCAATGTTTTTTGATAATAATACAGTGGTGGATCTTTCAAAAGATCCAAGGTCACACCAACAAAAAAACACATACTATAGAAGTATCACCTCTTGATATATTTTTATTAAAGGGGCGAAGTTTCAATAAGTAGAGTTAACATAGAAGAAAAAATGACAAAACCCTTAACTAAAGGCCTATCTTAGTAGAAGCATGAGTATCATGTGAGAGCTAGTAGACTGAAGGTTGTTAGTAGTTGTCTCTAGTTAAAGTAGGAGTCTGTTAAAGTTGGTTCCATAGAACCAACTTCTGTGTACTTTATGATAATCCGTATTCATATTTTTTAATATTAATAATCTCATTATCACATCATGATTGTTCTTATCCATAACATAGTATATGATAATGTCCTAAGAGTAGCTATCCCACATAAAGGTCATAATAGTTTCCTTCTATGATAAGAACCCACAAGATCCACGATAGTATTCTTAAATATATATTCTATGTCTGGATCAAATTATTTGAAGGACACAAATGATTTAGTCTATAAGGGGTGGAGACTCATAGGAC
Source organism: Viscum album (assembly GCA_963277665.1). Taxonomy (NCBI): domain Eukaryota; kingdom Viridiplantae; phylum Streptophyta; class Magnoliopsida; order Santalales; family Viscaceae; genus Viscum; species Viscum album. The sequence continues at coordinate 761,970,534 of OY728165.1, forward strand.
TTTGAGTCACCTTCTCTTAGTGGACTCCCTTAGTAATATACAATGTAGGATATTATGAGAATGAGATTTGCTGGTAGTGAATCCATATTTATATGTGTTATTGAATGTTCTTATTTGTAGAATTGTGTATTTATCCTTAGAATCTAATATTATTATTAATGAGTATTAAAAGTCACTTACTTTGATGTATTGATGAAAAACGTGGTGAAATATGTTCACGGTGAGGTATGATACGTTGGGTTCATCATGAGTAATATTTCAACAATGAATAGAGCGAGAAAGGATTTTCCCCTTATGTTCTTTAATGAAAGTTGATATCTCAGTCCCTTTGATGAAAATGATATAGCCTAAATAAATCCATGGACATTGTGTTCTATAGGCAAGTTATATATTTGGAAATTCAATGAAAGAGACATCAAGCACATAGGTTGATGGTGCCAACATGCAACCTTATTTATTAGAGATATCGTGATAAAGGAATTATATTACATAGTAAGAGTCCATATAAGGTATTAAGTTATTTGTGACATTAACTTATTTCTCTATAGATGGATTGACATGTTTCTAGACTCCAACCTTAGACTTTACACTTCTTCGCCCAATGCCACTGAGAAATAGGCCTAGGGGGTCACACACTAAGCATATCCGGAATCTCAGTTAAATAATATATTATAGTTTATTATCAAACAAGTTGAATAAATATTATTCCCACACATGGTTTAATAATTATTCATGTATCTTTGATTGAATATATTTCATCACATGTTATTTGATAAAATATTATGTGAGAGAAATATTTAATAAATATTTATTTTCTATTTAGTGAATATAATATTTATTTATTTATTAGAGAATAATGAAATGATATTAATTTATTAAATAAATAATAATTATTCAAGAACTAATAAATATTGTGGAGGAATGAGAGACCAAGTTTATATGTCCATTGATAAAAAATATATATTTAATATTATTTGGATAAATAATATTTAATTATAATTTGTGATTTTAGCCCATGTCAATAAATATTATTATTATTATTATTATTGAAATGGGGTTCCATAGGGATTAAATAAATATTAAAGGGAAATTATGAAATTATTTATTTCTAACCCTAGTGTTATATAAAACTAATTATATTATTTTTCAAGAGGGAGAATCCATTTTTTTATACACAATGAATCCATAGAATCCTCTCAAATCACTTTAGAGCTCCCTTCTACAAAAACATTTCAAAGAATGGAGATTGATTTTCCTCCATCTTCCACTATCGAGTCTAGAGAGATCAAGGAGAACACCATGGAAGTGATTCTCATGGAGATAAAATGAAAACGATGAAAGAGATAGGATCTATCTTGCTAGTAATCAGAGATTCCTACGACGATGTTCAGAGATTAGTAGAATATGTGTGGATAACCACTAGTGGGAATTTTACCTTATTTACTACAATGTAATGATGGTACAACATACTTCCATTGTTAGATCCATCATCGAAGAAATAATTTATCATAAGGATATTCTTTAAATTTCTTAAATTAATTATAAATATCTTGTAATTATCTCACACCCTAGTTCTGACATTTTATCCATTGTATATATTATTTTATTTAATTTTTTTGATCACAACATTTACCGCCATGTAAATCTTAGACTAGTCATCGATCATTACAAAAAGCAATGCAGGGCATGACCCATCACATGCTTCTGTTATGCCCAGAACCTTCACTAACCTATATAAGTTTTTTAAAAAATAATGTGTTATTCTATATTTATATATATATTTATAGATTTCAGTATTAAAAAAATTAATATATTATATATATAATTTTATATATTAATATAAATATAAATATATATATGTTTATATTATATATATATATATTTTTATAAATTAGTATATATATATATATTAATATATTTTTTATATGTTTATATTATATATATAATTTTATATATTAATCTTATATATTAATTTATATGTTTATATTATATATATATGTTTATATTATATATATATGTTTATATTTTATATATTTATATGTTTATATTATATATATATGTTTATATTATATATATATATATATAATTTTATATATTAATATACATATATTATACATATATAATTTTTTATATTAATATACGTATATTAATATATATGTTTATATTATATATATTATATATATTATATATATATTATATATATTATATATATTATATATATATATTATATATTATATATATATATATATATTATATCTTTATATTAATATAAATATATATATTTATATTATATATATTTGTTTATATATATATATATGTTTACATATGTGTGTGTGTGAGTGTGTTTATATATATGTGTGTTTTTGTATATATATATCAATATATATGCATATATATACATATATATAATTATAATTATAAAAATTTGTTATATATATATGTACATTAATAAAATCATAATTATATATATATATATATAATTAGCCACATTTTCTTAAAAACTTGATTGAATTTAAAATACATATGTTTTTTTATATATCAATATATTTATATATATTGTTTATATTATATATATAAGATCTGGTATTTTATAGGTACTTCCCTCTTAAGTTTTTGATTAAACGTCTTTCATTTGAGTTTTTCCTTGTCTTTAAACCTTGATGATGGAGTCTTGTTCGTAGATAGAGAGACTTTATTAGGGGGAGATAACCTAAAGTTCAGGGATGTATGTTTGTTTTAATTAATGGATTCTATGTATAAATGTGTAAAAAGGGGCTTTTGAGGAATTCCTGAGAGTTTGGATGGCTATAGAGGTGGTTCAAGTTCTTTCTGTGGAAAACATGTTGAAATCTATTTGTAGGAAATTACATTCCATGTAAATGTATTACATGCTGTGTAACTATCTTTAGGAATAAGCTGTAAACTAGGTTCATTACATGAAATGAATACACAACATGAATCCGTTACATGATGTGAAATGTTCTGGCAGGTTTAAATTCACCTTAGGTGATACTAATTTCATCCTACCTCTTAATCGAGAATTACACTATGTGTAATACAATTATACACTATGTAATTAGTAGGTTGGGTGATTTTAAATCCTGCAACGTGTATGATTTAATTCATTCCTTTGGTGCACCCCTTCCCTCATGACCCTAGGATGATTTCTAGGAAATTTTTAGTCACTCCTTCCATTACAAACGTATAATTTAAGCTATCGATCCCCATTGAGTCATTGTGATAAGGGTTTACCTTGTCCTCTATAATTCCTCATCATTATGGTGAAAATATATTTATCATAGTTTTTTTTGGGTTTTGATCTCATTATTGTGTGATCTAGGTTCATTCTTTTGATCTTCCTCACCTCCATTCTTGTTGGAGATTCTGGTTGGAAGTGTTGCGTTGATCTCCAGATAAATGTAGGGGGTCTAAAACCTAACCATATGGTCTATTTAATTATTAAGTATATGAAATACTACGGATTATTCTGAAAAAACATGTTCATTAATTAATTTAATGATTAATGAAGGTAAATTGTGGAATTGGATTATTCCTTGGATCCCTTTGGATTCAATGGTTTTGGATCTGGCTTATGGATCCCCATGGGTTGAGTGAACACTTTGACTAATAATGAATTGGATAATGGCTTAAAGTGTGTTTATAATGACATGATATTATAGGTGATTTATTATTATAGAATCATTGTGGTAATATATTATGGGCTATTGATATGATTGATGATAATTTGATATATAAATGAAAGGGTAATGAAAAGAAAAATTGTAATTTTCATAATTAACCATTAAGGCTTATGATGTGATATTATAATATCCTTGCTATTATGAATTGTTGTCTTTGATGCAGATATGTTTATATAGTGATCTTGGCCCAGTAGTACATTTTTAAATGCTTATATGGATGGATTGGTCTAGTTGATGTTGAAATGCTTATATATAGGGCTTGACCAAGTGGTATATGCTAAAATTCTTATATAGAAGGATTAACCTAGTTGATGCTGAAATTATTATTTATAGGGATACCCTTGGAGGATGAAATGAAAATATAGAGGGATCTTCTCGGTTGGTTGATTATACCATGGTCTATGGTTATGCTTTTTATGGTTATGCTACATGGTTTGAGACATTCCGATGTGGTGTTGAAACAATTTTATTTATTTATTGTGTTAATTAATTAATTAATACACCTATTTATCACTTTATTACATGCACTTATTATCAAACTAGTCTGTTTAGACATTTTTGTGTTGACCTACTGAGTTTTACTCACACCCTATTCAAGCCACTATTTAGTAACTGATTATATTACATGGATGTAGGTTTGGACCGGGGAAAATGTCCTTATTGCTGATTATTTCTTATTGGATGTGTTGGATTTAATAGACATGACTGACATGGGGTTTAGGACTAGGTTTTTTTTGATATTATTTGTGTAAGAACCTGGTTTTTGTCTATAAAAGACTTTGTAAAATTCTTGATGTTATTTCAGAGCAGTGCCTTCAGACGGCGTGCGATTTCGAGCCCCGGTGTGGCCAAAATTAAATTTTCAGTGCGTTCACACTGGGCACGCCAAATAAATGGGATAACTCCAAAATAATGATCCGGATCAGAAACATGATTGTACGGATGGATCCGGAATTGGGTTTTTCCCCTAGGAATGACATAAAATATGTCGGCGCAGGACGTTTGGACCCATCGCTCGTTATCGGAGCGTGGAACAGTTAAGTTAAATAATTAATTTATTCGTTTAACGGATTAACTGAAGTATCTCTTAAACGGTGGCTCGGATTGGGAAACCGAGGGAACCGTTGATTTCGTAGCGTGCCGTTTACCGTAGGAGGGGTGTAACTTTCACGGGCGTGGCACATCTGTGAAAAATGCCGCCAGGGGCATTTTCGTAATTTAGCGGATTCAGACGTTAAATTTGATAACTTTTGAACATGGCCTCGGATTAAAATTCCAAGACCACCGTTGTGCTCGGGAGGTGGTTTTTACCCTAGGGGAGGCTTAACCTCGACCCTGTCAAGTGTTTCGTAAGTGGGTCATTTTGGGGATATAATTAATTAAGCTTTTAATTAATTTTCCCTTAAATAAACATACACCCCTCTCCCACCTCCTCTCCCTGCTCATCCTCTGGCGGAAGGCAGAAACCCAGGGAGAGCTCTCCCCTCAAGCTCCTCCTCCCATATCCTCTCCTCCCCTCTCCAAGACGAAGCTCCAGCGGATCACCAAGAAGCTTCGGGCTGCGCCATGCGAGTTAGGATCTTGCTTTGTTTTTAAATCCCCGTACCTCCCTTTAAACTCAATTTTCTGCATGAATATTTTGTTAAATCTTCGATCAAAGCCCATATATGCATAGTAGAATTTATAATCTATCCAACGCATTTTTCAGTTCTAAAATCCGAGACCCGACGCGCTCGCAATCACCCGCCGAAGGTTGCGGGATTTGTTTGTTTTTCTGGCCGGTTTGGAGAGTCTGGCCGGTTCACGGTGCCAGGACCGGGCGTCGAAGGTGGTGGTCTGCGAAGCCTACGGGTGAGTCAGTGGTTCACGGTCGCGGGTGGCCGGGTGAGCCGAACAGCAAGAAGAGGGGGGCCGGGGTTCTGGAGGTGGACCGACGACTTTCCCAGGCGGCACGACTCGGGTCTTCAGCGGCCGAGGCGGCCGAGCAGCAGGCCGAGCGCTGCAGGCGAGGTCGGAGGGCCTTCAGCAGGGAGCCGCGGAAAGACCGGGTGATGGATGGTCGGACGATAGGGCGTCTCCGGGTGAGGGCGGCGAGCAGCAGGGCGCTGCAGCGAGGCCGGTCGTCGGCGACCCGGGTCGCGCGGGAGGAGGACCCTGCGGGTCTTTGTGCTGGAGAAGAAGACCGATGAAGCAGAAAGAAAAAGAAAGGGGAATGGATTAAAAAAAAGAAGAATCGGCCCGTGGGAGGTTTAGGAAAGGAAAAAAATGAGATTATCTAATTAAATTAAATATTAAGTTTAAAATAATAAATAATAATTTTATTATTATTATTATTTTGGGAAATGATTTATTTTTAATAAATCATAGAACGGGCGTCCGTTTTGAGCGTCGTCAGCGGCGACGTGTTCGTTGGTGCGAGACGGAAATTTTGAGATGGTTTCGAGGATTTTTAATCCCTAAAACAGGGGCCCCGCAACATGACACACCTTTAAGTGGACATGCACTTTTTCTCCGAGGATCTTGTTTTGGGCGGCACAGACACATCCAATGTCCGAATAGAGTGTCGTCAGTGGCGTTGTGACCATGGCATCAGGCTGGAGTTTTCCAGTATGGTTTCGAGCATTAAAACCGGAGTTGAGACGTGGACCCCACGGGCCGTCTTTTGAGCTACGTGCAGCGCTTTACAAATTTCTCATCGGACGTCCGTTCGGGGTGTGCGAGCAGCCGATTTTGGGTGTTTTTCTGAGGGTATCGCATTGGCATAGTCTGCCCGCTCTAATTCGGCACGATGGTGCGGGCCCCACGAGGGCCGTTTGGGCTTTGACGGTGATGTTTTCCAGCTTTATCCCTGGGTGTCCATTTTGGACAAGTGAATAGTCTATCTCGTGTACTTTTTCAAGAGGATCGCAACGGCGCGATACGTTCATTGTGTTTCCAGATCGGGATGCGGGTCCCATGAAGCACCGCTCGTGTGCGGTGCGCCCGAATGCATCTTTTTCTCCGGATATCCGTTGCACTCAAGTGAGCAGTCCTTTTGACGTGTTTTTCTGAGGGGATCTCAATGGTGTAATGCGCCCGACTGTTTTAGGGGCTGAGGCTCGGGATCACGGGACGCCGTTTGGGGGTAAGGCGGTGTCGGAAACTTTTCCTTCGGATATCCTTTTGAAGCGAGTAGGTAGTCTATCTCGCATGTTTTTCTGCGAGGATTACAACGGTGTAATTTGTTCAGGCGATCAGAGCCTCATACGCAATCTTATTAAATGTGGAAATGTGAAAGGTGCCCCGGTGGCGGTTCTTCCACTGTGTTTGTAGCAGAACTTTGGCATGTGATCACGTGCACTCCTAGGAGAGTGAGGTTGGTGTTTAAAGATATGTGGTTGACTGTGCCTCAGCCGTTGAAGTGGCAGGTTGGAATTGTTATGTTACGCCTTCGCGTTGACATTGGGTGCCGTGTGCACGATAACCTTTGGACTGGAACGTGGTATACTCTGGGAGTATACGGGAACTCTTGGAGTTACATGTGATTGTTTGTACCTGAGAACGTTTGTGCGCTCGGTTGGGGTTGAATTGGGGCCACACGTCATGTGGGCCCCACATGCGTGTTGTGATATGCTTTGCATACTTTTACCACTCGCGACGTAGAGGGTCCCTCTGTGCTCTTTTTTTTGACTAGCAGGGTTGAGTGGTCTCCCCCTGGTTTCGTTCTCGGTGGTTTGGTAGGCAGATATGGTTTGTTCCTCTGTTTCTTCAGTTGTGAGGGGTTTCATTACCGTCCCATTTCACTGAACTGTGGTACCGTTTGCGACTACGGGTGTTCGTACAGTGTGGGTGTTTTCCCCACTTTCTGGGATGAGTTGTCTCAGTCCGCTTCGATAGTGACTCAGCGGCTTGGAGCATGATCGCCTTGAGAGGCCTGGGGAGTTTCTCCCATTGCTTTGTATTCCCTGGTAGAGTTCTTGTGGATTCGGTGTGACCAACACTTTACGCGGGAACCGATTCTCTACCAAGGAGGTTGTTTCTAGCAGGGCTGAAGTTGTTTCCAGCAGGGCTGAGGTTGTTTCCAGCAGGGCTAAGGTTGTTTCGAGTAGGGCTCGCCAGTTGTACCATCCAGCAGGGATGGCCAGTACAGCGGTGTTCACCAAGCAGTACCATCCTGCAGGGATGACCAGAGCAGTTCTGGGTTTACCTCCAGCGGGGCTGGGCAGTGGTCCCCGATGCTGGTCTTTCCTCCAGCGGGGCTGGGCAATGGTCCCCGATGTCGGGCTTACCTCTAGCTGGGCTGGACAGTGGTCCCCGATGCCGAGCTTACCTCCAGCTGGGCTGGGCAGTGGTCCCCGATGCCGGGTTACCTCCAGCTAGGCTGGGCAGTGGTCCCGTCGACGACTTTAGCTGGGTCACCCTCCAGTGGATTACCCTGTTACGGGACTGGGTAGTGTGTCACCCGTCAACTCTTACCGGGTCTCCCTATAGTGGGAAACCGTCAACTTCCAGGGACCCTCCAGCGGGGCTGCGCAGGGGGTCACCTATCGACTTTGAGGAGACCTCTCGACTGTGGGGTAGTGACGAGGTGTGGTTTGACATTCCCCCAAAACTCTCAATTTCGAGGGGCGCTTTCCCCACCGAGACGCGTCCTTGCGACGTGACCTAAAACTGTGCAGGCGAGTTAGTGCCACCCAAAGTGGATAGTTTTGAGGTGCGGTGATTTGACCCCTTGACTTGCAGTTCGGGTTAGACGTGCGAGTTGATGGGCATCGATGGTGTTTACTTTTGGGACTAATGGCTACTCACCTTCTTGGGCTGAGCTACGAGATGGATATCCCCTTACGAGCTTGTTAGAGCTTCTTGACAGAGCATATATATGTATATACCTCATACCAGTACCCACTCCTTGGGTTTTGGCTACTCTCCTTCCAGGAGAGGTGAAGACGTGCGGGGTATGCCATGTTCTTTCCGTGTCTATCTTCTTGTGGTTGGATGAGTCTACTCTCCTACTATAGGTAGGGAAAACTCGACAAGAAGTTCATCTTATCACCGTTTCGAGCTCCTTGTGTCTGGATGAGTTTACCTTCTTTCCTATTGTTGGGTTGATCTGGAATCTTTATTGTACTCTTTACTGCACTCCTGGTTGTACTCCTTTACTTTCCCCTATTCGATCTACTGCTCACCATTCGGTACCTCCTTTTTTGCTCCCTCGAGCCTTCGGGGTATCCTACTAAGTATTTTTATATACACCCCTGCTTGGGGTTTGCTTGCACTTGGTGTGCCCTTGAAGACGACAGACAGGTTGGTCGTGACGTCAGAGGAGCTTAGGAGCTTGGGAACTTGGACCGCATGCGGTGGTCAGAGTTGGGTTCCAGGTGGGGGACCCTTACAGCTGTTTTCTTTTGTTTACCTGTTGCCGGGTTGTGGCACTTTTCTGGGTGGGCATGTGTTTTGACCCTTTTCTTTTCAGTTACCTCAGCACTTGCTTGTACTGTTTAGAGGTCAATGAAATTTTGTGGTTTTCATATATATTGAAGTTTCCATTTTACTTTACTTTTTTTCTTTTACTCTGCACTTTTTCATTGAGTGTGTTGCGTGTGTGTGTATAGGTACTTAGGGAAAGGCCTCCTCGAGTTATTGTGCCTTCGGCACTGGTCGCCATCCCCTGGCCTATGGAGGCGGGCTTGGGGTAGTTGCGGCTCGAGCCCGGGTATGGTCGCGTCGTGACAATGTTAATGTGTCTCGAGAGCGGCTCTCAGGCCAGGGAGTCCAGTGGTGGTGCGGCAGCCGACATATCCATTCACCAGGACCTTGATAACTCACTTTTCGACTCGGCATGCTGAGACACTTGTTTCAGGGAAATTGGTTTGTGCATCACGTATGATTGAGTATTTAACTGTCCTTCTTGAGTCAGCTCCCCATTGTTGTTATTTTTGGTATATACATATATGCTCATCTGACCGCGACACTCCTTGATAATATTCAGGATGTATCCGCGAAGACAGCCATCCAAGATACCAACTTTGGTTCGTGATGAAGACCCTGTGAGCTACGAGGCCACAGTCCAGGACCCATCATGCGAACCCCTTTCTCTGGGTGGGCCGGTAGCAACACCCCCACCTGTTGAGCAGCAGACAGCTCCAGCAGAGCAGACAGGGCTTGAGCACAGGTTGAGCGCGCTCTGTGAGTTCCAGCAGCAGAGACCGCTAAGGTTTAGTGGTGTTCCAGATCCTCAGGCAGCAGAGGTTTGGTTAGAGACAGTGGTTCGTCTTTTCAGGCTTGTGCAGACGCCAACATATTAGAGAGTGGATTTGGCAGCCAACCTTTTTCATGGAGCAGCTTGGCGTCGGTGGAGTCTGGTGACTCAGTTTATTGACGACTCGTCGCTTTCGTGGGGTGAATTTCAGTTTTTATTCCATGGGGAGTTTTGTCCCTCCTGATTGCGCTCCGTTCAGGTTCAGGAGCTCCTTCAGTTTCAGCAGGGAGGGATGACGGTGGCCGAGTACGCGACTAGTTTTGCAGACCGTACACGCTTTTACCCAGACTTAGTTCATGACGACAACATCTGAGCGTGGAAGTTTGAGCAGGGTCTCCATCGAGAGATTCATGATGTCATAGTACCCTTGAGCATTTCCACATACGCTGGGGTGCTAGAGCAGGCGCTGGTGATAGAGAGATTCCTGTCACGTTCTAAAGTTGGTGGTGGCAGCAGGCACGTTGGAGCCGAGACGTCTGCCGCAGCTAGCGAACATCGGAAAGCAGAACCTCGACGCAAGTGGCTTTCTGACGACTGGACTCAGGGGTGTGGTCGCACACCACAGTGGCGCCGGAGGGCACCAGTGCAGCCCGAAGAGAGTCGATGCTATGCTTACGATGAGCGAGTTCACTTGGCACAAGACTGCCCGACCAGGCATGCAGAGAGCTTCAGGCAGGTAACAGGTGCACCACCACGACGGAGGCAGCGCCGTGATCGGAGTAGTACCCAGAGAGGTGGTGCTAGCGGAGGAGCGAGAGGAGCTGGAAGTGGAGGACGACCTTACGAGGTCTTCCCATCACCACCAGGCGGTCCAAATCAGGCTCTAAGAGCTGACAGTTTGGACCACAGAAAACCACGACCTTTGGACGTATATGATCCTGCAGAGCATGAGGTGATGAGAGGTGCGCTCTACAACTTTTCCACTTTCTGCAGTAGAATTGTAAGACTCTGTGTGTGAGATTCTTTTCTCCCCGCTCCTTGTTTGATTTGTTACCAGGGTGACGCGGGGCGTCGGTGTAACCCTGTGTTGGTAAGGAAAAGGCATGTGACCTTTTTCTCTAGTCGATGGTGTCGACTCGTTCACCTTTCGAGCATGTAAGAGAGTCTTGGTTGTGGTACATCGACTGTGAAACCTTGCGCGACCAGATTTCCTTGGGTGTCCCACCATATGGATATTCTGAAGGAGGGAATCACTGGGCCTTGTTCTAGGTGCGGGCGGTGATTTCAATCGCGGTGTGCGAGGTAAGGGTTCGGTCGGGGAGGTGAGATACCCCCGAGAGCCTTAGGTCCATTTGAGACCATGCAAAGGGATGGCGAGGTTCCCTACCGCCTTGCCCTAACCCCAAAGTCTGGAGTGGGTGCATGAAGTCTCCCACGTGACTCACCTGTGAAGATGTGTGCGAGATCCTATGCACGTCATTGGAAAGGATAGACCTCACATGAACAGATCAAATCTTTTGGTCTATGTGCGGTGATGCGGGACTATGCAAGGGTTCTTCTAGGTACGGAAGAGCCAGGTGCGGGCTTAGTACCCTGAGTTGTTCCCTGGTTTTGCTTTTCGAGGACAAAAATATTGAAGGAGGGAATGATGTAAGAACCCGGTTTTTGGCTATAAAAGACTTTGGAATATTCTTGTTGTTATTCCAGAGTAGCGCCTTCAGAAGGCGTTCGATTCCGAGCCCCGGTGTGACCGAAATTAAATTTTCAGTGCGTTCACACTGGGCACGCCAAATAAATGGGATAACTCCTAAACGGTGATCCGGATCAGAAACCTGAGTTTACGGATGGGTTTGGAATGGGGTGTTTACCCTAGGAACGACATAAAATATATTGGTGCGGGACGTTTGGACCCCTCACTCACTATCGGAGCATGGAACGATTAAATTAAATAATTAATTTATTCATTTAACGGATTAACTCACGTATCTCTTAAATGGTGGCTCGGATTGGGAAACTAAGGGAACAGTTGAGTCCGGAGCGTGCCGTTTACCCTAGGAGGGGTGTAACTTTCGCGAGCGCGGCCCGTCTGTGAAAAATGCCTCCAGGGGCGTTTTCATAATTTAGCGGCTTCAGACGTTAAATTTGATAAATTTTGAACAGTGCCTCAGATTAAAATTCTGAGACCACCGTTGTGTTCGGGAGGTGGTGTTTACCCTAGGGGAGGCTTAACCTCTACCCCTTCGAGTGTTTCGTAAGTGGGTCATTTTGGGGATTTAATTAATTAAGCTTTTAATTAATTTTCCCTTAAATAAACATACACCCCTCTCCCTCCTCCTCCCCCTGCTCATCCTCTGACGGAAGGCAGAAACCCAAGGATAGCTCTCCCCTCAAGCTCCTCCTCCCATCTCCTCTCCTCCCCTCTCCAAGATGAAGCTCCAACGGATCTCCGAGAAGCTTCGGGCTGCGCCTTGCAAGGTAGGATCTTGCTTTGTTTTTAAATTACCGCACCTCCCTTTTAACTCAATTTTCTGCATGAATCTTTTGTTAAATATTCGATCAAATCCCATATATGCGTAGTAGAATTTATAATCTGTCCAACGCATTTTTCGGTTCTAAAATCCGAGACCCAACGCCCTCGCAATCACCCGCCGAAGGTTGCGGGATTTGTTTGTTTTTCTGGCCGGTTTGGAGAGTCTAGCCGGTTCACGGCGGCAGGACCAGGCGTCGGAGGCGGCGGTCCGTGAAGCCTGCGGGCGAGTCGGTGGTTCACGTCCGCGGGTGGTCGGGCGAGCCGGACAACAAGCAGAGCGGGGCCGGGGTTCTGGAGGTGGACCGACGGCTTTCCCAGGCGAAGCGACTCGGGTCTTCAGCGACCGAGGCGGCCGAGCAGCAGGCCGAGCGTTGGAGGCAGGTCGGAGGGCCTTCAGCAGGGAGCTGCGGCGAGACCGGGTGATGGCTGGTCGGATAGCAGGGCGTCTCCGGGCGAGGGTGGCGAGCAGCAGGGCGCTGCGGCGAGGCCGGTCGTCGGCGACCTGGGTCGCGCGGGAGGAGGACCCTACGGGTCTTTGTGCTGGAGAAGAAGACCGATGAAGCAGAAAAAAAAGAAAGGGAAATGGATTAAAAAAAAGAAGAATTGGCCCACCGGAGGTTTTGGAAATAAAAAAAAGATATTATTTAATTAAATTAAATATTAAGTTTAAAATAATAAATAATAATTTTATTATTATTACTATTTTGGGAAATGATTTATTTTTAATAAATCATAGACCAGGCGTCTGTTTTGAGCGCCGTCAGTGGAGACGCGTTCGTTGGTGCGAGAAGGAAATTTTGAGATGGTTTCGAGGATTTTTAATCCTCGAAACAAGGGCCCCGTAGCACGACACACCTTTAAGTGGATGTGCACTTTTTCTCCGAGGATCTTGTTTTGGGCGGCGCAGACACATTCGATGTCCGAATCGAGCGCCATCAGTGGCGTCGTGACCCTGGCGTCGGGCCAGAGTTTTCCAGTATGGTTTTGGGCGTTGACACCGGAGTTGAGACGTGGGCCTCATGGGCCGTCTTTTGAGCTACGTGCAGCACTTTACAACTTTCTTATCGGACGTCCGTTCGGGGCGTGCGAGTAGCCGATTTTGGTTGTTTTTCTGAGGGAATCGCATTGGCCTAGTCTGCCCGCTCTAATTCGGCACGATGGTGTGGGCCCCACGAAGGCCGTTTGGACATTGACGGTGATGTTTTACAGCTTTATCACCGGGTGTCCGTTTTGGACAAGTGAATAGTCCATCTCGTGTACTTTTTCGAGAGGATCACAACGGCGCGATCCGTTCGTTGTGTTTCGGGATCGGGATGCGGGTCCCACATGTAAAGACCCGTAAATTTCAAGGAATTTTTTTCTTAATTTTCTTTGGAATTTTACAAGAACGCAGTTTCTGACGGCACTTGATTCCGAGGCCCGTTGTGCCCGGAATCATTTTTCGAAGTTTGGCTCGGGTACGTTCAGTGAACGGACGGGCGGGTTTTTCTAACCTTTGAACCGGTGCCCGGAATCGAATTCTGAGGGCACCGATGAAATCGCAGCGCCGATATTCGCTTAGAAATGCCTCTTCCAGAGTTTTGTTTGCTCGGGTGTGGTTTTTAATTTTCGGGCTTAAAGTTAAGAAATAAAATAATTTTACGACAACTTTATTTTATTTCACTTAAGCCACTTGAAGCCACTTGAAAGCCACTTAAACTGAGTTGAAACGGATATGGTGCTATCCAGAAATATCCTACCCCCTTGGTAGGATATTTGTGAGGTGGGACCCACACGATCCCCGCCATTTCTTTCCGCTAAGTAACGCACCCGCGAAAACCCGTCATTATGAAAGTCAACTGACGCGTTTTCTTAAATCCTGAACGCACCATTTAATTAGGAGGTTTATTTCGTGAATTAAATGGGCGGTTTCTTTCGTTGAATTAATTCAACGAATTGATGGGTCGTTACTTACCTTTTTCGTTTATTGGCGTAATAATAAAATAAGACCAATAAGTCTTTTTGGAGGATTACTCGTTGAGAGGTTTTGTCAGAGGTTCTTGAGCCTTTATCCTTCTTCGCGAAGAATGTGAAGAACGTGAAGAACGCCGAACCTGGAAATCGACGACGCGATGCCGACGTTCCCTTCCTGCAACGTTCTTCTGCGACGTCTCTTCCTCCGCAACGAATCTTCAATCAGCTGTTTGAGGTAAGAGACTTCGGGTTTCTCTTAAATCTCCCTTGTGTTTTTTTTAACAAAACACGGATTTAATTTTATATAATTAAATTAAATCTGTTGTTTCTTGGTCCGTTGAGTTCGCCGACTCAACGCCGGATTCCGCGACGACGCGACGCTTTTCCGCGACGAACAAATCTGCGAAGAACGTGCGTTCGACGACGGCTACGAGGTAGAGATTTTATTTTTGGAAATACCCTTATTTCCCGTGTTGTTTCCGTTCAAGAATGAAGAACCGATTCATAAAACAATTTTATTTCATTAAAAATTGTTTTCGGATATGTATTCATGTGTTGAATGTATTTCTCCCGTTGTTTATCTCTAACGCGGAGGGTGCGGGCCAAACGAAAACGGCCCGACAACCCTCCGCTGTTCTTCGTTGTTGTGTGGATTTGACGGGTGACGACGGAATGTGCCGCAACTGAATTTTGAGGATTCCGCAATGAAGAACGAGTCCCGGGAGGAGCAGCGGTGCAGACGGGAACAAAATCGGACCACCAGAGCGACTCTGGAGGCCCGCGGAAGCCGCCGGCGGCGCGGGTCGCCGGTGCGGCGGCGCCGGCAGCTGGGAGCGGCGGCGACACCCGCGGACCCGCGGCCGCACGGGACGCGGCTGAAGCCACGTCCGGTTGTCCAGGGTGACACCCCGCGGGTGCCGCAGGATTGTCACGCGGGGGCGGCGGCTCCCACCCGCGTCGCTCAGGTTGTCCAGGGCGACACCCCGCGGGTGCCGCGAGGGTGTCATGCGGGGGCGGCGGCTCACCCCCGCGTCGCTCGGCCGCTCGGCCGAGCCGGGCCGGGCCGCGCCCTGGCCGGGCCGGACCGGGTCCGGCCAGGTCGGACTGGGTCGACCCGGTTCGGCCGACCCAGGGGGGTCGGGCCGGGACCCCCCGTCTTCGGACTATTTTCGGTCAAATGCCCGTATCTTGAGCTACGGGCCTCCAAACGACTCGCCGTCAGCGGAAACACGATCCTTGGATCGAGACGGTCGTTTCGGTATATCGCACTCAAGGTTTCGGAAAACTTTGGGTTCGGCCGGGTTGGTTCGTACACGAAACCAACCGGGCCCTCGGAGCAGAAACGCTCATATCTTGAGCTTCGGACGTCCGATCGACATGCCGTCGACTTTGTTGAGTTCCTCTATGTGAGACAGATCTTTTGGAATACTCTGCCCGAGGTTTGGACGTAGGTGGAGTATGGTCGGGTTGGTTTTGCCTTAAAAACCAACCGGGCCCCTGGGACGAAAAAGCCAATAACTCTCAGACCGGACGTCCGATTGACGCGCCGTCTGCGACGTTGAGTTCCTGTTGACGATACAGAACTTTTGTATACATCAATTTCGGACTTTGTGACAGTTGATGTATCAGCCTCTCGGCTCGTGGAGCGGACCCTCCCGAATGAGTTTGCTGTGTGCGGGAACCCTAGAGCTGGCTGCGACTGCTACTTCGACAGCGACGACCGTGCAGAGATCCTCAGTGGACTGCGACGACGACTGTGCAGAGATCCTCAGTGGACTGCGACGACTACAGCACTCAGCGATCCTACGTGGATCAGTGCTACAGGTCCTGTGTGGGCCTGATCCTGTGTGGGTCCGATCCTGTGTGGGTCAGCGCTCAGCGGTTCTGTGTGAGCCAGCGCCTACATGTCCTGTGTGGACCCGATCCTGTGTGGGTCATTGCGGGGGTTAGTTACCTATCGATCCTTCGTGGGTCCGACGACTTAGATGGATCAGTGATCATCTTTATCGTCAGCCGAAGAATTATACCTGTGTGAGCTGAATCTTGTGTTACTCTCTTTTGTGGATTGTGTTGAGCTATCCTGTGTGGGTATACGTTTTCTTTCCTGAGTGGACTGGGTTGTGCTTGGGCTCGGACGTTGGAGCCGAACGGGAATTGATGACTTAGGTATATGTATGGGCATATACCTAAGCAGTGTCGGTTGTTACTTCGTGATTGTATCTTCCTTTTGTGGTTTATCCTTTGTGGATTTTGAGAGACCTTCGGGGGTCTCGGGGTCCCTACTAAGTAGCTTATACTCACCCCTGCACGGGCTGTGCCCGCACTATGTTGTGTTGATTGCAGACGATGGACAGTGCTGATCGTGGTGGAGGCGTGCGGAGCAGGACGGTACCTGGAGATGGACCACTGGGCGGGACATACTCGGAGCGGCCAGGTAGACCTGAGGAGCAGTGGAGGCTATCTGTACCCACCCTTCAGGTGAGACTTCCAGAGGATGGCTCGACGCTGCGGCTTTTCCTTTCAGTTGCTGTTTTTCCTTTCAGTTGTACTTTACAGTTGGGCTTGTATTTCCAGCCCCTTTTACTTTCAGCACAGCTTGTACAATTTTTTACTTAGTGTTTACATTTCCGCTTGCTTACTCTGTGGTGCTTGTTTACTTTTCAAAGGCAATGCCTTCCCTTTTTTTGGGATTTACGCCTTGGTTCTAGTCGCCATCCCCTGGCCTATGGAAGGCGGGCTTGGGATAGTCACGACACGGGCCCCGAGGACGGGTCGTGACAAATTGGTATCAGAGGTGGTCGGTTCTACCGCAGACTCTGATCTTTCTTCTATGTGAAGCAATAGTGTTTAGCATATTGGGTGTGGTTATCAGTCCAGGGAGTCCAGTGTTGGTGCGGCGGCCGACGTATCCGTACACCAGGACCCTAACTTCTAATTTCCGACTTAATGCACGAAAACATTGATTGCATATGTGTTTCAAGTTTTCTTTGTGATTACTTGTGTCAGCTCACCAGGTATACTGTTCTGACCGTGGCGCACTTGTTTCCTTTTCAGGATGGCCCCACGATGGCAGCCAGCTAGGGTTCCGAGAGTAGAGCGCGACGACAACCCGCCGAGCGACGAGGCCTCGGTACAGGGCCCGTTGACAGCAGAGGCACCGACGGTACCTTTACCCACCGATCCCCCGATGCTTCCAGCGCCGATCGCTGACGATGCACGACGCCTCAGAGCTCTTCACGAGTTCCAATGCCAGCGACCACCCAGGTTCCGTGGGGAGACGGACCCCCAGGCAGCCGAGGACTGGCTGGAGGCAGTCGTCCGAGTTTTCAGGCTAGTGAGGACACCAGCAGACCTCATGGTGATCCTCGCGGTGAGCCTACTACACGCAGCAGCAGGACGATGGTGGAGCCTGATTCTCCAGGTGCACGATGAGGCCTCCCTCATCTGGATGGACTTCGAGAGCCTCTTCCACTCAGAGTTCGTCCCGGCCACACTCCGTGCGGTGCGCATTCAGGAGCTTCTTCAGCTGAGGCAGGGCAGCTTGACGGTTGCCCAGTACGTGGCGAGGTTCAACGACCTTTCTCACTACTCGACAGACATGGTACGAGACCCCTTCTTCCGGGCCCGGACTTTCGAGCAGGGTTTGAGACACGAGATCAGGGCATCGCTGATCTCCCTCAGCATCCCGACCCAGGCAGGAGTGCTAGAGCGAGCCCTTCTAATCGAGAGCTTTCTGGCTGAGTCCACAGCGAGGCCTACCGCAGGGCGGCAGGTAGCAGAGTCTTCGGTAGCTGGTAGCCGACGTATGACTCAGGGTTCCAGGCAGACCAGACCTTCCGACAGACGACCTCGGGACACTGGCTCAGCAGTGCGGGGCACACAGCGCGGAGCCAGTCTTCCGAGAGGCAGGTAGTGCTACGCGTGCGGCGGGCAGGGCCACATGGCTTGTGACTGCCTGACCCACCGTACCGAGGAGCAGCAGACGGTGGAGGGGCCACCCAGGCAGAGGCAGAGGGTTGACCATTGCGGTCCGCAGGGAGGAGGCGGACAAGGAAGAGGAGCTGGCCGAGCAGCGGGTGGTGGGAGATGCTTTGAGGCTCTGCCACCACCACCACCAGGAGGTCCGCCCCGACCACAGGGAGCTGGAGGGCAGAGACAGGCACAGCTCCAGGCAGTGGAGGCCTACGACCATGGCGCGCCATAGATAATTCGAGGTACGATCTGTGTCTATTCCACCCTTGCTACAGTTCTTATAGACACAGGAGTGAGTCACTCTTTCATAGCCACTACCCTTGTTCGGATCTCGGAGATTCCGACAGAGCCGTTGGCTCGATCCTTACGGCTAGAGACTCCTACGGGAGAAGACTCGACGATTACGCACTAGTGCCGGCAGTGTGAGCTTACTCTAGGAGGCGAGAGCTTCAGTTGGGATCTTCTTGTAGCGGCGTCGAGGCCTTACGACGTCATCTTGGGCATGGATTGGTTATCTACGGTCCATGCACAGATTGAATGCATTAGGCGCAAGGTGCGATGTGTGCGCACTGAAGGGAGCAGGTTCACCTTCACCGGCGAGAAGGGAGCCTTCACAGCACAGGATGGACTCACGCAGAGGAGAGGGCAGCCCATCACTCATCAGTTGGCTAGCCTCATCCTTGGAGCAGTTGACGTGCAGAGTCCTAGTTTTCCTGCAGTGGTGGATCAGTATGCGGACGTCTTCTCCGACGACGTTCCATGGATACCTCCTCGTAGAGAGGTAGACTTTTATATTGATATGTACCCCGGGACAGCCCCGATATCCACTCCAGCGTATCGGATGGCCCCCGCTGAGCTTCGAGAGCTACGAGTACAGTTGGATGACTTGCAGGGCAAGGGGTTCATCCGACCCAGTGTTTCATCCTGGGCTTCCCCAATTTTTTTCGCCAAGAAGGCGGACGAGAGCTTGCGACTGTGTGTCGATTATCGTCACCTGAACCAGGTGACAGTGAGGAACAAGTATCCGCTACCGAGGATTGATGACCTCTTTGATCAGCTCAAGGGAGCACAGTGGTTCTCGAAGATAGACCTCAGGTCAGACTATCATCAGCTCAGAGTTCGAGACGAGGACGTGCAGAAGACGACCTTCAGGTGTCGGTATGGCCACTATGAGTTCTTGGTTATGCCTTTCGGCGTAACCAATGCTCCAGTAGTGTTCATGAGCCTCATGAACAGGATCTTCCAGCCATACCTCGATCAATTTTTCATGGTCTTCATCGACGACATTTTGGTGTACTCGACCACGGAGGAGGAGCACACCTACCACTTGCGGGTTGTACTAGACACACTCCGAGAGCACCAGTATTATGACAAGCTCTCGAAGTTCCAGTTCTGGTTACGTGAGGTCCACTTCTTGGGGCATGTCATTTCTGAGGCGGGAGTTGCAGTGGATCCCGCGAAGATCGAGGCAGTGCTAGCTTGGGAGCCACCCAGGAGCGTGACAGAGGTGCGGAGTTTCTTGGGGCTAGCCGGATACTATCGGATATTCATGCCGGACTTCTCCAGAGTTGCGGCGCCACTCTCAGCTTTGACGAAGAAGGGGAAACCCTTTGTGTGGTCAGACAGATGCCAGCAGAGCTTCTAGGAGCTGAGATAGAGATTGACCAGCGCACCTATCTTGAGGTTGCCTGAGGAGGGAGTTGGATACGTAGTCTACTGCGATGCATCAGGGACCGGACTCGGGTGTGTCCTGATGCAGGAGCGGGCCGTGATTGCCTATGGATCACATCAGTTGAGGCCGCATGAGCAGAACTACGCTACCCATGACCTGGAGTTAGCAGCAGTGGTCTTCTCTCTGAAGACATGGCAGCACTATCTGATGGGCGAGCGCTTTACAGTCTTTTCTGACCACCAGAGTCTCAGGTACATCTTCTCTCAGAAGGACCTGAACCTGAGACAGTGGAGATGTCTCGAGTTCCTCCAGGACTATGACTTTGAGATATTCTATACTCCTGGGAAGGGGAACGTGGTAGCCGATGCCCTCAGCAGGAGGACGGGCATCCAACTACTTGAGGAGGCGACAGAGCAGCTAGCCGCTTTGCAGATATCCTTCGTGGATAGAGACGGAACATCCTTCCTTCAGTCTCTCACCGTCTCTCCTCCACTTCTACTGCGGGTCAGAGAGGCTCAGCGTGGGGACGCTGACTGTGAGACACGACGTGCACAGATATCCTCGGGACAGGCACCTGATGGTTTCTCCCTTGGAGCAGATCACGAAGTCCTTTTCAGAGGACGTACCTTGGTACCAGTCGCTTTACGAGAGGAGGTGCTGAGAGAGTTTCACACTTCTCCTTTGGCGGTACATCCAAGAGTGGCGAAGATGTACCCGGATCTCAGACGACAACACTAGTGGCCGGGCATGAAGAAGGCTGTGGCAGAGTTCATTTCACGGTGCCTCACCTGCCAGCAGGTGAAGGCAGAGCATCAGGTACCAGCAGGCTTGGTACAACCCTTGGAGGTCCCGGAGTGGAAGTGGGATGTGATATCTATGGACTTCGTGACTGGACTTCCACGCACTTCCAGAGGTCACAACTCCATTTGGGTGATTTTTGACCGACTCACCAAGTCGGCACACTTCTTACCCATCCTAGAGCAGGGCTCAGTGGAGAGCTTGTGGCATCTCTACGTTTAGGAGATTGTACAAATTCACGGTGTGCCATCGACTATCGTCTCCAATCGGGACGCTCGCTTTACTTCCCGGCTTTGGAAGGGGTTGCAGGAGGCGTTCGGGATGCGGCTACGTCTGAGCACCGCCTTTCACCCTCAGACGGATGGTCAGACGGAGAGGACCATTCAGACTCTCGAGGACATGCTCCGCGCATGTGTCCTCGACTTTGGTCGCAGCTGGGAGGACCACCTACCCTTGGTGGAGTTCGCGTACAACAACATCTACCACTCCACCATCGGGATGGCACCATACGAGGCGTTGTACGGAAGGCCTTGTAGATCTCCTTTGTGCTAGACAGACCCTGGGGAGTCAGCACTTGTGGGACCAGAGATGGTCCGGGCCACGACAGAGAAGGTCCAGGTCATCCAGGAGCGGATGAGGATAGCTCAGAGCCGGCAGAAGTCATATGCTGACAGGAGGAAGAGGCCACTAGAGTTCGAGTATGGCGACCACGTCTTCTTGCGTGTCTCACCTCGACGTGGTTTGCAGAGATTTGGCCGAGGCGGCAAGTTGTCTCCACGCTTCATCGGGCCTTTCCAGGTCCTCAGCAGGATTGGCGAGGTGGCTTATCGCCTGGCTCTACCACCTCAGTTGCACCGGGTGCATGACGTCTTCCACGTATCTCAGCTGAGGAGATACGTGCACGACCCGACACACATCATTGACCATGGGGAGCTAGATGTAGATGATGGGGCGACTTTTACAGAGGTCCCGGTGGAGATAGAGGATCGACAGGAGCGGGTCCTACGTGGGATATCGATTCCTCTTGTGCTCATCAGATGACAGCATGAGAACCTCTAGGAGAGCACATGGGAGTGGGAGGCTCAAATGCGTGCTCAGTTCCCACATTTGTTTCCATAGTTTATGATGTATCTTTACGGGGACGTAAAGCCCTGAGGTGGGAGTAATGTAAAGACCCGTAAATTTCAAGTAAATGTTTTTCTTAATTTTCTTTGGAATTTTACAAGAACGCAGTTTCTGACGGCACCTGATTTCGAGGCCCGGTGTGCCCGGAATCATTTTCCGAAGTTTGGCTCGGGTACGTTCAGTGAACGGACAAGCGGGTTTTTCTAACTTTTTAACCGGTGCCCGGAATCGAATTCTGAGGGCACCGATGAAATCGCAGCGCCGGTATTCGCTTAGAAACACCTCTTCCGGAGTTTCGTTTGCTCGGGTGTGGTTTTTAATTTTCGGGCTTAAAGTTAAGAAATAAAATAATTTTACGACAACTTTATTTTATTTCACTTAAGCCACTTGAAGCCACTTGAAAGCCACTTAAACTGAGTTGAAACTGATAGGGTTCTATCCAGAAATATCCTACCCCCTTGGTAGGATATTTGTGAGGTGGGGCCCACACGAGCCCCGCCGTTTCTTTCCGCTAAGTAACGCACCCGTGAAAACCCGTCATTATGAAAGTCAACTGACGTGTTTTCTTAAATCCATAACGCACCATTTAATTGGGCGGTTTATTTCATGAATTAAATGGGTGGTTTATTTCGTTGAATTAATTCAATGAATTGATGGGTCGTTACTTACCTTTTTCGTTTGTTGGCGTAATAATAAAATAAGGCCAACAAGTCTTTTTGGAGGATTACTCGTTGAGAGGTTTTGTCAGAGGTTCTTGAGCCTTTATCCTTCTTCACGAAGAAAGCGAAGAACGCGAAGAACGCCGAACCCGGAAATCGACGACGTGGCGCCGTGTTCCGCGACGCCGACGTTCCCTTCCTGCAACGTTCTTCTGCGACGTCTCTTCCTCCGCAACGAATCTTTGATCAGCTGTTTGAGGTAAGAGACTTCAGGTTTCTCTTAAATCTCCCTTGTGTTTTTTTAACAGAACACGGATTTAATTTTATATAATTAAATTAAATCTGTTGTTTCTTGGTCCGTTGAGTTCGCCGACTCAACGCCGGATTTCGCGACGACGCGACACCCTTCCGCGACGACACGACGATCCCCTCCTTTCGTGACGAACAAATCCGCGAAGAATGTGCGTTCGACGACGGCTATGAGGTAGGGATTTTATTTTTGGAAATTCCCTTATTTCCCGTGTTGTTTCCGTTCAAGAATGAATAACCGATTCATAAAACAATTTTATTTCATTAAAAATTGTTTTCGGATATGTATTCATGTGTTGAATGTATTTCTCCCGTTGTTTATCTCTAACGCGGAGGGTGCGGGCCAAACGAACACGACCCGACAACCCTCCTCCATTCTTCGTTGTTGTGCGGATTTGACGGGCGACGACGGAATGTGCCGCAACTGAATTTTGAGGATTCCGCAGTGAAGAACGAGTCCCGGGAGGAGCAGCGGCGCAGACGGGAACAGAATCAAACCACCAAAGCGACTCCGGGGGCCCGCGGAAGCCGGCGGCGCCCCGGCGCGCCGCCGGACAAGGCCGCCGCGGCAGAAGCCGCGGCGGCGGCACTCGCGGACCCGCGACCGCGTGTGTCCGGCGCGCGCGGGACGCGGCTGAAGCTGCGTCCGGTTGTCTAGGGAGACTCCCCGCGGGTGCCGCGGGGTTGTCACGCGGGGGCGACGGCTCCCCCCCGCGTCGCTCGGGTTGTCCAGGGTGACACCCCGCGGGTGCCGCGGGGGTGTCACGCTGGGGCGGCGGCTCCACCCCGCGTCGCGCGGCTGCGCGGCCGAGCCGGGCCGGGCCGCGCCCTGGCCGGGCCGGACCGGGTCCGGCCGGGTCGGACCGGGTCGGACCGGGTCGGACCGGGTCGGACCGGGTCGGACCGGGTCGACCCGGTTCGGCCGACCCATGGGGGGTTGGGCCAGCTCGGCCCGGGCCCGGACCCCCCGTCTTCGGACCTTTTTCGGTCAAATGCCCGTATCTTGAGCTACGAGCCTCCAAACGACTCTCCATCAACGGCAACGCGATCCTTGGATCGATACGGTTGTTTCGGTATATCGCACTCAAGGTTTCGGAATACTTTGGGTTTGGCCGGGTTGGTTTGTACACGAAACCAACCGGGCCCTCGGAGCGGAAACACTCATATCTTGAGCTTCGGACGTCCGATCGACGTGCCGTCAACTTTGTTGAGTTCCTCTATGTGAGACGGATATTTTGGCATACTCCGCCCGAGGTTTGGACGCAATTTGAGTACGGTTGGGTTGGTTTTGCCTTAAAAACCAACCGGGCCCCTGGGACGAAAAAGCCAATAACTCTTAGACCGGGCGTCTGATTGACGCGCCGTCTGCGACGCTGAGTTCCTGTTGACGATACAGAACTTTTGGATACATCAACTTCGGACTCTGTGACAGTTAATGTATCAGCCTCTCGGCTCGTGGAACAGACCCTCCCGAACGAGCTTGCTGTGTGCGGGAACCCTAGAGCTGGCTGCGACTGCTACTTCGACAGCGACGACCGTGCAGAGATCCTCAGTGGACTGCGGCGACGACCGTGCAGAGATCCTCAGTGGACTGCGACGACGACTGTGCAGAGATCCTCAGTGGACTACGATGACTACAACACTCAGCGATCCTACATGGATCAGTGCTACAGGTCCTGTGTGGGCCCGATCCTATGTGGGTCTGATCCTGTGTGGGTCAGCGCTCAGCGGTTCTGTGTGAGCCAGCGCCTACAAGTCCTGTGTGGGCCCGATCCTGTGTGGGTCATTGCGGGGGTTAGTTACCTATCGATCCTTCGTGGGTCCGACGACTTAGATGGATCAGTGATCATCTTTATCGTCATCCGAAGAAGTATACCTGTGTGAGCTGAATCTTGTGTTACTCTCCTTTGTGGATTGTGTTGAGCTATCCTGTGTGGATTTACTGTTTACTCTCCTTTGTGGATTGTGTTGAGCTATCCTGTGTGGATTTACTGTTTACTCTCCTTTGTGGATTGTGTTGAGCTATCCTGTGTGGGTATACGTTTGCTTTCCTGTGTGGACTGGGTTGTGCTTGGGCTCGGACGTTGGAGCCGAACGAGAATTGATGACTTAGGTATATGTATGAGCATATACCTAAGCAGTGTCGGTTGTTACTTCGTGATTGTATCTTCCCTTTGTGGTTTATCCTTTGTGGATTTCGGGAGACCTTCGAGGGTCTCAGGGTCCCTACTGAGTAGCTTATACTCACCCCTGCATGCCCGCACTACGTTGTGTTGGTTGCAGACGATGGACAACGCTGATCGTGGTGGAGGCGTGCGGAGCAGGACGATACCTGGAGGTGGACCACTGGGCGGGACGTACTCGGAGCGGTCAGGTGGACCCGAGGAGTAGTGGAGGCTATCTGTACCCACCCTTCAGGTGGGACTTCCAGAGGATGGCTCGACGCTGCGGCTTTTCCTTTCAGTTCCTGTTTTTCCTTTCAGTTGTACTTTACAGTTGGGCTTGTATTTCCAGCCCCTTTTACTTTCAGCACAGCTTGTACAGTTTTTACTTAGTGTTTACTTTTCCGCTTGCTTACTCTGTGGTGCTTGTTTACTTTTCAAAGGCAATGCCTTCCCTTTTGTTGGGATTTACGCCTTGGTGCTAGTCGCCAGCCCCTGGCCTATGGAAGGCGGGCTTGGGGTAGTCACGGCACGGGCCCCGAGGACAGGTCGTGACACCACAAAGCACCGCTCATGTGTGGTGCACCAGAATGCATCTTTTTCTCAGGATATCCATTGAACTCAAGTGATCAGTCCTTTTGACGTGTTTTCTGGAGGCGATCGCAATTGTGCAATGCACCCGACTGTTTTCGGGGCCGAGGCTCGGGATCACGGGACGCTGTTTTGGCGTAAGGCGGTGTCGGTGAATTTTCCGTCGGATATCCGTTTGAGGCGAGTAGGTAGTCTATCTCACATATTTTTCTGTGAGGATTACAAAAGTGTAATCTGTTCAGGCGAGCAGAGCCTCATACATGATCTTATTAAATGTGAAAATGTGAAAGGTGCCCCAGTGGCGGTTCTTCTACCATGTTTGTAGCGGACCTTTGGCGTGTGATCGCTTGCACTCCTGGGAGAGTTAGGATGGTGTTTAAAGAGATGTGGTTGACTATGCCTCAGCTGTTGAGGTGGCATGTTGGAGTTGTTACGTTACGCCTTCACGTTGACATTGGGTGTTGTGTGCACGATAGCCTTTGTGCTGAAACGTGGTATACTCTAGGAGTATACTGGAATGCTTGGAGGTATATGTGTTTTTTTGTACCTAAGAACGTTAATGCACTCGGTTGGGGTTGACTTGGGGCCACACGTCATATGGGCCCCACATGCGTGCCATGATCTGCTTTGCGTACTTTGACCTCTCGCGACGTAGATGGTCCCTCTGTGCTCTTTTGTTTGACCAGCAGGGTTGAGTGGTCTCCCCCTGGTTTCATTCTCGATGGTTGGGCCGGCAGAGATGGTTTGTTCCTCTATTTCTTCAGATGTGAGGGGTTTTAGTACTGTGCCCTTTCATTGGACTGCGACACCATTTGCGACTATGGGTGTTCGTACAGTGTGGGTTTTCCCCACTTTTTGGGATGAGTTGTCTCAGTCCGCTTCGACAGTGACTCAGCGGCTTGGAGCGTGATCGGCTTGAGAGGCCTGGGGAGTTTCTCTCGTTTCTTTGTGTTCCCTGGTAGAGTTCCTGTGGATTCGGTGTGACCAACACTTTACACGGGCACCGATTATCTACCCAGGATGTTGTTTCCAGAAGGGCTGAGGTTGTTTCCAATAGGGATGAGGTTGTTTCCAGTAGGTATGAGGTTGTTTCCAGTAGGTCTGAGATTGTTTTGAGCAGGGATCGCCAGTTGTACCATCCAGCAGGGATGGCCAGTATAGCGGTGTTCACCGAGCAGTACCATCCAGCAGGGATAGCCAGAGCAGTTCCGGGTTTACCTCCAATGGGGCTAGGTAGTGGTCCCCGATGTCGGGATTACCTCCATCGGGGCTGGGCAGTGGTACCTGATGCCGAGATTACCTCCATATGGGTTGGGCAGTGGGCCCCGATGTCGGGCTTACCTCCAGCTGGGCTGGGTAGTGGTCCCCGATGCCGGGTTACCTCCAGCTGGGCTGGGCAGTGGTCCTGTCGCCGACTTTAGCCGGATCTCCCTCCAGTGGATTACCCTGTTACGGGACTGGGTAGTGTGGCACCCGTCGACTTTTACTGGGTCTCGCTATAGTGGGAACTCGTCGACTTCCAGGGACCCTCCAGCGGGGCTAGGCAGGGGGTCGCCTGTCAACTTTGAGGAGACCTCTCGACTGTAGGGCAGTGATGAGGTGTGATTTGACATTCCCCCAAAACTCTCAAGTACGAGGGGCGATTTCCCCAACGAGACGCGTCCTTGCGACACGACCTAAAACCGTGCAGGCAATTCAGTGCCGCCCAAATCGGAAGTTTCGAGGTGCGGTTATTTGACCCCTTGACTTGCAGTTCGGGGAAGAAGTGCGGGATGCTGTACATCGATGGTGTTTACTTCTGGGACTGATGGATACCCACCTTCTTGAGCTGAGCTACAGGATGAAGATCCTCTTAAAATTTTTTTCGGGCTTCTTGACAGAGCGTATATATGTATATACCTCGTACCAGTACCCACTCCTTGGGTTTTGGATACTCTCCTTCCTAGAGAGGTAAAGATGCGCGGGGTATGCCACGTGCTTTCTGTGTCTAGATTCTCGTGGTTGGACGAGTCTTCTCTCCTACTATAGGCAACGAAGACTCGACAAGAATTTCATCTTCTCACTATCTCCACCTCCTTATGTCTGGATGAGTCTACCTTATTTCCTCTTGTTGGGTTGAGCTGGACTCTTTACTGTACTCTTTACTACACTCCTGGTTGTACTCCTTTACTTTCCCCTGTTCGATCTACTGCTCACCCTTCGGTACCTCCTTTGTTACTCCCTCGAGCCTTTGGGGTATCCTATTTAGTATTTTTATACTCACCCCTGCTTGGGCTTTTCCCGCACTTAGTGTGCCCTTGCAGACGAAAGACAAGTTGGTCATGACGTCAGAGGATCTTAGGAGCTTGGGAGCTTGGACCGCGTGTGGTGACCGGAGTCAGGTTCCAGGTGGGGGACCCTTCCAGCTGTTTTCTTTTATTTACCTGTTGCTGGGTTGTGGCACTTTTCTGGGTGGGCATGTGTTTTGACCCTTTTCTTTTCAGTTACCTTAGCACTTGCTTGTACTGTTTAGAGGTCGATGCACTTTTGTGGTTTTCATATATATATAAGTTTCCCTTTTACTTTACTTTTTTTTCTTTTACTCTGCACTTTTGCATTGACTGTGCTGCGTGTGTGTGTATAGGTACTTAGGCAAAGGCCTCCCCAAGTTATTGTGCCTTCGGCGCTGGTCGCTAGCCCCTAGCCTATGGAGGCAGGCTTGGGGTAGTTGCGGCTCGAGCCCGGGTAGGGTTGGGTCGTGACAATTTGTGTAAGATGATTTCTTTTATTTGTATTATTTTCATTTTGACATTTAGATTCAACTCAGTTTTTCATTACATGATTCATTAATATTGGTTTATTGGTGCCACCTTTTTCTTCCCAGTTGTATGATATACTGTTTATACTATTTCTATTACTATTATTTTTATTTATTTTGTATATTTACACTATATTATTACTTTATACCTAGGGGTATAGTCTCACCACTATACCCATCACACCCCCGCTTCTAGTCGGTAGCCTCTGGCATTTAGGGAGGCACGTTTGAGGTCACATTACCAAATCATTTTAGCCACCTAAGAGAGTTCCAAATTGGGAGATGTTACAAAGTGGTATCAGGGGAGGTTTTTCTTTTCCGCTTCTTTACTATTTGTGAAAAAGTATAAAGGATGCTAGGATGTGTTGGGACTTGGTAATGAGCTTGTGCATAGGAGTATCTAACCCATGTACGGAGGAAAATATGAGACCCTAGGGATGAGATTTATGTTCATGATGTTTGCTTGTTATAGTTGATTTTATTTCACCTTGAGTGATTCACATGTTGTGTGATGTTATTATTTCTAGATATTTATACTAATGGCCAGATATGGTGTGAGATGAGCATGCATTCAAAATGATATGCACATAGAGATATATCTTGACATGCATTATTCTTGATTGGGACATATTTATTGCATGTGATACATACTTACCTATATGAACTATAAAATGTGATACCTATTATATCCAATAAATAAAATGAAATAACTATTCTATCATGATAAGACACTAGTAATCCATTATTAGAGAGACTAAGAGTAGTGGTTCTCTATTTTTGTCACCTATTGAGGTTAACCTTGTTGTCATAGCTAGTGTTCTAAGGAGTGTGTTTTCCTTATAGAGAAAATGAATCCTTATCATCTTTGAGTTGAACATTAGGAGAGTGGAAATCATCATGATCCTATGATAGCTGAACAAAATCTTCTTGTATCTCTTAAATATCATATGGATTTTTAGATTCTTGAAAACTTATTAATGGTCATACGATCCATAGATAGGGAGACTATTCACACCGTGCCTTCAATGTCTGGGCTGACAAGAGAGTTTTAGCTGTAGCATCCATCTATGTTCATTAGGGAGGGAGGCCCCTAGACAGCCAAGTTTTGGATTGATTCAGTCTATACGATCTTCTAGAACCATAATACACCCGCAGGTAGGAGGGTGTAGCTTGCTGGATATATGCTTTGTGGACTTTCCAAACATTGGTGGGATATCCTAGAGAAAGTCAGGTAGAGAGAGGAGTTTTATTTGAAAGAATTATAGGTTAATTTCCTGATATGATTATCTCTAGATATGTTGAGGGATGATAAGACTTGAAAGTTAATTCACCTGACGCATGGGGGTATTTTAATGATGGACTACGCCAGATGCTTCACTAACCTGCAGTTTTATGCGCCAACTTTAGATATTGATGAGAAATCTATGGTGAGATGCTTTCAGGATAGGATTTAATACAAGATCAGGTCATAAGGTAATGTATTTTACTTGAGTAGCTTTTATGGTGTGATGAATTAGGCACTCATCCCAAAATGAATTCCGAGCCTTGCCGTTTCAGCATGGAGAACTGGGAGCTCTTCTTCTGGTGGAAAGCAACACTACTATGATAGTTTTTACCAAGGAAACTATGAGAAGAGCATTCAGGGTAGTGGGAATCCATCTCTAGACTATGTTCTATTGCAGTGCTATTAGTGTGGAAAGTTGGTCCACAAGAGGCCTCAGTTTCCATACCCTAATTTGGAGTGCCATGATTTTAGAAGGTTGGACAATCTTTCTAATTTTTATGGGGGCATGCAGTTATAGAGCGGTGGAAGGGGATCAGGATAGGTACCTACGTCTAGGAAGGAAACAACTAATCCTTAGAAGATAAGTATCTAGAGTTACAGAAGATATTTTGGGAAAGGTTAGAGATATGGTTCCCCATTGTAGGATCATCATTACTTGGAATAGGGAATTTCTCAGGGGAGTTAGGATGAAGTTTATGGGAGAGGGGATGGTTAGATTCATGTTATGTAGACTACTCTAAATATTGTATATGCAGGACCTTCTACCATCATAGGTACAATTCTTGTATCATATACCCTTTCATGCATATTGTTTGATACTTGAGCATCACATTACTTTTTATCTATTATTTTTTTCAAATAGTTTGGTATTGAATGTGGAATTCCTAGATGATGTTTTGACAGTCAACACACTGTTAGGAGTGAATTTAGGGAATATCAAACACTGCAAGGTGTGTTTTCTAGATATTTGTGGTTACTATTTCTTTTGGGAACTGTTCATACAACAAATTAAGGTTTTTTATTGATTCTTAGAATGTATTGGATAGTTCTATACCAGGATCATATTGGATATTACTATAGGTGGGTTACGATTTATCTCCATAAAAGAAAACTATTATCACTAGGGAGAGTGGGATCTTTATGATGGTTGTGCATGGCCAATTCAGTGTAGATTGGATTATCTCACACTTCATATTTCAAGTATTGTTATAGATGTTGGTGCAATGCAATATGATACTTTTCCACCAATGGTAAACTGTTTTCAGGATGTCTTTCCCGATGAGTTCTATGGGTTACCACCTAAGTAGAACATTGAGTTCATGTTAGGAGCAGTTCCAGTTTTAATCCCTCTATATAGGATGGACCCATCATAGATTTGGGAGATGAAATTTCAGTTGGAATATCTTGAAGCTAAAAGTTTCATATGGTCCAGTACATCTCCATGGGGTTCTCTAGTTCTTTTATCTAAGATGGATGATGAGACTTTTTTACTTATGTGTGGATTATCAGAGATTGAACCAGATGATGGCCAAGAATTGGTATCCCCATACATGAATTTATGATTACTTCAACTTGTTGAAAGGTAATAAAATACTCTCTAAGATCAATTTGAGACTGGGATATCACCAATTGAGGGTGATACCATTAGACATACCTCAGACTACTTTTAAGAGTATGTATGGCTTGTATGTGTTCGTAATTATACCATTTAGTTTGACGAACACATTGATGATATTCATGTATTTTGTGAATCATATATTTCATCCTTTTCTATATTGGTTTGTGGTAGTTTTCGTCGATGACATCTGAGTATACTCCCAATCAGAAAATGATCATGCCAAACATATTGACATCTTTTTGAATTCATTGAGAGGGAATCGACTTCACACCAAGCTAACAAGATACAGTTTATAGATTGATAAATTTTACTTTTTTGGGTCATGTCATATTAGAGCTAGGAGTGTCAGTGGAACCATAGAAGGTTTCAGCCATGGTGTCTTGGATCATCTCAATAATGTCTTTGAGATTTTAAGTTTTTTGGGGTTAGTAGCTTATTATTAGTGATTTATTTATAATTTCTCCCATCTGGAAGCACTAATGTTAGGGATGACCAAGAAGGGAGTGAATTTTGTTTGGAGAATTCTTGTAGGAGTGTATTTTAGGATATAAAGAGAAGGATTACCTCATCACCTAACCTCACTTTACCTATGTTGAGAAAAAAATATCATGTACTATGATGCATTTGGATTTGGACTTGAAGTAGTTTTGATATAGGATGATCAAGTGGTTTCTTATATCTCTAGACAGATGAGACCATATGAGAGGAATTATCCCACCCATGATCTAGATTTGGATACAGTGATTCATGCCTTGAGATGCTGGAGACACTATTTTTTGGGAACGATGTTTGTGGTATACACAGACCATAAGAGACTTAGGTACATCTTTTCTCAGTAGAACCTCATCCTTTGGAAGAGGAGGTGGTTCAAGTATCTATATTATTTTGACTTTGATTTTGAATATACCCTAGGAAATGGGAAACTCATTATTTATTCCTTGATATGGAAGATGAAAACAAAGGTAGTTCGAGAGTCTTATGATGAGTGGTTGATGATGAAACCCTTTTCAGGCATGAATCTAGATATTCAGGAGTCCTAGGGACGAGTGGCTCTCAGTTTGACACATATCATGCTTGTTCTTTTAGACCAGATGAAGACATAGTAGTTATCTAATACATAGGTTTTAGTTCTAAGAGAAAACTTATATGGTGGAGAGTCACAATTAGTATGGTCTCTTAGCAGTGGAAATTTACTTCTTTTTCCATGGATAATTATGGGTTCCTATTGGCTTGCGTGAGGAGTTGATGAGAGAGTTTCATGATTCTATATGGGAGGTGTATCCAAGTTTTATGAAGATATATCATGTTATCAATAGACAAAACATTTATTCAGGAATAAATAAGAAGGTAGTATGATTTTTGGTGAGATGTTTCATCAGTTAGTAGGTGAAGGCTAAGAATCAGTGTCCCATTGAGTTATTACAGCCTCTACCCATTCCTGAGTGGAAATAAGATGACATCAGTTGGAATTTTGTGATAGTATTACCTAAGAAAACCCATAATAATGATGAATTATGGGTGATCATGGATTGAATGAAGAATTTATCCCACTTTTTTTCTATCAGGTAGACCTTCAAAGTCGATAATTTGGGTAATTTGTACGTGAACAAGATAGTTTAGTTTCATTGTGTTCTGAGGAGTATCATTTTAGATGAAGATCCTCATTTCATGTCATGGTTCTAGAGGGTCTTTAGAATTATCTAGGATCATAGGTTATTTTGAGAAGAACCTATCATCCTTGGACTAATGGTAAATCTGAGCAGACTATTCAGGTTTTGGAGGATATGTTATAAGCCTATTTTCTTTTATTTTAATGGATCATGGGAGAAACATATGGAAATTGTGGTGTTTGGATAGAATAATAGCTTCCATGCATTGATCTAGATGGAACCTTTTGGGGAATTATATGGCTGACTCTGCCGTTCACCTCTTTGTTGGTTGGGGGTAGGCGAGTCATCATTTTTTGGACCTAGTCTCATGTAGGAGATGTATGAGTAGGTTCAACTGATCATAAGGTGGTTGGTGACCACACAGAGAAGGTATAAACCACACACTGACCATCTGATATAAACTTTTGAGTTTTAGGCTGGTCATCCAGTTTTCCTTTGGGTGTCTCCTAGGTTGGGATAACACCATATCAGGAAATAGGGAAAGATAGTTCCAAAGTTTTTTGGGATGTTTGAGATAATGGATTGGTTTTGTCTAATGAAATACTGATTATCCCTTCCACATTACTAAAATATCATGAACAACATGTTGCACATGTCATATCGCTCAAGATATTATCCTGACTCTTCTCCTGTGGTAGACGTTGAGAACGTTGATCATTATGCTGATGTTTACTTTGAGGAGAATCCAATAAATATTATGGACTGTAGTGAGAAGTATATCTAGGGTAGGACTATACCATTGTTTCAATTACATCTTCATCATGTGCGTGTTCCAGAGAAGACATGGGAAATAGAGTCTGATATGTGATCATAGTGGTCAGACTTGTTCGCCGAGATCCCACAATGATGCTTGAAGAAGCTCAGGGATAAAATGTTATATGGTGGGGATGTTGTAAGATCTCATCTTTTTCCGCATACATACCTCTTAGTTTTTCATTAAAAATATTTTGTTTAGGTTTTTCCTTGTCTTTAAACCTTGGTGGCTGAGTCTTGTTCAGATATAGAGAACCTTTATTGGGGTAAAATGACCTAAAGTTCAAGGATGTATGTTTTTTTTAAATTAATGAAGTCAAGGTATAAACATGTAAAATGGGATTATGAGTGTTTACCAAAAGTTTGGATGGCTTTGGAGGTGGTTAAGGTTCTTTTCATGGGAAACAGGTTGAAATCTATTTGAAGAAAAATTAAACATTGTGTAAATTCATTACACCCCATGTAACTATTGCTAGGAACAACCCATCAAACAGGTTCATGAAATGAAATAAATACACACCATGAAGAAATTACACGGTGTGAAATTTTTAGATAGGGTTAGATTCACCTGAGATGTCATGAATTTTTTCATACCACTTAATCAAAAATTTCATGAATTGTAATACAATTACGCTCTATGTATTTTGTGGGATGGGTGTTTTTAAAGCCAACATCACATATGATTTAATTCATTCCTTTAGTTCAACCCTTCCCTCTTGAACCTAGGATGATTTCTAGGTGATTTGGAGTCTCTCCATCATTTCCAAACATCCCGTTCAAGAGATCGATCCCCAGAGAGTTGTTCTTCTTAGGTTTTCCCTTATCTTCCATCATTCCTCATTGTTGTAGTGTAAATATATTAACTGAAGTTGTTTTTGGGTTTTTTATATCAATTTTTCATGATATAGGTTTCTCATTATAATCTTCCTCACCTCCATTATTTTTGACAATTCTGGTTAGAAGAGTTGCATTGATCGCCAGATAAATATAGGGGGTCTAAAACCTAGCCCTATGGTCTGTTTAATTTTTAATTCTATGAAATACTATGAATTGTTTTGACACAACATGTTCATTAATTAATTTAATGATAAATTATGGTAAATAATGTCATTGGATTATTCCTTGGATCCCTTTGTATTCAATGGTTTTTCAACTAGGCTTATGGATACCCA
This sequence comes from Viscum album, assembly GCA_963277665.1. Lineage (NCBI taxonomy): Eukaryota > Viridiplantae > Streptophyta > Magnoliopsida > Santalales > Viscaceae > Viscum > Viscum album. The sequence goes on from OY728165.1 coordinate 762,005,479, forward strand.
TGGGGTGAGAGAACCCTTTAACTAATAATGAATTGGATAATGGTTTAAATTGTGTTTAGAATAACATGAGATTGAAGTTTATTGTTTCATATAGAATCAATTTTCTAATAGATTATGGTATATTGATATGACTGTTGATAATTTTATATACAAATTAAAGTGTAATTAAAAGACAAATGGTAATTTTCATAATGAACCATTGAGGCTTATGATGTGATATTGTGATATCCTTGCTGTTATGACATGTAGTGTTTCATGATAAAATAAATATATAGTGGTATTGGCCTAGTGGTACATGCTGAAATTTTTAAATAAAAGGCTTGGCCTAGTTGATGCTGAAATTCTTATATATAGGGATTTTCCCAGTGGTATATGATGAAATGATTATATAGCTGTCTTGACCAAGTTGATGTTGAAATGCTTATATACAGGGTTATGCCCAGAGGTTGAAATGCTTATATATAGGGACATACTAGGTTGGTTTATTATACTATGGTTTGTGGTTATAGTTGGCATTATTTTTCTACATGCTCATAGACATTCTGACATGGTGCCAAAGCAGGTTGATTTATATATTATGTCAATTGATTAATTAATACACATTTTTATCGCTTTATTGCATGCACTTATTATTATACTGGTTTGTTTACACACATTGGTGTGTACCTACTATAATTTACTCACACCCTATTAGGTCCTCCATTTGGTAGCCAAGCAGATTACATGGATGCATGTATAGACAAGGGAAAAGGACCTTGTTGCTGCTTATTGATTGCTAGATGGGCTGTAGTTTGGAGACGAGACCGAGATGGGGTTTGAGACAAGGGTATTTTGAGATTATTTGTTTCATATGATTTATTTTATTTGTATTTTATAGTTTTACATTTATATACATCTCATCTTTTCATTACATGATTCGTTATTATGGACTTATTGGATCCTCCTTATTCTTCCCAGTTGTATGATATGCCACTATTTTCATTACTCTCTTTTTTATTTTTATTTTTAATTTATGTTGTATTGTGACTTTATACCAGGGGTATAGTCTCCCCAATATAATCATCACACCCCCACTACTAGTCGGTATCCTATGGCACATGGGAAGCATGCTTGAGGTCCTATAACCAACTTGTTTTGGCCACATGAGAGAGTTTCCGATCGGGGGACATTACAATATATATATATATATATGTTTAAATTATATATTATTTATATATGTTAATATTATTGTATATATGTTTCTATTATATATATGTATATGTTTATATATGTGTGTGTGAGAGTTTTTCATATATATATATGTGTGTGTGTGTGTGTAAATAAATATATGTATGTATACATAATATAATTATAATTATAATTATTTTATTTTATTTATATTTACATTAATAGAATTATATATATATATATAATTAGCCAAATTTTCTTAAAAACATGACTAAATTTAAATTATATGTGTTATATATATAAATATATGTGTAGATATACTTATATATATATATATGTGTGTGTGTGTGTATATATATATTTATATGTGTGTGTTTATATATATAAATATATATTTTTACATATATGTTTTTGTGTTTAAATATATATATATATATCTATGTGTTTATATATGTATAAATATTATGTTATATAAAAATATTTTAATGTCTTTTTATATAAATATAAATATAAATATAAATACAAATACAAATACAAATACAAATACAAATACAAATACAAATATAAATAGAAATAGAAATAGAAATAGAAATAGAAATATAAATATAAATATAAATATAAATATAAATATAAATATAAATATAAATATATAAATATAATTATAAATATAATTATATATACATATATAAATATATAAATATATAAATTAATATAATTATACTTATATATAATTTGAAATGTTTTAAAATAGTGTTAAAAAATGTAATTAAAATAGATATGTTTTCTTAAAAATGTCGCTAAATTTAAAGTTTCCACATTTTCTGAAAAACAAAGCTAAATTAGTGAAGTTTTAAGAAAATATCACTAAATTAGTGACGTTTTTAGGAAATATGGCCAAATTAGCAATGTTTGTTGAAAACTTTGAAAAATTTAAAAATATCCACATTTTAAACGTGGATAAAATACATCATTAAAATCCATTTTTGTATGACACCAAGAAACATATATAATAACTAACATGTTATTATCTTACAACTTGGGACAATAAGACCCGATCTCCCTGATCCATGACCCCACTCACCTTGGAATACATGAGTGACTCCATCAAAAGATTAAAAATGAACCCAATGATGATAATAACTGACCTATTATTTATGGTAAATCATTTAATTCAGGCCAATAATGAGATCAAAGGTTTCAAGATCAAGAACTATAATGTAACATATGGTTTTGTGGTTTGTGATAAACACCCAACACTCGAGACATTTAAAACCTTGCTCCAAATTCTTTCCCAAAGGAGTGGAAAGAGTCATCATAAAAGGTATAAGATCAAAATGTAAACCCAAAACATCAATGAGTTTGAAAGGAATAATGGAATACATTTAACCAATACCAAATAAATTCATAACCATAGAGAATGTAATAAATTATGTATCTCTCATGGTAGTGAGTCATTCCTTTGATTTCTCTAGTGTATACTCCAATATATAGATACTTCCCGCCTCATCCTTCCCATTCTTCACAACCTAAGTATCACCCTTGGAATTAGGTTGAGATCCCATACCTTTTTCTACATCAAATATAAACTAAGATATCTTAGGGAAGGTGGATCTAGATGTACCTCCCTAGGATGATCTCTCTAAGAAAACACTAAATATGACCTAATTACCCACATGAATGAAATAAATTGGGTGTTTCTATTCAATCAATATTGAGGTTTAACTTTTTTATACATTGGTAGCATACCACCTACCCATACCCTAACCTATATTATGCACTCCTACCACTACCTCAACATTGATCACCCAATTTCCTCTTTTGGATAGAAATCAAACTCTAACATCTTCCTTCTATCACTGATTCTCTAAAGATCCTTGTATTCCCAACTATATCTTCCTTAGCCATATATTCCTTTTCTAAAACCCCCGTGAAGGTTGGTAGTCACATAACAATTAGCATATATAGAATATCATCCCTCAAAACTATCTTGAACCTCCACAGCTTGAGATAGTCATTGGAAACGAGCTCTGGAGATAGGTGAACTAACTCAGAAAACTGATTAGTTTACTCCATGATAGAATAATATCCCTACTCCAAGGTCAATAACTCCCAATTATTCTCCAATCATAATGTTTCAGGATAAAACTATTGATTGAAGTCTTTTTAAAGGGTAGTCTAGGGTAGATCTCCATGCATCCCATATAGCACAATAGATTCCCACCACCTCATTCCCAGTCCCTAAAGCATATAAGTAGAAAAACCAACCTTTTAGTATTCCAAATTCTTTAGTAATTATAAAATCCTATCAATCCTATTGATCCATTTTCTAATTCCTATAGTCCTTTATCACTATGTAATATTAGTGGGTTCTATTTTTTAAATTCAATAGAATAGTCTAGTTTCCATTCCAGTTAAACATTGGACACTTATATCAAGGAATGGATCATAAATAATATATTTTCCACCAATACTAATTTAGTAGGATGATTCACCAGTAGGGATCGCTCTGTAACTTCCTCACTAGCATTCATAGATATTTCTCTTAAAAGAGTTATATTCTAAGAAACAATGAGTACATAAAACCATCAAGAACAAAATTCAATTCCTTTATTATATACCAAATTTAGATAATTGAATACAAAAGGATAAATTAATCAACAAGGATATTATAATATCCTAAACTTCCCATGGTAGCTTAATATTTTTCATGAAAGTGAGTCATTTAGGCACACTCCTACACTACCTATCGAGTTCAGACAGTAATATATCTAGTATAAAAATAAAACCATAACATAATTTGGTGATACACAAGCATGAGTGTGGTATTTAATGATAACATGACCCTTTAATACCAATTTATAATAGACCAACCAGGTTCAACCCATAATGTCACTCAAATTAGCCCGAAATAAAGCCCAAATCCCATTCCCGATATCCATAAGATGGAGACAAGCACTAAGGTATCCTAAAATGAAGCATGGGAAGGATTTCACCCTCAATAGAAATATTATAATATAGAAACAAATATGGTATCAAAACATATATAAAAAATACATCATATGAAAAAAACTATAAAGGTAACATCCAAAACCTGGATAATAAGGTCTAGATGAAAAACCTACAAGACCAATAACATGGAACATGAAGAAATACATGGTCCAAATACATGTGAACATATGTCACCACCATCACAATCCATCAAAACATAACATGAACTAGGATATACATCCTCTTCATGATGACCTTCCCTTTACCTGTATTCTACAAAAACAAGGTTTTAAATTCCCAAAGAAAAAATTAGGTTGTGAGAACTAAATATCATTAGGATAACACAATAAATTAATAAAATTTCTATACACATGAATCCTTTAGTTATATTATAAAATATATTTATAAAATAGATAAATAATTTCTTTTATATATAAAATATTCATCAGTTTTCTTTTTAAAAAACTTTACATATTCAAATAGCCAAATAAATATGACATAACAGTTATCTATGAGGCATAAGTAGTTGAATAAAATAGGTTTCAATCATCAATATCAATTTCATGTGGGAAAATAAAAATATCAAGTAAACATTATTGTATTTTATCCTCAAATCATGAAAGATAAAATCACAACACAAGGGTGTAAAAAACCAAGACTAACAAGAAACACTAGCCAATATAAGTGAACTCTAAATTTTGGGAACCTCAATCCCCTAAAAGGCTACCAAATTGATTATAGGGAATCATGGGAACATACCTTAGTGATAGATGACCTCACTAGTGATCATATACTTATATTTTTCCCTATACCCCAATCTCTTCCTGATGTTCTATTATAATATCATTCCATTAAAAAAACCAAATTCGTTTTTCATAAACATTTTCCATGGAACATACATTTAATTTTCATGCCCAAATTTTCATAAAACATTTTATATAGAGATGCCACACTGCTTCTATGCTTTAAAAACCAATTTCATTTTAAAAACCATCTTTGAAATTTTTTTAAAAACACATCATATGTATCAAATGGGTTTCAATATAAAATACTATTTAGAAAAACAATTTTATAGCCATCAAAGATCAATTCATATCTAATGGATTTCAAATAATAAATTTCATCAATAAAAAAAATGAAAATTATAATAATAAAAATAATTATAAGGTATATACCATAGGATATAGACACCCACCTCAATATATATGAAAATCTCATATATTTTGAAACCGGTGATGGGAAATGAATAGATTTGGTCCTCAGGATCCTAGATCAATTAGGATCAATCTAAAGAAGAAGGTAAACACCCAATCCATAGATAGAAAAGAGATGAATTCCCAAAACCCATTCTTAGAACATGGTAGATCTAGAATACAAACCAAATGGTAGTGAACAATTGGTTTACTTGAAGAAAAAAAATCAAGAGAAGTATTATGATCCTGTATTAAGGTTTCACATGGATAGAGTAACCACCCCCAAAAAATTAGGTGAAAAAAAGAAATTTCAAAAACCTAAATCCCATGACACCATGCCCTTGTGTTTACCACTATGACATGATAATCTTACCCTATAGACCAATCACAGGGTTTGACCATGGAAATGTGCAGGTTTATAATCCATTATATCCCACCATAGCCTTAACCATTACCTTGGTGAGTGTTGTTGTCCATGGAACAATGGGAGGCCACTAAAAAGCCATGAATGGGACCACAACCTACACTGGGTATGGTGTCTTAGGAAATTTCATACAGGAGGCTGAAAGGAACACCATGATAGTGGTGTTTATATTTTTTCATATAAATGGTTTAAAAACCATTTTTAAGCCACCAAGCTCTTCAAACTCTTACAAAACAGAAATAAAAAGGTAAAATAGACTCCATACATGATTCTATATATCATAGAGTGATAGAAAATCTTACATATGAGTAATCCTAGAGTGGTAGATAACCAAACCCATTCACTTTATTAGACAAGGAATTTTTCTGAAGGTAAGTAGGAAATCCAACCCTAAGTCCCTCTACCCAGGAGACTTTACTTAAGAGATAATTTAATTCATAATAATTATAACACCTAATATGCAAAAAATTTACCCAATAACCAATTTTAAGATAATTACTTCAATTATAAACCAAGTTCCAGATAGATTAAATAATAAATTCTTTACGATACCTAGCATATAATTCAAGGATCTATCTATAATCACTTCAATAATTAAACTAAATTAATGAAAATATCAACATTTTTTAATTTTTTTCTAAACATGAATATCATAGGGAATAAAATTTTAAATAAATAAAAATTAAAATATTTAATCATGATATAACCATTCATAAACAATTCATAAATTAAATCTAACTATAAAACATTTTCAGCTTTAATATTATGAACATTACATAATTTTGAATATAAAAATTTTATATTCATTCTAACATGAAATCTTTAAAATTCTTCATTATATGGAATTTTAGTTTTAAATATATGATATTTTATGAATTATAAATAGTTTAGTATCTAATTTTATATTTTTAAATTTTTTTACATAATCTAAATATTATACACTTAATTGTTATTTAAACCATGATTATATCATTCATCAATTTTTTTTGATGTAGCCTCTTTAATTGTAACAATTAAATTAATTAATCATCAACAATTCACAATTTAAATATTTACAATTTTATACTTTGGCCTTATTTCATAATTTATAACCTATTATAAATTATCGCTTATTATTTCTAAATAAACACTTTTATATATTGATCATAAAGTCATGCCATATAATTTTTTCAAAATTTATTTAAAATATTAACATTAAACATTTGTGGAAAAAAGTTTAATAATTATTTATTTAATTATAAAACTTTTGTAAATAAATAATTAATCTATAATTTCCTTGTAAATTAAATATTCCCAAAATACCTTTTAATATGATCTATAAACACTTTATAAACTATTTAAATCATTTTATATGTTAGAAATATTTGTAATTTTTTTAAGATAATTATGTTTACCCTTATACAGAATCATTATTCTATGTATGGTTAACCTCATTCCACCTTTACATAGACACTCTATATAAGGGTCAAGAGATTTATGCATTTATATAGGTTTTTTGGAACCCATGTGTCAGGGTAAAACCGGTTCTATAAATGAAGTATGTGGGTAAACCTCTAGTCATTCCAAGGTAATATGTAAGTTACCTTTTTTAATACTTTAAAACACAACTCTACCTTTATGTACACACTCTATGCAAAGGTAAGACTTACATAACCCTTTTATAGGCCGCATGAGATGACTTTATAACACTTATGTTGATTATATTGTGTAAGGTTAACTCTAGGTGACCATTATGAAAACCCTATCTACATAAAGGTACGATTCATATACCTTTACATATAAGGATAAACAACATCATAACCTTAGAGATCTAAATCATGGAATCCCTCTGATACCACTAAAGGATTTAAAAAGAGTATAATAATGGTTATCATAATACATATAATTGATTTAAACCTTTTTAATGGAATCTACCATGATAGATAATACAAAAACTGCATATAAATAGAAATGAAAAAATAATTCAAACATTTATAGCTTACATAAAATCACCACTTCTTTGTCTTATCCACCATCGAACAAATTTGAATATTCTTGATGAATAACAATACAAGAGTATCTAAAATACATCCTCTCCCTTTGTATATCCATGGGTCAAGTATAATCTCTCATCATATGTGTAGGATTATCTATCCTCCATGATGTGCTATAATGTCATGTGTAAAGGAGTTAGAAGAAGTGAGCTTTTATCTAAGGGACTTTTGATAAAGAATACATACACCACCATCATATTTAAGTGGTCTATAAATAATACCAATGATTCAACTTGGTGATACATGAATGAAATCATGTGTTTATAATGCATGAGTTGATGCCTCATCTAATTCATGCTTCATATGCATGAATGCATTTTACACTCATTCATTTCAACTTATGAAACATTTAATTAAATTATAACTATATAGAAAATCAAACCAAATGTTAAATTTATCATTTGTATACCAAAAATATTTTTATTTTTTTTTCATCTCATTCATGCAGTAAACCCATAAATTTTTCCATTTATATAATATAAAAAGAATTATTTAGAGAATATTTATTTTAGGTTGGGCCGATACCCAATGATACATACCTCGACTTAGTCCAAGTATCTACTTAGATCTATCATGATAGATCTTAATCTCTAGATATATGCTATTACTTTAATTAATTTTGGAGAAATTTATTCATTTCATATTACCAAACCTATAAGACTTAACACCTATTTTACATATTTTATTTATATATCTACTTTAGAAAACTATAGTGCTCCCACTAACCTCTTATAGACACATAGCACATATTTGTCTCCAATGAATATTCTATGATCACTATGCTTCCTAAAATCCATTAAAGGATTTGTAAAATTTCCATATCATATTAGAAATGCATGATATCACTGACACTTTAGGTCTTTCCATATATATATAGTCTATAGGGTTTCTATAATGAATATTTTCTTGAAAAAAATTCCCAATATAATGATCATAGAAGATTGATATGATAAGTAAAATTCAAATGGATTTTGTATGATTATTAATCAGGTGGTATCAACATAGAATATATTTTTATGTCATGACCCTTTCAAAAAATCATCTACACCTTATTTTTCAAGTCTTGACTACCCATTAAATATTTCCTTTGGATACTCACCGTTAGTATCATGAAACCAAAAAAATACTAAGCGTTAATAATTTTTCTACATGGAATACATTATTGAATAAAATTTTCAATCTTAGATAGTTTCCATTTAAAAATTTCTTATAGGATCCATTATAATTACTGAATTATATATAAATTACACCCTCCATGGTGAATATAAAACCATCATATGAAATACATGGCTCTAGAAAAATTCCTCCCACTGAGCTGAGTGATGTTTATGTTCTTATGAAAACACATTCACATATAGAGCCTTAAACATCTAAAGTTAAGTCTATTCCCAATATCTCAAATAGATTATTTTTAGCTTTATATATGAATATAGTTGGCATTGGATAATATGATAATATATTGAATATAATAAATAACTAAGACTCACTTTGTGTTCCCTTTATGCACCTTTGTTTCTTAGATATGATAAAACAAATGGTTCCCATCAAATACATTATGCTATCACCTCTTGGAATTGTATCATAACTCATTTGATCTACATTAGTCAATATAGTTTTCATATGGTTAGATTCTATTTTCATATCTTGCCTTGCAAGAAATTGTAGAAGAGTTATAACTCATATAAGTATCAATAACGAACCAACCCAGGATGACCTGAAACTTCACTTGATTCAACTCAACATAGGGCTTCAATCACACTTCCCCATAATCTAGAGGTTTATAACTTGCAGTGAGGGTTTAAAAATAGATAGTAGAGAGACTATACCCTCAATCAGAGTGAAAATAAAAGTAAAAATAACCCAAAAAACTACCTAATAAGAATCATAGTATGAAATATAAATAAATTGAACAAAATAATTATATAAATAAAATGAAATATAGAAATAAATATACACTCATCATATGTAATCCCACCTTTTTATTTCATAAATTTTCATTTCATTTTACAAAAATAGGATCTTTAAAGTCTAGTGACTTGGAAAAAAGGTACATAATACATGAAAACTTAAAAAATTATTATTTTAAACTTGAAAGGATTATTAAAGGTTCATATTATGTACATTTATTTCATCTCATAACCTGGATAAATACATTAAAGGAAACAGTGAGCAGAAGGTCTAGTGAAGAAAACAAGTGAAAAAGTTTACTTGTGAACTTGAGCGATATCAATAAGAACATGGGGAATATCATAAAGGCCTAATAAAGTGGAATATCATAATAAAAATAAATTTAAACATAAATTTAAATTTTAGATACAACATTTAATTTATACATTCATAATATTATCACCAAGTTCCATCCCTAAGGTGTCATTAAATTTACCAAGGTTATTCACCAAGGTATCATAAGACTTGTCATCTCTAGAGATTAATTTCTTTACCCAATGCATTGGAGTGCTATTAGATAAAACCCTTAATATGTCTTTATTTTCATGTGAGACACATATATCCTAATAAATTTTTTCATAAATAACTGAAATAGAATAAAAGAAATGGGTTTCATATCAAAATCATGACGTTTTCAAAAGTGATTAAAAACATGATCATTGTATCATTCATAACCCACAGAAAGAGAATGAGGGTTTTATGTATGTAAATTATAGAAAAAAATATATAATTTGTATTCCTTGATTAATACCCCAAGAAATTAAATAGGTTTGGGTATTCAAATAAATAAAATAACATAATTTCTTGAGAAAAAAGAGAGAGGTTTTGAGATGAAAATCCTGCAGCATAACGACTATGCAACATGATTTTAGAAAACATTAAAAAGATAGGGGACAGAGGTCACCCATTTATAATAGAATAATAATACAGTATAGTGATATAATAAAATGTATATAAGAACATGGTATGGAAATTTGAAAGTTATACCACATAAAAGAGATCTTGAAAGAAAAAAGAGAAGTTGTGATTTCCCTTTTTGAAATTCGGAAGCCTAACGACGTCACTTAAAAATTCAGAAAATCATTTGATGAGAGTGGAAATGGTATCTCATAATTTAGACATAAAATGGAAATCAATAATGATATATAAGAACATACCACAACATAAGAAAATGTAAATTTAAAATACATAGCATAAAAGAAGTCTCGACTAAAAGAGGAGAGTGAAAGTTCCCCTTACCTTGAAGAGTAACTTCAAAAAATCAAAGGTTGGGACCTTGTGGGGATTGAGGGTACCTTAGAAGGACTAATTGGGAGGTATAAATACCATAACTTCGTTGAGGAGGAATTTTTAATGAAAGGAATAAAGGAATGGGTTGGTATTTATAGAAAAATTGAGGGAATATTTTATTAATTTCCAAGGGAAACCTCATTAGTGGTATTTGGAAAACCATGGGCTTGACCATGGTATTTTCCCATGTTTTTGGCCACTTGAGACACCTCATACAATATTTTAATCCAAATGAGTCGACCAAAATTTAAAATTACATAATACTAATACATCATTATTATGTCATTAAAAACACTGAAAACTCAAAAACTATATTTTTACTATTCATTGAAAAACAAAACATTTTATAAAAAACTCATAAATTCACCCTAACCTAATATCGTTGTTCTAAATTAAAAAATGAACACCATTTTATGAAAATAATTTTATAAATATGATATATTTAATTTTTATTTAAAAGCACTATTTACCCAAAAAAAATAATACTTAACTAATAATTTCTGAAACAGTTATTTACTTATGATATTATATCATATTACTATTTAAGATGCCTAAATTATATTTATAATTAATTAAGTGAGGTTATTATTCCATTGGCCATCTTTCTATTCATAAGGGAAATATTAATATTCATAACTTAATATTCATAAAAAATTAAGTTGATTTTATCCGAATCTAAATTTCTTATTGATCACAACTGTATGTATCCATTTTTTGAAAATAATTTAACATTATTAATTATTTAAATTATAAAAAATATATTTTAAAATACTATTTTTTTCAATAATAATCAATAATATGAAACTTCTAAATTTCTTTCCTATATTTATTTTAACATTTTAAATTCAAAAATTTTACCATAATAAGAAATAACAATTTTATTTATAGAAAAGGATTACACAAAGTATCTAAGGCCTGGTTACATTACCCCTTATAACACCTGCATATGACCTAAGACTAAGGTGTCTAATGGTGATTGAATCTTGGGGCATCTCAGAAAACATTTCCCGAGTGGTGATTTCTATCATCTTGAGCTTCTCCTGAAGGTGATTACGTTCAATCTTAACATATTGAACCTCTCTTGGGCTTTGTCCATAGAAAAGCCTAATGATGCTACCTCCTTCCCAAGTTCTAAAAGATGGGCTTCATATGACCCGATTCTACTAGATGAGGCCATAGACTCGTCTTTCTGTATTAATTAACCATGATCACTTGTATTTATAAATAATAATCATAACATTAAGAGTTTAGTTTGCAACGGTCATATGGACCAATGGTCATAATTAACCAATGGTTATATAATGATCGAAACCCAAAGGTCTCATTTCAATTATACTCACTTAATTAATGAAAGGATATAGTGTTTTTGAGTATAAAATAAAATAACACAAAAATTCATAAAATAAAATATTATTCAAAAGTTTGGGTCCTTACACACCAGCATGTGAAATACATAACAACTAGTTTCTGATTGGGAAAAAATGCAGAACTAGACCATCTCGTTCCTTAGGATACACATGAAAAATCTCGGTCAATCAAACAGCATAGGACGTCTTCCTATTCCAGTGTGAAACCTGTGATAAACCTGAAATAAAATATAAGGTTCCTCATGTTTATTGAGCCACACATACAGGTGGTGTGAAATAAATATCAGTAGGCCATCCCCAATGTTGATCCTATAATATTCTATCATAACAAGTTAATGAACACATTATATTCTAACCATATTCAAAAAATAATAATAACTATAATAAATTAAATAAGTAGGGGTTTAATAGTAGTATAAACATAACACAACCAACCCAAGGATCTAGTCTTACACTTGAGGTAAATATGCCCCACTCTATACCATTATTGAGGATTTATATCATGCGACTTACCCATCCACAGAACATCAGGCATGTCTTCTAGATATAAAAAAGATCTTTAAGACATCTAAAAATTAAACATGAATGAGTGCCAAACCCCCAGTCATAACTATATGCATCCACATGAAACACACAACTTTATTGGTCTCTAGGACTTTAATGGAAATAATCCAAATTATTGAAAATAACCCTACTAACATTAAGAGAACATGTCCAAAGGATGATATCCCTATACAACTAACCAAATCTATAAAATATAAAGTATATGAAAATTATATCCCATAACCTGGGTCTATTATTAATCCAAAAACCATTTAAGAATAATTAAATCATTATAAGGAAGGGAAATAATGCTAAAAACAAACCCCTAACCTAAATCAAAGCATAACCGCCAAATCTTCAGGTATAAACCCATACTCCTCCAACAACCAAAGAACTTAACTTAAACCATTTAATGAAATTCATTCAATTAAAAAAATTTAAGATTTAATTAATTAATTAAATTCAAAGAGGCATCAATCTTGAAATCTCACTATGGCACATCCAATCTCGAGAACCATGAGCAACCATCTATGTATGGTCAACAAAAAACCTTCGACACCTATCTTAGAAAAATACCCAACACACAAATCCTAATTACCTGAAAATTACATTAAATTTAATTGAAAATTTAATAAAAATATGGTTTCCATTGTACCTATATCAAAATAATGAGAGAAAACATGACAACACCATAGCATAAGGTCCTCTCACCAATAAACACCAAATCCCTGTGTCCCTAGTTGATTTCACTATAATTATATGGGATTAAAACCAAAACTCTAAGTGTGAGACACTTAAATAAACCAAAAGGAAAGGAGAGGAATAATTTAGAGAGTAGAGGAATATTCTTACCTCAAAACACTAAAGACTGTACCCAAGAACACCCCAAGATCGAGGGTACTTGAATGTATAAAATGGGGATAAAGATTTATGGTCCACGAAACATGATGGGAAGAAGAGTGGATGTGAAAATAATTAAGTCAAAGGAAAAAATAGTATTTTCCCACTTATTAAAACAATTTGGAAAGCCACACAGTTTTCCCACATGATTTTCCATACTATACTCTAACCGTGAAGTAGGCACTCCCATGAAAACACCCCTCAAACGTTTTATCCACAAGGTTTACAAACCATGTGAAAATAAATAAAAAAAATTATAGAACCCCTCTAAAATGTCTTTCATGATTTTTCTGCAACTGTGTGAAGCCATGTGCCTTGTACCCAAGTGACAGTCACCCTGCATGATCTTCTCTGGAATATATTCAATTTGACTTTAACCATGCACAATACATTAAATCCAAACTATTTAAGAAACAAATGTACTAAAAATTCTATGAGACTCAGACATCCATATGGTATGCACTAATATGTGCACACCATACCGTGAGTTAGGCCAAAAATTGCCCGAAAACCCCAACTCAAACCCCAATCTTCTAAGATTCTCACAAGAGTCTGAGCTACCTCTTGAGCCTTAAGAAACACCAAAAACACTTTTAAAATAGGATCTAGCTCTCAAATTTCTAATTCAAATCTAAATTCACCAAATGAAGCCCCTAGAGGAAAAAAATTCAATTTTTCTTTTAATTTTATAACCATAAAGATGTGGATCATTACCGACTTCTCAAAGATCAACCTTATACTACTATAAAGTAATAGGTAGTGTGAGTTTAGGAATAAATTCACTCTATAGTTGAATTATTGATGAATATTTGGTTCAATATAAACCCCAACAAGACTACTTGGATGATACAATATATTTAGAAAAATATATATACATTTTTATGATGAATAACCCCATGAAGTCTCATGAAGTATATGAATTTACCTCTAACTTCTCCTATTTTAATAGTTCACAAGGTTTTATTGAAATCATTCCATAATATTTGTGGTGTACCTTTATTTCAAAATGTTTATTGTTCTAAATTGTAATAATGTTATTTCGTATACATAGTGTTTTTTAATCAATAGAAGCTAAAACTATTTAAGGTATAAAATACTAAACTACTTTTTAGTTTAATTTGAAAAACAATTATCTTTTCACAGTTGAGTAACAATATTATATATTATATTCATCATTCAGTTATAGTTTAAATATTAGTTATTCAAGAGTTAATAAACCAAAAATTAAGTATGGAGTACTATAAAAACATTTATACCATAAATTAAATAATATCTCATTGCATATAAATAAATAGCGAGATTTATGTTTTGGTAAAATTCAATACAAATTGAAATAAATCCACTTTGGAATTCTGAAGTTGTTTCCTCCTCTTGAATGACCTAGGAATCACCCTTCCTTAGCTACTTAGAGAGTTCACTTTACTTCTTGTAATTGCTATAAATTTTATCGGTTCCCATATTTTCATATGTATTTGTAAAAATATATACCTAAGAAATATGAGTAAAATATTACATTAATTTATAACCAAAATTAGAAGTTTCTGATTGATTTTTCTTCAATTCCTTGTTTTCCACTTATGAAAAAAACAACCTTCTACCACTAAATCATTATCTCTTTGAAAATAACCATAAAAAAACCACTATATATAGATATTCCACGATATTTTCAACCTTTTATTTCACTCTATTCACCATAAGAGGTGAGAAACTAGGCTTCCAACTATCCTTATCCATTTGGTGAAGTATTGTTATAGATTCATGTTCATCTTCTCCACAAAATTCATCTAGTCTTAGATGAATAAGAATATCCTTGGTCATAAGGATGATAACATTATATCAATGGATAATTTCTTATCCAAATGGAATCAAACTTTTATAATTTATCGAGGTAATTCAAAATATTTAATACAATATCACTAGTTAAGTAACCCTGTTCCATTTTACACTAGTATAATGTAGTGACAATATAATTTATATCATTAATAGATAAAATACATGATATCATGTTATATATATATCCTTGTATTTATATTTCATTAGCAACTATATGGACACAGATGATAGGATGATGAAATATACATAAGAAGTATTATCTATGAATCTACATTATGCATATTTCTTACTCGTTTAGGAGGTAGATCATGAATTTTGGATTTAGACTCATGGAAAAAATATTCTTATAGTATTCCAATTCATAATGATAGGATTACTCAAGAAAATTTGTGCCTATAAGAAAATTCCCTATATCTAGGAATGATCATAATGATGTTGTGTTTAATAAAATTCTCATTTTAATACAATAATATAAATTTAGAAATAATTACATTTTCATGATTACCAAAATATGTTCGATGGTACAATTTAATTTTATTAGCCTCCCCCTATTTTATCAAGTCCAAATATCCCTCATCATTGAACAATTTTTTTTTCATTGGACACTCTAGAGAAATGTACCAATATATTCCTTTTTTATAACCCATACATTGTCCATGTAAATTATTAGAAGGTATTGAGGTAAGTGGTCCTGACAAATTATCACTTGTATCTCTTTAATCTGTTGATTGGACTCCTTAATCCATAAATTTGAACTTGGATTTCCTCAACACTTGCCTCCAAATTTGTATTGAATGTATGAAGGATATTAAATCGAATAAAATTTTGATTATGTCGATCCATCATCTTTGTTTAGACTTTTCTATAATTAAAATTTCCCCTAAAAAAGGTCTGATTCAACACCTTAACCATGATTCCATATTACATTAGACAATGGAAGGCTTAGTTTGACATAATATTTGTTTGAGGGTTTTTATTATGAGTAAATTTATTAAACCCTTCAATACAGCATGTGAAATTTCTACACTCTATAGAGTTTGGTTTGACGTTTCACTTCATTTTATCTTAACAATCATTGTTAATATTATGTTAATTATATATAATTAATTAACCATGTACAAATAAAATATATGCACGTAATATATTTATTTAAATTCCATCTTGCCTGTTAATTTATTAATTTATTTGATCACAATAAAGAATCTATAAATAAAAAATAAACATGCATCATAAAAAAATAAAATAAATGGATAACTTGATCATGAGATTATTTATTGGTTTATTTAATGAGTGTATGATAAATAAACTAATGAAATTAGGGGAAAAAACTTCTTGAGATGGTATGGGCTCGAGTTATAGAATTCTACCTACACACCTATCTATCTCCTAGTTAGTTTCTCCTATGATCTTCCTTGAACCACCTCCACACATATGTGATCTACTTCCATTTAATTCATTTTATACTCACTCACAAGTGAGGGGAACTAAAGGATTTTTTTAGGTGTAATAAATAAAAAAACCATTAACATGAATATCCAATATAGTTAAGGAGGAAGGGATCATAAAAAAACTATAAAATTTAATTTAATATTAAATTATTAGAAACCCATGAAATAAAATTAAATAAAATAAAACCAACACATACATAGGTTAATCAATGATCATGACCAGTCACATGCATACTATGAATATGCATTTAAAATAACTATTATTCACCTGTGAATTCACACGGAGATATGGATCAATGATTATTTTTTATAAAATAACATTATTTATCAAAGTTAATAATAAATATTTATATCGAATTTATTGAAATAATAAATTAGTGGCACAAAATATTGCAATAAATGTGGAGAAAATATGGGGACATCATTGAAATAATAGAAAATAGAAAGGTTAAATTTAAAGGAATGGAGTTTTATATTTTTATTTTTTAAAGGATGGAGATATCTATTACATGAATATAATACATTTTAAAGAACATTAAAAAACATGATTTTTTACAATAAAATATGAAGTGATAAATAAAATATAGGACAATGGTTTTGATAATTAATATGAAAAGATAAAATGACAACATTTAATAGATAATAATAAATATTTGGTCAATATTGCATCATAAATTTTGATGTTTACATTTGTAGAAGTTTATCGATAATTGATAGTAACTTGAAGTTGTAGAATGAGTCAATAACATTGTGAACTTCAACTTCAAAATATTCATACACGTTTATTTATAGATACAATAATGTTTAAAAATAAGATTAAATATTAATGAATGTTGAAATGTCAAATTAAAAAGTTCAAATGACCTATAAGAGATAAGAATAAATATTAATGAATATTGAAATCTGAAAATCAACATTTTTCATGACACATAAAAGATATTTGAGTATCAAGAAATTTTTTGGTGAAGAAACATGCTCAAATAACTATTAGGTACACATTCTACATACAATATTAATAGTGGTGTTAATGAATTTGCCTTTCAGAATACATGCTCAGGCACTGAAAGATTGTGCGCTTTTGGGAGATGGATTTGTTGAATACTTCAACAGTTAATCAAGGTCAAAGGTGGATCAATATGCCATGTTTCTTAAAAAATGGTTCCAAACAAAGCGAGGAGTGATCCATATATAAAATGAAAGGTGAGTGTTAATTTATGATGCTTAATAGTTGAAAGATGGTGACATATGAAATGGAACTTTTAAACACTTTCAGGAACACACATAACAAATAATCATGGAAATGGAAACATGAAATAATTCATGCTACATATAACTAATTAGAATAAAAATTGGGAAATTATCGAGTGAAGTTAAAAAATTATATTCATGATAAACATTCACCTTATTCTATATATTTCTCTCCATAAAATTAAGTACAAAATTCGCCTATGGAGTGAATGTATTGAAATAATAATCATGAAAAACATTCCCTTTAACTTTATTTATGGTGCAGGTTTTATCTTGAAACATGGCCTCCTATCTCCTTTATGAATGAAAAATCTTATTGTGGTGTGATTTGTCTTACACAACTTATGTATCCCAAAATCAATAGAAGTACTAAATTATATCTTTCATTGTTTGAGAGTGTTGTATAAGACTTGTGGTTGGTAAATAAAAAATACAATACTTTTCAAAAAAAATTGTACTTGCCAGCAATAGTATATGTTGGACGGGGAATGCATAAGAAATAACCTTTAATTAATTGGAAAGAAAATGTGAAATTGTATGAGTCATGCTTATTATGATAAGGTAGAAATGGATGAATTGGTAAAAATATTATTTTTATTCTTGAAATCTATCAAAATTAATGAAAAAATAGTTAGTTTATAAATATAGGGGTTATATAACCAAAGTTTTGTTCAACAGAGTACGTTGACATCATACTTAAAAAATGGATCAACATGTTGGACCATTTAATCTGGTCTTTGTTTTTTCTTTGCTGATCCAACTAATATAGTTGAAAAAGTAGGACATTATCAAGGAACTTTCAAGTAAATAGAAGATAAATTTGAATAATATATGGTAGTTTGAAATGATGTATGAAATTAGATTTATTTTATAGATAAATTTATAATGAACGAACCATTGATAGATAAAGGTGATAATGGTATGAATGTTCCTTTGTGAGTGCTACCATGTGTTGGGAGTGGTTCACTTATTGGAGTAGAAGACATATCAGTATATGTCATAGAATAATTTCTAGTAGATTTTGAAATTGGTGTTGTGCTAATATATCAAATATGTGTACTGAAATAATGATAGAGTAGGATAATATAAAGTAAATATAATTCATAACTCACAACCTTTTTTGTTCCTTCTTCAGTTGTCTCCTCTGAAACCATGTATCTCTAGATGCTGATAGGGATTGCATGGTTGTATTGTTTTTCTTCTTATTGAGTTGTCAAGGTGTTCAAGAAAACCATATTATGCATAATTGTGAGAATAGTGAATGTAATATATATTGGAAAGGAAAATAGAAAGTTGAATAAATATGGAATTGAATTTTTTTTAGAATTAGTAATGACCAATGCAATTAATATATTTATTAACAATAAATCAATGCATCAAAATACAAATGTTTAACGGAATTTAGTGATATATTTTTTGTATTTATCTTTATGTGTTTATTGATCTAAAATTTCATGTGTTACCTTGAGAACACATAAAAATAATATTGATATGAATCACATTACAAACTTAAGTAAAATAATATGGATAATAAAAATTAAATGAAAACTCAAAAATAAAACTAAATTAACAATAAATCACTACTTCAAAATACAGTTTATGTTGAGTGGATGTATACATTACTAGAGATAGATTTAAAAGACATTGGGGATAGATATAAAAAATTCATAAAATTAAAATTATAGATAATATTGAAGAACAAATAAATATATGCGGAACCCCTCATTGCAGTTTATTCTAAGAAATAGAAGCGTATTATGTTGAATGATAATGGATGTGCCAGAGAAGCTGAAGAGATTCCGAGAATTATTGCAGGGTGAGAAACACATCATCTGAAATTCGATTTAGAATAATGAGGTGACCACTATGGATGTGAAAGTAGGCCGACTGTGAAGAAATTTCTGAATGGGTTGTAAGGAAAGGAGGATACAATAGTATAAATTCAGTGGGTACCAAAGGAAGACTTAACAGATAATAAAAACATTGTTGATTTTGAATGGAAGAATAAACTACTATAGATAGATATAAAAAATATTAGGGGTAGATATAAAAAATTCATACAATTAAATGTTTAGAAAAATATGGAAGAATAAATTACTATATGAGGAACGACCCGTCACAATTTATTTGAAGGAATAGTTGCATATTATGTTGAAGAATGGTGGATAAGCTAAAGAGATTTCGAGAACTATTTCTTAGTGAGAAACACATCGGCCAAAAGTTGATTTAATAGAATGAGATGGTTACTGCAGACATGGGAGTAGGTCGAGTATGAAGTAATTTAGGAATGGGTTGCAGGGTGTGAAAGATACAATAATAAAAATTTAGTGGGTATAGTAGAAATACCCAATGGAAATTGTGAGTCATAGGGGGTTTGATGTGATGGAATTATATTGATTTTAAATGAATGAAGTAATCACTTGAAGGAGTTTGTGGGAGAACAACACCAGCATTGCTATACAGGAACCGTAGGACGAGATGATGGGAATCACTTAGTGGAAATGATGTCAAAGAGGATTGAAATATGGAACAGGATGACATAAGTGTTATGTGGGAAGTTTAGTAAGAGTAGAGTGGTATCACGATCGGGAACCCTAGGAACCGAAGTGGATGAGGATGAAAATCTCATGCATGACAACAAATTTGTTATATGGGAACTGTAGGTATATTGGAGGGGTATAACGATCGGAACCCTATGAGATGATGAGGTAAATCCTGAGCACAAACGTGTATGGAGGGAGGGAAATGAAAATGAAGAAAGTTAGGGAGGGATGTGGACTTCCAAAGTGGTGACATGTGTACTTGGAAACACCCAAGTTTAGTATATATAGTATATTAGCTACAAATTATTTCAAATAATTCTTTATTAAGATAAAAAAAAATGAATTAATCCTATTAATCAGTTGTTTTATCAATTAATTTATATTATCTTATCCATTCA
Organism: Viscum album; assembly: GCA_963277665.1. Taxonomy (NCBI): domain Eukaryota; kingdom Viridiplantae; phylum Streptophyta; class Magnoliopsida; order Santalales; family Viscaceae; genus Viscum; species Viscum album. The sequence continues at coordinate 762,026,801 of OY728165.1, forward strand.
TCCAAAAAAACATAAATATTCCCATCCATTGTAATTTTAAAGAAATTAATCAAATTAATTTTATTTAAAATTAATTAATACACAGTGAGTATCTATCTGAACCAACCGACATGGTCCTTTTCATGTACTATGCACTCACAAAACGTGTAGTGTACATAGTGTGTCATGTAAATTACATGTCTAGTACATTTAATAACTAACACATTAACACATGTTGTGCTATATGGTGTATACCTATGTTAATTCACATGAAGTATATGGTGTTTTGAGACCATACAGGACTTGTAGTAATAAATTTTACATGGAAACTAAATAACCATTTAATATTTCATAAAACCCAACACATGACATTTACTTTAAATAAATAACACACAGACACATGTTGATAAGGTTCAATGTTATAATTAATTTTCTTTCAGTATACGTTAATTTATGTGTGTACATCATAGATTTGTGTATACTTATTATAAACATGTGTTAGGTCCAAAAGGGGATTAGATACCCTAAGAGGGGGGTGGGTGGGTGAATAAAGGTATGAATATTCTTTTGAAAATTCTTCCCTACCCATTGGATCGTGATCTCTTGATTATAAGAGTCGCTTATTTTACTATTTTTTGAATATATTGATCTTATCATTTATAACTATATTTGATGATGATTTATAGAAATAAAATAAAGAAATAAAACACAAGGACACACATATTTTTTACTTGGTCTACCCCTTATTGGGTTACATCCAAGGGGAATACAAAGGAAATGTTCCAATGTTACAAATCTACTAAGCACACTATTGCTGGTTTAGGCTAGGTCACTCTTTCATGGGCTCACTATTCATACAATGTTTGGGGAAGATGGGATTTCTCCCTTAGATCACTTCCCTCACAATTTCTTTTTATGATAACTGTTTTAGAAGAAAAAACAATTGGTACACAAGCTAAAGAAAAATATCTTCTATTGTTGTTCTCCTTCCCCAAGGATCCACTTTTCTTTTTGGGTCACCTGATTTATGACCGGGAGGGTGAAATGAGGTGTGAACCACTTTTGTTGATGTATTTTTGTGTCTAACCATCACTGATCAAATCATCACCCTCTGGGATGCTCTTCCATCTCATCGAGAAATAGATCCTTGCTAGTTGGGGCTCTCTTCGTAGTGATCCCTTCGTTTGCAAGGTGTTTCCTTGTGTGGAGGGTTTGAAAAGGATACACCTCGGGATTCCCTTTTTAAAAGGAAATGTCTTCTATTGTTGATATTTTCACTGAATATATCATAGGTTCCTTTGTACTTCACATTATTTTCCATAGCCTTGATTTGAAAATATCCAAGATAATTAAATTTCAATGAGATATCATGGAAACTCTTACTCACTTTAGAAATATCTTTAAGATATTACAAGTCTTCCTTTCACCACCTTAGATGTAGCAGTGAATAATATCCTTCAGAAAATATTGTCAAGTGGTTCATATCTTCACACTTCTTCTTCTTATTCCTTAAAATTTATAATTAATAATAGTAATGTTCATAAGGTGTCCACAATTAATATATTCTTTCCAGATACACTGACATGTATCCCTTTAACAAGAACCCTTTTAAAGACACCTATGTGAGACTCCTCTATAAGACTTCTCCATGAGATCCCTCTGCGAGACACCTTTGTGAGACCCCTTTATGAGACTTTCTTCTATTCACATAATTCATTTGAATCTTGGGTAAAAACTTATTCAGGTTATATAGATCTTGTGATATAAATGGTATTCCTATCCCCATCACAAACATACCTTAATATGATAACTTCACGATTATCCTTGGTTATAACCCTTTACAAGATCCTTTTTCAAGACCTTATACTGATTACATGGATCATGTGATTCTGGTGCAAGAATTGTTTCTGATCACGAAAAATACTTTTCTTTGGATCAAACCACTTAAGAAAAAATATCTAACTCTTAAGGATGGTTCGAGGGGTATTTATAGGAATAATTTATCTGCCTTAACTCCAAAAATCATGGTTAGCCATCCATTCCACCACCACAATATTCAACCTTATGCACTTTGTAAAATCACTCCACATGATCACCTTCCACATGTGAAAGGTTATTTTCATGATCACCACTGTTATATTTGAGTGAGTCACATGATCCCATCACTTGATCAATTTAAAATCATGCATGCTTTGTGTGACTTTGTCGCATGATCAATTGAAAATCCCATAGTCATCGACATTTTCCTCTTGTGATTTTCATGATCTCATCACATTATAAATTAATAATCACATAGCCATTGATATTTTCCTGTAGTTCAATACATGATATCATCATGAAAGCAATTAAAAATCATGTAATTAGTGTCATTTTCCTTAATCACTGCACATGATCTCATCATGTGATCAAATGACTATCACACAATCATGTGATTTTGAACAACCATGAGATATATCCATCATTTCCATACTATTTTTCCTTCATTCACTTAGCATGATCCCACTGTGGGATCACGTCATAATCATGTGGTTATTCACATGATCTCTTAACGAGATCCCCTAACTATAGAGACCTTATTTTCTTACATGAATATTACATAATTTTATAGATAAAAAACATTATAGCATTAAAAGTTCAGGATCTAAAGGTTTAGTGTATTAGTAAAATTAGGAACATATATATTTTGAACATAATAAAACATAATAATTTATTTAAATCCACCATCTTTGTCGTTAAAATCTCATGTTCTCCTTAGTACAAGTAATCACCTAATGAGATACATCAAAGAAAGGGGTGAGCTAAAATCCTGGTAAGAGGATAAATAAGGAACATGAATTAATATAGAAAGGTTGAGAATAATCATCATCATTATAAAAATTTCACATCAATGACTTCTTTTAAATGTATTTTTCATTTAATTTCCATTCTTTCTTTGTTTTGGGGGTTTTCCATTCATTTTGGTGGAAATGGTGGGTTTTCAAAATTTGGGCAAAACTGTGAGCCCAATTCCATATTTAAAAATAAATTTTTATTTATTTTATAACTCCTTCATTTATTAACATTTTTAATCCATTCCACTTCCCACTTTTCCTCCTATGACCTATCCAAATCACCATGTCCATTTGGACCCTTTTTGAACCAATTAGCATTTTGGGTTTGAGTGAATTAATTTAGAATTGGGCCAACCCATGAGCCATTTCCAGTTTTAAATTGTTCTTTTAATTCTTTAATAACTTAATCTTTTTTTACTTTATTCAAATGATTACACCTCCCACCTGAATCCAAAATCCTGAGACTCACCCCCATTATTCATTTTTCCACTTTGAACCTCATTTCCCTCGAGAAGTAGGGCAGAACTTCTTAGGGTTCCTCAAATCATTTAGATTTGAGAAGGTAAGTTTATTCTTTCATAAATCTTTTAATTTTCAATCTTTTCCCCCCATTTCAGTCCCCATATGACATTATCATCCCCATTAGAGCCTCCATATCAGGTTTGGTTGCTTGGAGATTCAAATTTTGGTTTATTTGATTCTTTTGATTCAAGATGTTTCAAGTAAGTGTTTCTTTCCATGACTTCTTCCCCTTCCTCAGGGTTTCATTCATCCTTTCTTGAAGTTCCTCATGTCCATAAGTTGTGGTTCTAACCTAGGGTTGGATTAGGTGTCTTTTTGCTCAAATATTGTGGTCTCTTGCTGGATTTATCTTCCTTGAGGTGCGATGGTGGTGCGGTTGATGTTTCACACCATGTTTTGAGGGTTTCAACATAAAAGGTAGGTGATTCCATGTGTAATCATTTCTAGATGAGTTAGTTTTATTGAATTACTTATCATTCATGTTCCTAATATGCTGTGTGTGGTTCAAAAATTGTTTATGTTGTATTTGGTTAAGCATTTATTTTTATAGTTTCATTTTAGCTTAAAAATTGGGTGTTTTTCATGTGTAACCCTTTGGGTATTGTTTGGGTGTGTTTTATAACATATGAAATTGATTTAATAAATCTTTTTTGGGCTGAAAATTCTAATTTGGTAGGTTATTGGTGTGCCATTAGGTTTTAGAGAGGTATTTATGGGTTTAAGGTGTAAAACCTTATTGTACTTCTTGAAAGTGATTTTGAAAACGTGTCCCTTTCTTGTGGATCTTTTGTGTATTGTTTGAGGTGTTTGTATAACACTTGGGGGTAGTTTAATAAATTTTTTTTGGGATGAAAATTCTGTTTTGAATTTGTATTGGTGTGATTTTGTCCTTGAAATACGGTTTTGAAATGGGTTTTATGTGAATAGATTTTGTACACTTTTTAGAATTATTTTATGAAAGTTTTGAATGGTTTAATGATTTATGTAAGAGGTGAAACCATATTGTAAAACTGTTTTGGATTGTTTATACTTTCAAATGGAATATTTTAAATGTGAATAGGTCTGTCATGTGATGTGTATAATATTGGAAATGTTTTATAAAAATATTTAATGGATTTATAGAAATGTGAAAGAGGTGTGAACGTGATGTGGGCTGTTTGTGTGAGTGCGATGTGAAAAATGGATTTGGTTTATAAAAAGGGTTTTATGAAACAAGTTTTTGGGATGTTATGTTATTTTTAGCATATTTTGAGGGACTTTATAAAATTGTTAAAGGATGTGTTGTATTGTGAAAGTTATGGAAAAAAGTGTTGGGGTCTATTTTGGTGTGAGTTTGATTTCAAAATACATTTGAATGGAAAGTGCAATTTGTGACTTGTGTGATGTACACGAGGCTGTTTGGTTAATGTGTGATGTGGAGGTTATATTTTTATGTGAAAACTATATTTATTGGCGTGTTGAACTTGTTTGAGCACAAAGGGAAAACCCGGGTATCTAGGTGGGTGGACGTGTACTAGTATGCTAGTGAATCCGTGGGGTTTGGCCTCAATTTCACTTAGCAGGATTGACACTTACAACTATAACTAACCTATAATGATAATGATTGGGGACCACTAGGAAATGGTTATGTTCCCTACCAGTGGCCCATGCACGAGAATGGATATTTTTTTTGTGGTTACTGTCACCTAGATACGAGGTACCTGGGACCCACAGCTAGCTAGTGCCTAGGGGTTATTTCTTATTGCTTTTTCTCATTAGATCCTTTATACTTACCGTCGACATATGGTATATTTGGCTGAAAAAATTCAGTATCTTTTGAATTTATTTTAAAATTGTAGATTCTTTAAATTATCCCACTTGAAAACTGATTTTTTAGTTGCATCTTTTAGAAATTGTAACTAGAAATTACATGTTTTTTAAAACTTGCATGCTTTTCGACTTTGAATGTTTTTCACATGGAATCTCTCAGTTGTGGTATCCTACTAGGCTTTGGATCACACCTTACTTAAACCCTTGGGTGTAAGTAGACTTGGTTATTTTTGTTGTCGCAGGTTTGGGTACAACTTTTTTGCCAACAGTTCAGGTGTTCACCGGTCATTCATGATGTGGTGTTATGGGGATGGCTTGAGGGCGATTCCTCTTGCCATGTTGAGGTTCTTGGGCTGTTCATTTTTGGTTTTGTAACTTTGTTATAGTCCACGTGAGTTGTTTTAGACTATGTAATTCAGTTCTGATTTTTTGTAAAACATTTTTTGGTTTGAAAAATCCAGATTCATTTTATTGGATTCATTTGTTGTTTTATGTTTATAAACTTGGGTAAATCATTCCCAATTCTCATTTTATGATACCCAGGCACTTGTGCCAGCCCGTGAGGATCGGGAACACCCTTCGGCCCTTGTCACGGGATGGGTTTGGTGCCAGTTTCAGTGGTGATCAGATTCGGTTCGTGACAAAATGGTATCAGAGTAGGTTCGCTCTCTTTGGGTGATGTTATTTGGGGAACAGTCGGGATTGTCTGGAGTTTGGATTGTCGGGAATTTGAATTTTGGTTATGATTAATTTGGATGATCACCACACCTCTTGACAGGATTCAAGTGTCTGGGGGAAGTTGGTACCTTTTGAAGACCTTTGGTTTTCTTGGTTTAATGATGATTAGTGGAAATTAAAAGAGAGTTGGGTTAATGGTCTCCGTGAGCTCGTAGGGGCTGGAAAGCCATGTGGAGAAAGGGATATTCTCTAGAACACTCTCTATGACAGTGAAGTGATTGGAATATGGCTGCCAACCATATATCCAAGTCACCTACTGAAACTAGTTTCCTCTCGCATTGTCTTCTGTTCTTTAGTTTTGAAATCCTGGAACATTGGTTTTAAAGTGACTTGGTTTTAAGAAGTGAAAAGTTTTTGTGAAATAATTTTCAAATAAAGGGGGAATGGTTTGATTTTTGAAATGGTGGAACTGAATTTTCAGAATTATTTTGAAATGAAAAATGGTGTGCTTATACCTATTTTGAAATTAGGAACTATATTGAAGTTGGTTTTGAAAAAGTGTTTCCAATAGTGTTTTATAAACAATCAAAGGATGTTTTAATGGGATGAGATGTTTTGAAATTTATGTGAATAACATGAAAGTGAGTTTTTTTATAAATGTTTGTGTCTTTTTGAAATGTTTTGTAATATGTGAATTGGTATTTTGATCTTGTGGTTAGAGGTTTTGAGAAAAATAATGTGTTAGTTAACCGTTTTGGTTTTGAAAAGTGGAATGAATTTTTATTTTAACCTTTGGTATTTTCATGAGAGACCACATGCATGGGGTTATATGGGATGATGGATTGTTGATGGAATGAATGGATGAGTGCCATGATGGATATGAGGTGGGTGCTTGGTGTGGCACAGAAACTGCATGTGTGAGGCCCATGGGGTTCCATTGGTGGATACGCTAACCGCCGAACCATTTTTTTCAAAGAGATGTTTTTAAATAAAAACATGATGTCTCTTTGAATTGTTTTATATGGTGTATATTATGTGTTTTTGGAAAATGTTGATGTCGTGGGACGTTTTGAGTCCATGAACCCCTCTTTTTCGAACCGTGTTTTGGGTTTTTGTTTGGATGGAAAGTTTGGTAGAAGGACCGGTTAGTAGTCTCTTCTGAGATATGTTTCAGGACAACTTTATAGTGGTTCCCTTCATGTGTTTAGATTTGGTTTTTGGCATGTTTTGAACAATGGACCAGCTTGGTTGGGACTTTGGGTTCTCTCATTTGATAAGGTACTCCCCCATTAAGGGTTAATGCACAACTGAAGTGAAACCCGTATTATTTTTCCATTGGAAAATCCTCTAGTTGATCAATATAAGGAATATTTTATTGATATTTGTTGATTGAGTCTACAACCATTCATTTCGTTGATTTGGGGATCCTATTGTAGTGGGATAGTGCTTGTGGAAGGTTGAAAGAGATCTTAGTTTCTTAAGTTGTCTGATTCATCGAAGGTGGAAGTGTTCTGGGGTTGTTAGTGTGGTTGAGTGTCTCGATGGTGTCTAAGAGGGCTTCTGGGCTCTTCATAGTTTCTTTGAAGCAAGAGTTCTTGTTAAACCACCAATTTTGGGATTTTGGTCATGAGAGTCTATTGTGTCCACTTTTTGGACTAGTCTGTTGTTTAGGGACTTGGAATAAGTTCCCATTCCATGTATTTTTTCTATCAATCACAAAGGTCATGTTCAGTGATGCATTGTGATGTTGTGTGCTCATTTGACTGTAGAGGTGAAGGTCACAAAATCCTTTGTGGTTATCTGTTATGTTGGGAGTATGTATCCCTTGGGAAAAACATTAAATCCTATATCTTAGATCAAGGTGTTTATACGTGTCCTTCCCTTCTATTGTTTCTCACCCAAAGAAACTAGGTGCGATGTTTGTGCATCTTCTAATGCCTTGTTTTAGTGAAATTTCAGGTTTTGGTAAAATGAGTTATGGAGCATGTTATTTCTTGGTGAACCCATCAGGTTATGCGGTGTATTTGTTTGTGGCATCGAAAGAAGAAGTTACACACATGGGTTTCCACAGCCTAACTACGAGGCTGAAGATTGTTCACTATTTTGAGCTCCAGCCATAGGTCCCAGAGAGAAGCTGGAACGTAGTCAGGGGAAACCCCAGCATCATTTAAACCCCTATACAAAGTCCTATCCTCAATATGAAAGATAGAAAGAGTTTAAAACTATGGTGTCATCATATTTCTTCTATTGTTCTCGTTCAGTGGAAATAGGTGGAGGGCCTTGTACCCATGTCATCACCCAATATCTTCCCCCCTTTTGGTTTCCATTGAGTCTTTGGAGAATGGATTGAAATTTGGCTAGACAGGATGATCATGCGGTTTGTGCACAATTAGTAGTGACCATGTGACAGGAAGCCATGTGTAAAGAATGATCTATACAGTTAGTTCATAGTTTCACAAACCATGTGGACTAACTGTGAAGACTTCCCAAATCATTAAATTTTTGGGGTCTTTTCATGTCTGCACACACCGATCGGTTAATATGGTTAGTTCTTGTGGTGGGGAGACCCACCATGGGTATCGTGCATATTATTTTGAAAATTTATAATGGATGTATACCCCTTGTACTAGGGAGTCTGTTCGGGCCTCCCCCTGTTAGTGTCTGGATTCTGTCTCAGGGAATAAAAAATTTAAGTTGTCTCTAATGGTGGGGAGCCCATTTGTGTCTCTTCATACGAGTAACTCAGATTTATTCCTTGGTCTTTTCTTGGAAGTAGGTATAATCATTCAGAGATATCTAACTACCTACAAATTCCTTGGGTAAACATTGAGATTGAAGAGTTCCCAATGGTTTAGTTATAGTAGGGTAAGTGTAACTTTGTTTTATGTTGTTATTTGTTTAGGTAAATTGATTGAGTATTGTTCTGATTGTGTTTGAGGAGTTTTCATTTGGGATAAAGACTAAATGTTCTTGATTGTTTTAGGAAAGTGGTGTAAGTTTTGGTTGTGAGAGTAATCCTTCCTTAAATGATCACTAGAGGTGTTTTGTCCTTTGGGGGTGAATCTTGGCCAAGAATTACTTCTTGGTTTATCAGTTGGATTTGGTTTTTGTATTTGGCCTTGCTGTGGCTTTTCGGGGACGAAACATTTTATGGTGTGTAGAATTGTCACATCCATGATTTATTTTAAATGTATTTTTCATTTAATTTCCATTCTTTCTTTGTTTTGGGGGTTTTCCATTCATTTTGGTTGAAATGGAGGGTTTTCAAAATTTGGGGCAAATTAGGATCCCAATTCCAGATTTAAAATTAAAATTTATTTATTTTATAACTCCTTCATTTTTTAAAAATTTTCATCCATTCTACTTCCCACATTTCCTCCTATGACCTATCCAAATCACCATGTCCATTTGGACCCTTTTTGAACCCATTAGCATTTTGGGTTTGAGTGAATTATTTTTGAATTGGGCCAACCCGTGAGCCATTTCCAATTTTAAATTGTTTTCTTAATTCTTTAATAACTTACTCTCTTTTTAATTTATTCTTGTGATACCACCTCACACCTAAATCCAAAATCCTGAGCCTCACCCCCATTATTCATTTTTCCACTTTGAACCTCATTTGCCTCGCGGAGTAGGGAATAACTTCTTAGGGTTCCTCAAATCATCCAGATTTGAGAAGGTAAGTTTATTCTTTCATGAATATTTTAATTTTCACTCTTTTTCCCCCATTTCAGTCCCCACATGACCTTGTAATCCCCATTAGAGCCTCCATATCAGGTTTTTTCTTGGAGACTCAAATTTTGGTGTATTTGGTTCGTTTGATTCAAGATGTTTCAAGTAAGTGTTTCTTTCCTTGATTTCTTCCCCTTCCTTAGGGTTTCCTTCACCCTTTCTTGAAGTTCCTCAAGTCCAGAAGTTGTGGTTCGAACCTAGGGTTTGATTTGGTGTCTTTTTGGTCATATATCGTGGTCTAGGGATGGATTTATCTTCCTTGAGGTGCGACGGTGGTGCAATTGATGTTTCACACCATGTTTTGAGGGTTTCGACATAAAAGGTAGGTGATTCCATGTATAATCATTTATAGATGAGTTAATTTGATTGAATTACTTATCATGCATGTTTCTAATATGTTGTGTGTGGTGCGAAAATTGTTTATGTTGGATTTGGTTAAGCATTTATTTTTATAGTTTCATTTTAGCTTAAAAATTGGGAGTTTTTCATGTGTAACCCTTTGGGTATTGTTTGGGTGTGTTTTATAACATATGAAATTGGTTGAATAAATCTTGTTTGGGATGAAAATTCTGATTTGGTAGGGTATTGGTGTGCCATTAGGTTTTAAAGAGTTTTTTTATGGGTTTAACTTGTAAAACCTTATTGTACTTCTTGAAAGTGATTTTGAGAACGTGTGCTTTTCATGTGGATATTTTGTGGTATTGTTTGAGGTGTTTTTATAACACTTGGGGGGTAGTTTAATAAATGTTTTTGGGGATTCCAATTCTGTTTTGAATTTGTATTGGTGTGATTTTGTCCTTGAAATACGGTTTTGAAATGGGTTTTATGTGAATAGCTTTGGTACACTCTTTAGAATTGTTTTATGAAAGTTTTGAATGGTTTAATGATTTATGTAAGAGGTGAAACCATATTAGAAAACTGTTTTGGATTGTTTATACTTTAAAATAGACCATTTTAAATGTGAATAGTTCTATCATGTGATGTTTATCATCTTGGAAATGTTTTGTAAAAATGTTTAATGGATTTACTGAAATGTGAAAGAGGTGTGAACGTGATGTGGGCTATTTGTGTGAGTGCGATGTGAAAAGTAGATTTTGTTTATAAAAAAGGTTTTATGAAACATGTGAGGGGGCTGTTATGTGATGTTTAACATATTTTTATGGGCTTTATAAAATTGTGAAAGGATGTGTTGGATTGTGAAAGTTCTGCAAAAAAGTGTTGGGGGCTATTTTGGTGTGAGCTTGATTTCAAAATGCATTTGAATGAAAAGTAAAATTTGTGACTTGTGTGATATACATGGGGTTGTTTGGTTAATTTTTGATGTGGAAGTGATATTTGAATGTGGAAACTATATTTCATGGCTTGTTGAACTTGTTTGAGCACGAAGGGAAAACCTGAGTATCTAGGTGGGTGGACGTGTACTAGTATGCTAGTGAATCTGTGGGGTTTGGCCTCAGTTTCACTTAGCTAGATTGACGCTTACAAATCTAACTAAACTATGATGATGATGATTGGGGACCACTAGGTTATGGGTATGTTCCCTACTAGTGGTTCGTGCATGAGAATGAATTTTTTTTGTGGTTACTCTCACCGAGATACGAGGTACCTAGGACCCACAACTAGCTAGTTCCTAGGGGTTATTTACTATTGCTTGTGCTCATTAGATCCTTCATACTTACCATTGGAATACGGTATATTTGGATGGAAAAATTCAGCATCTTTTGAATTTATTTTAAAAGTGTAGATTCTTTAAATTATCCGACTTGAAAACTGATTTTTTAGTTGCATCTTTTAGAAATTGTAACTAGAAATTACATGTTTTTGAAAACTTGCGTGATTTTTGTCTTTGAATGTTTATCACATGGAATCTCTTAGTGGTGGTATCCTACTGGGATTTGGATCATACCCTACTTACACCCTTGGGTGTAAGTAGACTTGGTTATTTTTGTTGTCGCAGGTTTGGGTACAACTTTTGTGCCAACAGTTAGGGTGTTCACCGGTCATTCATGATGTGGTGTTGTGGGTATGGCTTGAGGGTGATGCCTCTTGCCATGTTGAGGTTCTTGGGTTGTTGATTTTTGGTTTTTTACCTTTGTTATAGTCCACGTGAGTTGTTTTAGACTATGTAATTCAGTTCTGAATTTTTGTAAAACATTGTTTGGTTTGAAAAATCCAGATTCGTTTTATTGGACTCATTTGTTGTTTTATGTTTATAAACTTGGGTAAATCATTCCCAATTATCATTTTATGATATCTAGGCACTTGTGCCAGCCCGTAGGGATCGAGAATGCCCTTCAATCCTTGTCATGGGCCGGGTTTGGTGCTGGTTTCAGTGGCGATCAGATTCGGTTCGTGACATAAAAAAGTGTAGGATCATCTACATAATCATGGTAGGAATAATTTGGTAAAGGCATTTAATGTGGTAATGCATAAAAATGAAACATCATGTCTTAGAGGTCAAATACCACACATAGTTGTGAACAACTCTAGCATTATGTTAATGCATAACATATGTGAATAATCATGAAATAATCATTTTGAACAAATCTAGAATCATGTTGATGAATAATCCACATTATTTCACGAGATACATCGCATTACCCAATACATTGGAGCACTATAAAATTCCGTGTGCACTTGTCACATCATAAAATTTACATTATTATTCATACGACATAGAACATATATAAATAAAAGTCATAAATTAACCCATATAAAGTAATGGGTTTTATAGGGATTTATTCAATCATGAATAAACTTGGGGATAATAAATGAAAATTTCAAAAACATATTTGGTAAAAGATTAATCATTCTTGAGTGAATAATGAAAAACTTAAGAGAAGTCAAAATGTGTTTTAGAAAGAAGAGTTATTTTGTAAAATATTTTTATTCCTCGTAAAATAAGATTGGAAACACATATATCCCAGAAAAGAAAAAGGAAGTAAAATGAAATTATATTTGAGGAATATTAAAATAATATACACACTCAAATTTGGCATGAAAGAGGAATAACCCAAAGAAAAGGAGTAGGGATTGAGAATCCCCTTACCTTATGTATGAATGATTTATTCACTTTAATATCCTGAATAATCAGATTAGATCAATTTACTTATAAATAAATAACCTATTATACATGTATTTTATTTATTATATTTTTTAAGTTCATTTATGTATATTTTATGAGTTATAGAGTTCAATTTCATCATTATTGGCATGTTTACTTTCATGGTTTCCATGATCGGTTCACATGTATACAAGTATGGAAGTTCATGTAAAATGAGAAAAAATATCAATAATTTAAGTTATATGTTATTAATTAACTTAAATAAGTTTAAATGGTATTATATATCATTTTTATATGAGTCTGATTCATTAGATAAAATATTAATGAGAAATATTTAGTTTATTTTGGTGGTTTCTCTATCCATCAAAAAATAATTTCGTTTTGTTAAATATTACGTTTATAAATTTGTACCAGAACATTCAAAAGGTTAAAATATAAACATAAAAATCTGGTTTTACCAAAATAATGGTCTTATAACCATCCTTGAAGGCGGTAATGGAAAATGAAAACTCATTGTCCACAAAGGAAATAAATCAATACATCAGGAACTATGTTTTCATTTCTAGAATAAAAGGAGAGGATAAGAGGTTTTATGATTAATATTACATTAACTCAAAAAAATTACATTATATACATGATAATGGAGTTATCATGCCTTTTTCTATAGGGGAGTTGAGGAGAGAGTAAGAGAATAAAATGAATTAAAAGAGAACAAAAGAAGATTTTGTCTCTTGAATTTATTCTTCTTGAGAACATCTATAAGGAACTTGGGTTTGGTATTTTTTGAGTCCAATAGATCTTAGACATGGGGAATAGTCTTGGGAATAATTTAGACAAGATACAAGGCTTAGGAGGTGTGAGTAGAAGAGGTGGTGATGAGTGATATTTATAGGGAAAGGAGAGGGGTATTTTTGATTATTATATTCATTATATTCTTATTTTGAATCACGACTATCAATTATGTTGATACTTATCAGTAAATATATTAAATAATGAAGGAGATTTTGTGAATATGGTGGTTACATCATCCATACATGAACCATGACTCAAAAATTAATATATTTGTTAAATATTGTAAATTACCGTATTTCACTACTCACAAAAAATTCAACTTTTTAGAAAAATAAAAAAAATTCACCATAAAATTTTATTGAAATTTATATTGAAAAAATAGAATCCATTTTTTGAAAATAATTTTCTAAATTTGAGAAACTAAAATTTTAACTAAAACCATCATTTATTTGAAAAATATTGATTTTAGTGTTATAACCGGTTTTATGACTATTTAAAAAATTAATTAAGGCCTCATAAAATTAAATTATAATTATAATGAAATTAAATATTAATTTATGATCTTATTTTATGATTTTTTTAAATCATTATTTTAATTATAAAATTTTAAATAAACATTTACATTTTACAAAAATATAGGCACTTAATTTATTATTTTTAAAACCTTTATTTACTTATACTATGATATAATAATATCATATTTTCATATATAAGATACATAAATTTTATTTATACTTTCATAGGTGTGGTTAATATTCCATTGGCCAGATTACTATTCCTAATGGCCATATTACTATTCCAATGGTGATGTTAGTATTTAATTGGTATAGGTTCCTTAATTTTTATAAATAATATTCATTTCATTATTAATTTGTGATAATAATGTTTTTATTTGGTTACATATGATTTTTATGTGTTTTATATCACATTATATAATTATAATAAAGGGAATTTTATTGATAAAAGTTTAGGTTGTCACATTCTTCCCACTTTTTGAAAATTTTCCCTCAAATTTCATTTTATGTACTATGGTTAAAATAGGTGATAGTATTTCTACTTCATAATTTCCTCCAGTTCCCATGTTTCCACTTTCTACATATGATTACTCTACAACAGTCTGAAAGTGTGAGTCATCTTATTGTGTAGTTTTTTTTCTCTATGGTCTAAGATCTTTACTGAATGATTTTCAAACAAGAGATTCTTCTCTAGCTATTACACCTCTAGATTCAGTACATGTGAGGGGTCAAGTATGTATTTTTTTGGGAGGGATACATGGAACACATCATTCACTTGAGCTATATTTTATGAAAGTATAAGCCAATTGGCCACTACTTCTATGTGATCAAGGATTTCAAAGGGTCCAATGTACCTTTGGCTAAGCTTCCCTTTATTTCCAAATTGCATGGATCTCTTCTATTATGACATTACAAGGAAAAATTTATCTCCAACATCAAAATAAAATTCCCTTAGAAGGTTATAAGTATAGATCTTTTTCCGACTTTGATCAGCTTTTATATGCTTTTGGATAGATCGAAGCTTCTCTATCATCTCTAAAACCTTATTAGGTCCAAGTAGCTTTTCTTCATAAACTTTATCCCAATAGGCTATAGTTCTAAATCGCTTCCCATACAGAGATTCATATGGAGCTATCTGAAAACTTGAGTGGGAGTTGTTATTGCATGCGAACTCAACCAATTAGAGATGATAATCCCATCCTCCTTTAAATTCCATAGAGAAATCTATCATCATGTCCTCAAGTTTCTGAATAGTTATTTCAAATTACCCATATGTTTGGGGGTGATAGGCCATACTGAAATTCAATTCAATACTCAAATAATATTGAATAGTTCATAAGAATTTATATGTGAAGCATGGATCATGATCTAAGATGATCAAATGTGAAACCCCATGCTGCCTCACCACTTCCTTCACATATATCTTGGAAAGTTTTTCAAGAGAGAAATCCTCCCATATAGAATTAAATTGGGATTTGTTTTGTGATTTGATCCACAAAACCCATATTTCATTATTTACTTTGGATGTTTTTAGAATACCAGTGACAAAGTATATGGTTATAATATACCAATTCTATGTGGGTATAGGTAATGGTTTCATAATCCCTTTGGACTTATGTCACTCTAATTTAACTTGTTGACATACCAAACACCTTGATATATAATAAACAATATGCTTCTTTATGTTGTCCCACCTTAAGTGTTCTCAAAGATCACTACACATATTGGTACTTCTAAGATAGATGGAGAAAGATGATCTATGTGAATTATCCAATAGATCATTTTTTATCTCATGTGATGAAGTGAAACAAAGCCTTATTGCAAACCACATCACACCATCATCATTAGTATGGAACTCTTATAGCTTCCCTTCCTTTAACTTCTTTTATAGCTCCAAATCAACCCTCTGTTCCTCCTTTATCTTCTCTTGGATATATTATTAAACAATCATTTAGGAAAGGTTGGATTTGTTACCTACTGTTATGATTTAAAAATACATCCTTTTCATATCCACGAATATGAGGCCTTTCTCAATCCATATCAAGGATAAGGTAATAGTTTCATTTCTGATAAGATAATTAACTACATTATTCTTCTTTCCTGGGTGATAGTGAATAAATAAATTGTAGTCCTTGATTATCTCTAACCATATTATTTGGAACATTTCAAGATCCTTCTATTTGAATATATAATTTAGAATATTTTAATTGTTATATATGTCACATTTCTCACCATAGAGGTAGTGCTACTATATTTTAAAGGAAAACATTATGTCTACTAGATCCAGATCATGCATTAGGTAGTTCTTCTCATGGATCTTCAAATAACATGTGACTTAGGCTAAAAATTTATCATTTTTCATGAGTAAAAAATCCATTATTTTCTATGAAAAATCACTATATATCAAAAAACCTTATCCAATTATTTGTAGTGTGAGTACAAGTGAATTTATTAGCCAATTTTTGAGTTCCTTAAAACTTTCCTTAAATTATTATGTCTAGAAATACTTTACCCCTTTCCATGTTAACTTAGTTAGCGAGTTAGACATGTAAGGACCCGAACCTAGTTGCCTGGAGCCGGTGCCTTATTTGATTAAATTGGAATATAAACAAGGAATAAGTATCCCAAAGGAACAAGTATTTTAGTATTATTGTAAACAAGATACATATATAAGTTCAACTTTACAACATGAAATAAAAAAATACATAGGAAATCCTTAGAAAACTTCCATAAATACTAGGTTATTTCAGCATGTAATTCATAATAAAATTCCTCATGTCCTGAGAAGATGAAACATAAGAAAGGGGTGATCTCAAATGCTCAGTAAGAGTAAGAAATAAAACAGAAGATAACATAAACCTTATACATGGTGAATAATTGAAAACACATGCCTAAAAAAAACGTAAACATAATATGGTAGAAATATGAGTTGAGTAAATATTGACATAATATAACATAATCATGGGTATTATTATCGTCAAATAATAACATGAACCATCAATAATATTTTCATAACGAGGGAATGAATAATGTGGGGCAACATAACCATACTGTCAAGGCCTCGTGCCAATACTATAAATAATCATTTTTGTTAAGGCCTTGTGCCAAGACCATAGTTTGTCTCATGAGACCTACTGATGAACCAAGGGTATATAACATACCCCTCCCAACAATAAATATGTCAAATTAATTCCTCATATGAATTTTGATAAACATAAACACCATATACATTCATATTGAAATTAATATATGAAATGAAAATTACTTTCCCCGAACATTAATAAAAAACACTAACCATTCAAAGTAAATTGGTGAATGGTTTTAAGATAGAAAATTTACATAAAAAGTAATAATAAACCATTAAATTAAATATGGTAGAAAATAACATGGAATACTAATCCCAATAATACATAAAAATCAATAAGAGTGTTGAAATAAATGAAGATACTCTTATAAAATCTTCGAGTAAATCTTGAGATAAATACTATTTTACTTTGGAAAGAAGAGTTAGTTTGGAAAAATGTTTGTATAAAACCAGAAGTGAAGTTAGTTATTATTTTTATAATAAAATGAGTTATTTTATAAATATAATGGTTTCCAAAAATAGATTATAGAGTGCCCTTGAAAATAGGTAAGATTTAGAGAAATTCCCTTGGATCAAGCTTGTATTTTGAAAACAATTTCGAAAGTACTTTTAAACCGTGTAACCATCCATAAAAAAGGTAATATTGTGGTTGGTAAACATATATATAACCCAAAAACATAATTTATTAGGAGTAAATAATAATACACAAGAGTTTCATTGATGTATTTAGACAATAAAAGTAACCCAAATGAAAATGGAAGTTTGGGTGGAAAAACCCTTTCCTTAAGTCCAAACGTGTTCCACTCTTGAACTTAAGATCTTGGAATATGAAATTAGACTTATTAATAACTTATTTCACAACATATTATACATTTATTTAGTTTTTAATAATTTTGTTTATTTAATTTATTCTCTTAGTGATAAGTTATTATATTGAATTTCATCGTTCCAGAGTGTTTGTTTTCTTTATTTTTATAATCGGTTCGCTTGTTCTTAAGTAATGGAGTGGAATGGGTGTAAATCTCTAGAATTGAAATTAAATATTATTTATTAACATAAATAAGTGTTAATGGTCATTTATATCATTTGGTTACATTTAAATAGGATGAATCATTATATGAAATATTTATGCCATTCACTTAGATTATTTTGCGGTATTTTGATTATTAGGAACTAGTTTGGTCATACAATTTAATAATATGTATGTATACTGGTTCATGAATATTAATTAGGTTATAATAAATAAATTAAATTCTGGTTCAACCATCAAAATGGTTTCATGACCAGTAATGAAGGATAATTTTAAGAACAAAACTTTGTCTTCCATGAAGGTTATAAATTGGAACATCATGGACGTTGATTTCATTTATAAAATAAAAGAGTGAGAGAGAGAGAGGATATTGATGATGGTTATTCCATTAACATGATATAATTATAGTATTTGGATTATAATGGATCTATCATGGTCATTTGGACAGAGGAGGTAAGGAGAATATTACAAAAGAAAGGAACTTGAAATTAAACTAAACGAAAAAGAAAGGTACTTTATCTCTTGATATAACCTTATTGGGAACCTCCTTAATGGAAGGGTTTTTGGTATTTTGGAAAGACCAAGAGCTTCTAGGACGTGGAGAGTGACTAGGGAAGGCTATTTGGGAAGATCTTTGAGGACATTCAAGGCTTAGAGGAGTGAAGAGAAGAGGGATTGGTGGGGGGTTTTTTATAGTGGTGGAGAGGAGTGAATTTTGAATATTTAATTCATTATTTTATTATTTCCCTTAAGACAACCAATAGTGTTGTTTCATGTGACCCCTAATAGTAATAAGTGCATGTGATTTTGATCCAAGTTTCCTTACATAACTTATGATGTCATAAATAGTGTATTTAACTTATAATTTGTATATATGGTATTTTACCGAATTTCACTATTCATAAAAAATTCAAGAATTTTAGAAAAATCCAAAAAATTTACCCCTACAATTTTTCGATGTGTAGACATAAAAAATGAACTCCATTTTTCAAAAATAATTTTCTAAATAATATTAATTTATTTTTTAAATAAAATCATATTTAATTCGAAAAATAACAATTTTAAAGGTATAATTAGTTTTATATCACATTGAAAAATTAATTAAGATCTCATTATCTTATTCCCTTAATAAAATAAAATATTATCATTATTTACTATTCATAAGGGTCATATTACTATTATTATTACTATTCATAAGGGTATGATACTATTCACCAAAAATTAAGTTTGTTCTATCAGACTCCAAATGACTTACTTATCACAACTATAGATGACCATTTTTCGAAATTCAAAACATAGAAGAGGAAAAGTTGTGTTTAATGTTTAGATTATAAAATGAATTTATTTTAAAAACCTTAGGGTGTTACATTATCCCCTCCTTACAAAAATTGTGTCCTCAAAATTCACAAAATGTTACCTATAAAGATTTTGTTATGTCTTTAACATAAGCTCCTCTGGATCCCATGTTGCTTCATCCATATTATGGTTTTTCCAAAGAATCTTTACCAGATGAGTCGTCTGATTTCTCAATACTTGTTCTATGGTATCTAGAATCTTGATAGACTCTTCACAATAAGACATATCAGTCTCAATTTTTATTTCTTCATAGGTAAGTACATGTGTTGGGTTTGACATGTATTTTCTTAAAATTGATACATGGAACACATTGTGAACATTGGAGAGACTTGGTGGGATTGCCAAACGGTAAGCTATGGCTCCAATTTGATCCAGAATTTCAAATGGTCTGATGTACCTGGGTCTTAATTTTCTCTTCTCACCAAATCATATAATACCATTCCATGGAGATAACTTTAATAAATCATGATCTCCTTATTGAAATTCCAAATCCTTCCTTTGGTTGTCAGTATAGCTCTTTTGCCAACTTTTAGCAGTTTTGATATGGTTTTGGATAATCTTCACCTTTTCTATTATTTCCTAAAAAAGTTATGGGCCTACGAGCTTTCTTTCATGAACATCATCCCAAAAAGTTGGTGTATGACATCTATTTCCATACAACTTTTCATATAGTTCCATCTAAAAAATTGAATGGAAGATGTTGTTATAGGAAAATTATATGAGAAGTAAATACTGATCCCATAAGCCTTGAAAGTCAAGTGAGAAAGACCTCAACATGTATTCCTATGTTTTAAGAGTCCATTCTTATTTTCCACCAGTTTGTGGGTGGTTGGCAGTACTCAAATGAAGATCAGTATCTAGGGCCTTTTGAAGACTTTTCCAAAATTGTGATGTAAAATGGGGATCATGATCAGAAACAATTGATAAGGGTATACCGTGAAGTCTTTAAACATCATTAATATATAGTCTTGCTAAACGTTCAAGTGGTAAATTTTCTCTTATAACAAGAAAATGTGTTGACTTTGTAAGCCGGTAAAAAATGACCCATATCGCATCATTCTTTCTTGGAGTCTTTGGTAGCCCCATGAAAATGTCCATCATAATATCATCTCATTTCCACATAGTTATAGGAAGGGGTTTCATGACTCCTCTAGGATGTTGTCTTACAACCTTCACCTATTGAAAAACTAAACATCTTGACACATAATCAATAATATTCCTCTTAATGTTTTCCCACAAAAAATGTTCCTTTAGATCTCTATACATCTTTGTGCTACCGGGGTGTATATAGAAATTAGAGCTATGAGCATCATCCAATAGTTCCCTATTTAGCTCGGGAATAGCGAGAACACAAAGCCTCTTTCCTAATTTCTAAATTCCACCTTTATATACGAAGTCTATCAAATTCTCATCATTTATAGCTTTAATTTTCTTTTGAAACTCCTCATCATCATCCTAAGAACATTTTATCCTTTCCAGTAAAGAAGGTTTGACATCCATTTTAAAAGGTTGTGACATGTTACCTTCCTTGATAATTCCCATATCCATCTTTACTAGATCTATGAACTAAGGATCCCTTTCAAATCTCATCTTGTTTATAATTCTGAGGTCCTTTCTACTCAAAGTGTTTGCTACCTTATTTTCCTTCCCTGGGTGGTAGTGTATTGTGCAATAATAATCTTTGAGTAGCTTAATCTATCTCCTTTGTCTCATGTTTAGTTCTTTCTATGAGAATATATATTTCAAACTCTTATGATCTGTATATATCTCACATTTGTTTTCCATATAGGTAATGTCTCCAAACATTCAGAGAAAAGATTATAACTTCTAACTCAAGATCATGAGTTAGATAGTTTTTTTCATCAATTTTTAGATGCCTAGATGCATAAGCAATCACTCGATCAGTATTTATAAGGACCCAACCAAGTCCTTTCTCTGATACATCACTATAGATAACAAAACCATCATTCACCAATGGTAAGGTTAGGATCAGATCATTCACTAACCTCCTATTCAATTATTCAAAAAAATCTTTACATTCCTTTTTCCATACAAACTTAACCCATTTCCATGTGAGCTTGGTCATTGGGTTGGATAAACAGGCGATGTTCTGAACAAAACACCGATAATAACCTACTAAACCAATAAAACTACGTACCTCAGTTACGTTCTTTGGAGTAGGCCATTCTTGCACATACTTTGTCTTCACAGGATCTACAAATATTCTATCCTTAGAGAAAATTTGTCCCATAAAGGAAATTTATTGAAGCCAAAAATCACACATTCTAAACTTCTCATATAATTTATTTCTTCTAAGTGTCTTCAGAATAGTGCACAAGTGATTTTCGTGATCTTCATGGATTTTAGAGTATACCCGGATATCATTAATAAAAACCACTAAAAAGTCATCAAGATATTCCTTGAAAACTCTGTTCATGAGATCCATGAAAACAGATGGTTCATTAGTTTGTCCAAAAGGAATTACTTTAAACTCATAATTACTGCACCTGGTTTGAAATTTTGTTTTTGGAATGTCTTCCTTCCTGACAAGAAACTGATGATATCCAGATCGAAGATCAATCTTTGAAACATATTGGGCTCCATGAATTTGATCAAATAAATCATCGATTTGTGGTAGAGGATATTTATTCTTTATTGTAATAGCATTTATTTCCCTGTAATCAATACAGAACAGCATGGATCCGTCTTTCTTCTTGAGAAAGAGGACAGGGGATCCCCATGGAGGAACACTAGGTCGAATAAATCCTTTATCACTCAATTCCTATAGTTGATTCTTTATTTACACTAACTCGACAGTGGATATTCAATAAGGGGTCTTTGATATGGGCCTTGAACCAGAAATCAAGTCAATCGAAAACTCAATTTCCCTCTCTGGAGGATGTCTAGGTAAATCCTCTGGAAAGACGTCAACGTATTCTCGCACAATAGGTACATCCTCTATCTGTACATTCTTCTCCTCACCCATATTTATTTCATTCCCTTCCTTCCCAATAATTGAATTTAGTAGAGTTACTAGGGGTGGATCTAGATGATAATCAAATGGAAAGGTTTCTGCTCTAAAAATAAGGGATTCTACACCATTCTCAAAAATTGTTACTTCTTTCTTCTTACAATGGATCTTCACATCATAATTTGATAGCCAATCCATACCGAGAATTATATCATTGTCAACCATTTTTATGATGATAAGGTTATAAAATAAAGAACATTTATGTGTCATGAGGGGGACTAATCGACATGGCTTTGTTGCAATGATACATCCACTAGTAGTTTTGACTGAAAACTCCTTTATTAAATCAAATTGGAAATGTCTAAGTTTCTTATAAAACTAGGAAGATATAAATGAATTCAACAATAAAAAATCAAATAAATCATTGGCTAAGTTTGATGAAATGTTAAATGTACCTTCCACCACTTTGTTAGGAACTTCAACCTCCCCAGTTCTGACCGCATAAACTTGTCCCTACTCCCTTGGATTTCTTTGGATAAAAGTTACCTAACACTTAGGATATTCATGTGAATAATGTCCCACCTCCTTGAAATTGTATCATTGAACATTGGTAGATTCTTTCTTCCCCTTACAATCCCGAGTTAGGTGGCCTTTTTCTCTGCCCTTGTAACAGACTCCCATTCCCTTTAGGCAAGTGCCAGGGTGTTTCTTTCCACAATTGTCACAGTTTGGAAATTAAACTCTTTCCCTTTTCCCCATTTCCTTATTTCCTTTCCCAGAGTTTTTAGAAGCCCTATTCTTTTTTTGCTTTCCCTTAAAGTCTAAGACTTAGAGAATTCATTTTCCCTCTTGATAGCATATGAAACTATGTCTTCATATGATGAGAAATTCTAGGAGACTAGATTCCTTCGGAGGAATGATTTCAAACCATTAAAAATTTGATCAATTTTTCTCCTCAGATTTAATATGTAGTCCACAACATGCCTTTCTAACCTTGTGAAGTTAGATTCATACTTTTAAACATTATCATCTTCCTTTTGCTTCAAATTTGGAAACTACCTTTCCATATCCACTCACTATTCATGAGGAAAATATTTCTCTAGGAATATTTCCTTAAAGTCTCTTCATTCCATATCTTTTATCTCTTCCTCCTCTTTTGTTTTTTGGATTAACGACCACCACTGATCCACATCTCCCGATATACGATAAACTGCCATGACAACCTTCTCTCTTTCCTTACATCCCAAAGCGAGAAATATTTTCTCTAGTGAACTTATCCACTGCTCAGCTACAAATGAGTTTGTCATCCCATTAAATGATGGTGGTTTTTGTCACATAAAGTGATCTAACATATCTCCTCCACATGGTGGATCTATATTTTCTATACGGTTAAGGTTATTATTCATAAATTGAGTAATTGTTCCTAGTATAGTTATGAGTTGCTTAGCACCAGTCACAACACCAAAGCCAACATCACCATCTTACATCGGAGGGAAATCCCTACAGGGGACACCTGCATTCGTGCCATTTACATTCCTTCCACTAGGCTCAATTTCTAGATGATTACATACACTAGAATAGGTTATGAATCATAATGTATAATCTTAACTTAACAAAATACATATCATAAATTGAGACCCTACGCATGGCTAATCCCATAATCACAAAAATGGGTTCTTTAAGGAAATATTTAAATTTAAATCCTTCATAATGGCTTGTAAATAAAATGAGAAATATCTTAAGAATATACCCCCGAGAGTTTCGTAACCAAGAGTGTTTCAAGCCCCATTGTCGTGTACCAGGATACCCCGAGTTAAGCACAAAACTCCTTGTCAGAGCTTTCACTCCTAGGTACATCTGTGCTAATGCCGTCTCTACCTACTCATATCCAGATGGGGATGTATTTCTTGGAATATCCACACAATATATTCCTTTCCAAAATACCATGATGTTATTGTATGTTTATCTTCAAATACTATCTTAGGTACTCTCCCATAATCTACATTTTCTAAATCTAGTTTTCAAGTTTTCTACTAAAATTCCTTTGATACCAACTGTAAGGACCCGGCCCCAGTTTCTAGGAGCTGGTGTCTTATTTGATTACATTGTCATATAAACAAGGAATAATCATACCAAATGACCAAGTAGTTTAGTATTATTGGAAAAAGACACAAACATAAGTTCAACATTACAACATGAAATGAAAAACAATATAGAAACTCCTTAGACAACTTTCTTAACTCCTAGGTTATTTTAGCATGTAATTCATAGTAAAATTATTCATGTACTAAGAAAATGAAACATAAAAAAGGCGTGAGATCAAAAACTTATTAAGAGTAATAAATACAACGGAAGATAGCATAAACATTAGACATGGTGAATAATTAAAAACACAAGCCTAAAAAAACTTGAACATAATATGGAAGAAATATGAGATGAGTAAATATTTCCGTAATATAACATAATCATGGGTATTATACTAGTTGAATAACCACATGAACCGTCAATAATAATTTCATAATGAGGGAATTAATTTTGTGGGAAAACATAACCGTACTGTCAAGGCCTCGTTCCAAGACCATAAATAATCATTTTTGTCAAGGCCTTGTGCCAAGACTGAAGTTTGTCTCAAGAGACCTACCGATGATCCGAGGGGCTATAGAGGGCCCTAACTGACACTTATTATGTCCAATTAATTACTCATATGAATGGGGATAAACATAAACAACATATACATTAAAATTGAAATTAATATATGAACTACAAATAACTTTCCCCAAAGATTAAGCATAAACACTAACCATTCAGAGTAAATTGGTGAATGGTTTTAAGATAGTACATCCACATACAAAATAAACATAAACCATTAAATTAAATATGGTATATGATAACATGGAATAATAAACCAAATATACCTTAAAATAAATAAGAGTGTTGAAATAGATGAAGATACTGTTATAAAATCTTCAAGTAAATCTTGAGATAAATACTCTTTTACTTTGAAAAGAAGAGTTATTTTGGAAAAATATTTGTATAAAACTAGAAGTTTAGTAATATAGTATTTTAATAATAAAATTATTCATTTTATAAAGATAATTTTTTCCAAAAAAATATTATAGAGTGTCCTTGAAAATAGGCAAGAATTAGAGAAATTCCCATGGATCAGGCTTGTATTTCGGAAACAATTTTGAAAGTTCCTTTTTAAAATGTGTAACCATCCATACAATAAGGTAATATTATGGTTGTTAAACATATATATAACCCAAAAACATAATTTTTTAGGATTACATAATAATACACAATAGTTTTATAGAGGTATTTAGAAAATAAAAGTAACCCGAATGAAAATGGAAGTTCGGGTGGAAATACCCTTACCTTAAGTACGAACGTGTTCCGCTCTTGAACTTAAGATCTTGAAATATGAAATTAGACTTATTAATAAATTATTTCAGAACCTTATATACATTCATTTATTTTATCATAATTTTATTTAGTTCATTTATTCCCTTAGGGATAAGTTATTATATTGAATTTCATCGTTTCAGAGTGTTCATTTTCTTTATTTTCATAATCGGTTCACTTGTTCTTAAGTAATTGAGTGGAGTGGATGTCAATATTCAGAATTGAAATTAAATATTATTTATAAACATACAGAATTTTTAATGGTCATTTCTATCCTTTGGTTACTTGGAAATTGGATGAATCATTAGATGAAATATTTATGAGATTCACTTAGATTATTTAGCGGTATTTTGATTATTAGGAACTAGTTTGGTCATAAAATTTAGTAATATGTACGTATAATGGTTGTTGAATATTAATTAGGTTATAATACATAAATTAAATTCTTTTTCATCCATAAAATTGGTTTTATGACTGGTAATGAAGGAGAATTTTAAGAACAAAACTTCGTCGTCCACGACAGTTATAAATTGGAACCTCATGGACGTTGATTTCCTTTACAAAATAAGAGAGAGAGAGAGAGAGAATATTGATGATGGTTCTTACATTAACAAGATATAATTACAGTATATGGATTATACTAGATCCATCATGTTAATTTGGAAAGAGGAGGTAATTAGAGGATTATAAAATAAAGGAACTTGAAATGAAACTAAACGAAAAATAAAGGTGCTTTTCCTCTTGATATAACCTCCTTTGGAACCTCCTGAAGGGAAAGGGTTTTGGTATTTTGGAAATAAAAAGAGCTTCCTAGATGTGGGTAGTGACTAGGGAAGGCTATTTGGGTAGAACTTTGAGGATCTTCAAGAATTATAGGAGTGAAGAGAAGAGGGAGTGGTGGGGGGGTTTTATAGTGGAGGAGAGGAGTGAATTTTGATTATTTAATTCATTATTTTATTATAACCCTCAAGAAAACCAATAGTGTGTTTTAATGTGACCCATAATAGTAATAAGTGCATGTGAGTTTGAACTAGGTGGCATTAAATTACTTATTATTCCATAAATAGTGCATTTAACTGATAATTTGTATATACGTTCTTTTACCACATTTCACTATTCATAAAAAGTTCAAGAATTTTAGAAAAATCCCAAACATTCACCCCTACCATTTTCAATGTGTAGAATTTCAAAATGAACTCCATTATTCAAAAATAATTTTCTAAATATTATTAATTTAATTTTTAAATAAAATCATAGTTAATTCAAAAAATAAAAAATTTTAAGGTATAATTTGTTTCATATCACATTGAAAAATTAATTAAGATCTCATAATCTTATTACCTTAAGAAAATAAAATATTATAATTATTTACCATTCATAAGCGTCATATTACTATTCATAAGGGTATGTTACTATTCACCTAAAATTAAGTTTGTTCTATCAGAATCCAAACGACTTACTGTTCACAACTCTAGATGACCATTTTTCAAAATTCAAAGCATAGAAGAGGAATAGTTTTTTTTTAATTTCCAGATTATAAAATGCATTTATTTTTAAAACCATGGGGTGTTATAAGAAAATAATGAGGAATTTACCACAAAATGTCAGTATTACCCTGCTAGTCCAAGAAAACTATAGATTTCAATAACACTAGGGGGCCTAGGCCATTTCTCAATTACCTTTTTTTAAGGGTCCATATAAATTCCCTCAATTTTGATCAGGTTCCCCCATAATGAGACCTTCCACATCCTAAAGTCAAACTTTATAAACTCATAATACAATTTCTCCTTCCTTAAAATTGCCAAAGAAATCCTTATATGTTCTTCATGTTCCTTCTTTCTCTTGGAGCTGATGAGCATATCATTGATAAACACTACCACAAAGTTTTCAAGTTAGTCTCTAAAGAATATATTTAAAAAATACATGAGGATTTTAGGGTAATTAGTAAGTTCTAATGGAATCAATAGAAACTCACAATGCCCATACCATGTACAAAAAGAAGTCTTCTGAATATCTTCCATCTTTACCTTTAGTTGATGATATCTAGAATGAAGATCCAACTTTAAAAAGTACTGAGATCCTCCTAGTTTATAGAATAAGTCATCAATCCTTGGAAATGAATACTTGTTAATTATGGTGATATTATTAAGATCCTGGTAATTGATACACATCCTCATTGATCCATCATTTTTTAAGAAAGAGAACTGTCACACCCTAAGGTGATGCAATAGGGTGTTTGAACCATTTTTCCAAATGCTCTTTCAACTATTTCTTTTACTCTTCCAATTCCATCATATCCATAATATATAAAAATTTTGAGATAGGAGTGGCTCTGGTTATGAGATCTATTGAAAAATCTACCTCATGATTTGAGGGAATTCCAGGTAACTTGTCTGGAAACACATCAGTGTATTCCCTAAAAATGGGCATTTCCTTAAGGTTTCTACATTCCTTTGATTCAATAATTTTAGAAAGGTATGCTTCTTATCAAGGTATCAACACCTACATGGTTGATGGAATTTCTAAATGATATTTTTTTCTTCCTTGAATTTGTAGAGGATCATGGGATGGTTTTGAATATGAAAAGATATTTCATTTTTCTAATAGTTTATATGTTATCTATATAAAATGTGCTAATCCATGCCCAATATATCATTGAATTCCATCAAGGGAAGTATCATAAGATTCACTGGAAGATTCTTCCCAAATATGCTTATAAGAGAAGATACCAACACTTGGGTTGCGATGATCACACCATTAGGTTTTTTTTAAAGATATATCTACTTAAAGGTATTAGGGATTTGATTCAATAGTTCCAGACAACTTTAAAGATATAAAGGAATGCATAGAACTAAAATAAAATATGATTTTTCCATTCTTGAGTAAATATTAAGTGTAAATTGTACAATATTGTTTTCTTATTACACTTTTGTAGTAGTGATGAAATAATATTTCCATTTAAATTTTGGATTTGGTGGATGCTAACATTGATTAACCTCAAAGAGTAAAGGTTTAGTTCACTAGCTTGTATAATTACCTTTCTTGCAACAGTTGAAGCACTGAACCATGGGTAGTTCTCTCCTTTTTCCATCATATTTTTCCATATTATTCATGTCTCTCTAACATTAATGATCTTCGTGGCCTTATATCATATACTTAAATCATTTACCCATCCATTTGATACAATTACCATGATGATTCTTCCCAAATTTTTGACAAGTGAGTGGTTGATATATCTTTCCACCTTTTTATTAGATCATCTAGCTTAAAACTCCATATTTTTTTTCTTATATCTATATAGATGGAACCATTCTCCAAATTACATCTCTAATTTGATATCACATTGAATAATTTCTTCATAACTCCCAAAGAATCAAATATATAGAGATTTTATAAGGTGAGGTTTTAAACAACTAAATAATATTACTATTTTGATATCATTGTTGATAAAAAATATGAGGTGTACCTTGAAAGCCTTGAGAATATTTCTTTATAGTCCATTATAGACTCACCTTATTTTTTTCAACACTATTAATTCTCTATCAATATTTTTATAAATATTTTGAGGGAAATAATTATTAAGAAATATTTTATTAATGTATTCCCACTCCATCAATTCTATTTCATCCATCGGCTTGGTGTTCTTAATCAATTCCCACTATAGATCGGCCAATCATTATAAATGATAAACTAATAGAGCCACATTCTTCTTATTAGAATACTGAATCATAGAAAAGATATTCTCCATTGAGTTGACTCACTATTTCATGATGAGTGGATCAGAAGATCCACTAAATATAAGTGGTCATTTCTGCATAAAAGATTCGATGGCCAGTTTCTCCCTCTTAGGTGAAGGTGGACATTACACATTATTCAAGTTATTATTTATAGTCTAATACAATTGGGTAAGCATGGACATGAAATTTTAAACTCCACCTCCCAAGGAATTAGGTATGTCATTCATGTAATCACTGAATTTTCCCTTATATCTGTTTCTGGCATGGTTTCTCATAGTTCCCACCATTTTCTAAAATATATTTAAAAAAAACAAAAGTCAAAAAGTCATGGATAAATAATTTATTCCTTTGTGAAAATAACTTTAAAGGCATATCTTGTAGTATCCCTATGTTTAAAATTTTTACAGAATAAGATGCATGGATGATTACATATACTTAGTCTCATACTAAGGTTTTTCACTAATGTTCTCTAATAATAATTCCCAAATTAACTAAACTATTTTCTGATACCAACTATAGTGACCCTACTTTTATTTCATGACTATAACGTCATTTTAAAGATAAATAACATTATAGAATTACAAATCCAAGAATCAAAGGTTTAGTTTATTGGGAAAATAAGGACCATATATATTTTTAACAAAATGAAACATAAATATTTATTTAAATCCTCTATATTTATCTTTAAAATATCATGTTATCCTTAGTACTAGTAATCGCCTGAGTATATACATCAAAGAAATGGGTGAATTAAAATCCAAAAAAGATGATAAATAAGGAACATGAATCAATATATCATGGGTGAGAATAATTATAATCACCAAAATAAAATCATAGTATCATATTCATAATCATGAGAGGAAGCATTAGCTAAAGGCATGTAATGCATAAATACATAAAAATGAAACATCTTGTCTTAGTGGTCCAATACCACACATAGTTGTGAATAAATATAACATCATGTTAATGAATATATTTTGTGAATAATAATTAAATAATCATTATAAACAAAGATATCTTCATTTTCATGCATAATACACATTATCTCCTGAGATAAATGTCATTACCCAATGTATTGGAGCGCTATATAATTCTTATTTTACCCGTCACATCATATCATTTATATAATCATGATGCCACATAGAATATATATCAATAAAAGTTACAAATTAAACCACATAATGGAAATGGGATCATAAGGATTCCAACAATCATGAATAAAATTGTGTTTACCGAATGAAAATGGAAAAACATATTTGGTATAAGATTCATCATTCTTGATTGAAGAAGAAATAACTCAAGTGAATTCAAAATATATTTTGTAAAGAAGAGTTCTTTTGGAAAATCGTTATATTTTTCATAATATGATATCAGAAAAATGTATATCCCAGAAAAGAAAATTTAAGGATAATGAAATAATATTTTTGTATTATTAAAAGAATATCGACACTGAAATTTTTCATGAAAGAGGAATAACCCAAAGAAAAGGAGTTGGGTTCGAGAATCCCCATACCTTATGTCCGAATGATTTCTTAACTTTAATATATTGGATAATAAAATTATATTAATTAATTAATATATAAAGAACCTATTATACATGTATTTGATTTATTAAAATTTTATTAAGTACTTTTTGGCTATTTTTATGAGTTATAGAGTTCAATTTCATCATTCTGTGAGTGTTAATTTTCTTGGTTTCCATAATCGGTTCACTTGTATACAAGTATGGAAGTTCATGTAAAATGAGAATAATTATCCACAGTTGAAATTATATGTAATTAATGAACTTAAATAAGTTTAAATGGTCTTATTTATAATTTTTTATGATATTAGTATGATTCATTAAATAAAATGTTATTGATAAACCTTTAGTTTATTTTGGCAGGTTTTTTGTCCGTTAAGAAATAATTTCATTTTATTAAATATTATGTCCATAAATTAGTTCCATAACATTTAAAAAGTTATAATATGAATATTAAACTCTTTTTTAACCAGAATAATTTTTTATGACCAGCCTTTTAGGAATTAACATATAATGAAAACTCGTCGTCCTCAAAGGTGATAAATCAACACATCACAGATAATGTTTACATTTTTATAATAAAGAGAGGGGAAGAGGTTTTATGATGGATATTATATTAAAAATAAAATAAAATAATTATATATAAATTATTCTTGAGTTATCAATCCTCTTTGTATAGGGGAGGTGAGGAGAGAATAAAAAAAGAAAATAAATTAAAAGAGAATGAACGAGGATTTTACCTCTTGAATTTCTTCTCCTTGAGAACCACCCTAAGGTAACCAGGTTTGGTTTTTTTGTTGAGACCATTAGCTCTTAGACAAGGGGAAGAGTATTGGGAAGGTAATTGGTCAGAATTCAGTCAATCTACATGGCTTGGAATGTGTGAGGAGAAGAGGTGGCGAGGGGTGGTATTTATAGGGGAATGAGAGGGGTATTTTTTATTATGTTATTATTTTGGATAAAAAATATCATTAACGTTGATCCCTATGTATAAATATATTAAATAATTAAGTATATTTTGAGATTATTTTTCCTAAATCATCCATACATCATCCATGAATCAAAAATTAAGGTATTTGTTAAATATCATAAATTACCGTATTTCACTATTCACCAAAAATTAAACTATTTTAGAAAATTTCAAAAATTCACCATAACCATTTTTTAATGTTTATATTTCAAAAATGGAATCAATTTTATGAAAATAATCTTCTAAATATGAGAAATTTATCTATTAAATAAAACCATCATTTATTAAAAAAATACCGATTTTAATATTATAACCAATTTTATGACACTTTGAAAAATTAATTAAGGTATCATAAAATTAAAATATAATTAAAATGAAAATATATTAATTTATGATTCTTTTTTATGAAAATAAATTTTCATTTAAATCATTATTTTAATTATTAAAATTTAAATAACCATTTACATTTTACAAAAGTATCAACATCTAATTTATTATTTTTAAAACATTTATTTAATTATTACATGATATAATTATATGATATTTTCATTTATAAGATGCATAAATTTTATTTATACTTTCATAGGTGAGGTTACTATTCTACTATCCAGATTCCTACTCTCAATGGCCATAATATAATTCTAACATTCAAGTTACTATTACATTGGTATAGGTTTATTAATTTCTATAAATACTAATTATTTCATTATTCATTTATGAGAACAATGTTTTTATTGGGTTCCATATGCTATGTATTTTTTTATATCATATAAAATAATTATAAGAAGGGAAATTATATTGATAAAAGTTTGGGTCATTACACTAACAATCATGTGGTGCTTCATGTGATCTCTTCGCTATATCCCATGGAAATAATTTGGTTCTTTGTGTGATCTCACCACAAGATCAAGTCAAAATCATGAATACGTTATATGATCTCAAAACAAGACCCACTAACAATCATTAACACTTCAAATGATCTCACCATGAGATATACTAAATATCAGACGATGTCTTCTAGTACTTTTCATGATCTCTTCCTAATATCCCTTAAGGATATTTTCACTTTGCATGACCCTTACACGCGAGTTTTTCAAAATCTCATGATCCTCATGATCATTTCAAACATTCACGCTCACTCTTTAATCCTCCTTTGAAAACATCCTTCATCGACAATTTCAAACCTTGTAAACAAACACAATCAACCCAAAATTAAAATCAAGTGGGATTTTTTTCAATAATACCCCCCTTTGGGTTTGTTGAAAACACCTCAAAACCTCAAGAATAAACTTGTTGGAAATTCATGCTCATGAAAAACCATTAGTCTTCTGTAACCCCCAAAAGTGATCAAGGAGTTACTTAACATGCACTGTAATCCCACATGAGTCAATACCAGCTTGAAAAAAAAGTAACATGCTAATTTTATTAATTAGTCACATCATTCTTGATCTTCTTTATAGAAAAGTTCTCAACATCAAAAGATAAGACATGTATAACCCAGGATATCACTACATGTGTCAAATACTAGCATCATCAAATTTATGAATTCCCCTATTTTTATGCTCCCACTCTTATATTCTCTTTCAATATTGATCAATACATTTTCCCCCTTTTTCAATAAACCAAAAGGTCATTCCTTTATGGTCTAAAACACGGTAAAGAACACATATTAGTATATAGGTGAAAACACACCTTACCTTGGGGAGAGGGGGTTCTATATCCATACTATTCAAGTGTCAAGAGTCAATATAACTCCAAGATCCACTATATACCATTGAAATTATTCTTTGGGTAATTCCTTAATTAGTATTTCTATAATGTGTAGTTTAGTAGACACATACTCCAACTTTACAAGCCCATGCTTTGCTTTCTTCTTGATGAAGTGATATTAGATTTCTATGTGATTTGTCATTGAGTGATGGAATGGATTTTTTATAAGATTTATAGAACTTGAATTACCATAATAGATTCAAATCAGAGACTTCACCTCAATCTCCCCCTTTCTCAAAAAATTCCATGATGGGGTTTCCTCATCTATGAAATCATATGTCGGAACATGAAGACCACCTATCTATGTAAAATTTTTTCAAGTTCACATTTGAATGAATTTTTAAAATTATGTTTGAAACTTTTCTCCTTTTATTACTTTTCAAGCTAAGATTGATATTATTATATATAGTTCTGTGAATAATTATAGAATGACTTTATTAAAATCTTTAGAGGATTCTCTTGAATGATAAGGATATATAATATTGAGATATCATCACCATATCTTCCTGAAATCTTCCATATTTTTGTTGATATTGATTATTAATACTGATTTTTGATTTGAATCTAGATTTTGAATTAATCTTCAGAATAGGGAAACCACTTGTTGGATATGCTATTGATTTTTTCTAGTAGCTTCTTGGTATCCTAAAAGTAGTCATATAGTAACACATTGTTAGAAAAAAACATATGAACATGAATTAAATGAATGTTTCTACTTATCCCCAAATATATCTTCTCACTATGTAAAAATACCACTTTAAATGAGGCATTATACCAATAGTTGAATATTCAATGTGACTTGGAACCATCAGATTATTCAAACATAACAATTACAACACTTTAGTTTCACATTAAGCACTTCATCATATAATATTCCTTTTCCCTAGCATGTAACTTCCAAATAAAAATTTGAAAGATGGAGTGGTTGTGTAACACCACTAGTTAAATATGATACCACATGAAAATGTTCAAAGTTATGATTATTATTTTTTGTATGCATCTCTATTCAGGTTATATACCAATACCCTTTCGGCATAGACACACCCCAAATACCATATCTACACCTTATTACTACACAACTTCCAATAGACATTAGAAAAATTTAATATACAGGTTGAGGGATACCTCTAGAATCCTCAAGAAGAGGGTTGTAGTTGATCTATATGGACCAAATTTTTGATACTTTCTGGTAAATCACAGTACTCTTTATGTGATTTTTTAAAATACCCAATAAACTTCAACTGTTCTAGACATATAACTAGAAATTATATAACTCCATGCTCAGTTTTTTTCCTTTATGTATATTTTCAGGCTTGTAATTTATAAAAATTTTAGTTTTGTACCCATTAGTACAAATTTATTTCATTAAAACCTCTACCTATAATTCATTCATCAGGATTCATTCTCTATATAAGAATCTTTCCATTGACCATATGCTATTTATTCATCCTCCATTGGAGGTAAATTTCTATTTTTTTCAATTCTCACCTTGTGACATGGAATGCAAATTTTTCATGGCATTATCTGTTATGTTTCCTTGTATCAATTATCTAAGTCACCTCACTATATCTTAATGATAATTAGTCTTTCGTTGTACATAAATTATTTTTTACTTTCAACTGGTGTAGCTCTTCCCTTTTACTTCTAGGTTCATTTACATTCTTTAAATGATAGATATTATGAGTTAAATAGATGAGGTTTTTGGTACATCTTTCACTAAGATATTTATGTTTCCTCTGAGACTTTAATCCCATTTTCCAACTTAGAAGGTTGCCTTCAAGTATATTCTTTCTTGTTATACACCACCAGAGTTGGGGATATCTTTCAAGGTTCTTTTTTCCTTCCCTACATTCCTCCATTTACAATATGATGCCAAATTACAATGATTAGATCATATAAAGCATATCCTATTAAAAAAATACACCATGTTATCATTTCTTGGATGAGATGTTGATGTATCCATAGTTCTTCTTATAACATTGTGACCTTGGGATTATCGACACATATTCATGGTGTGTCCCAGTCTTCCATAATAATAATATTTGATGGAAACTTTCTTCTAAGAGACGTTTGATTCATTCTTTTCAAGAATATTCTAATTATTCTCAGATTTATAAATATTTATGTATTTATAATATGAAATATATTCCAAATATTTAAAATCAAAACTTGAAATATGACCATGCATCTCATAGAAATACCATATGTTTCTATAACTTCTTGTATAAGTCTTTTTGGTCCATTTCAAGTAGCTAAAAGATTTTACATATTTATAGATCTATTCATTGATATATTTCTATTATTAATGGGATAGGGTTAATCATATCCAATACATGATTTTTCCATATTTCATGGCCTTAGATATGAGACAATCATTCCATGTTTTTTACAGTGAAATAAAGTTTTTTATTTTAATTTAATTATTACTGAGATAAGGATAATAAAATAATAAATGAAATAATCATTCAATTTGGGATTTCACTTGGCATTTGATTGCTCTAGTTATTTCTGGACTGAATCTATCTCTTTTCCAAATTGTTGAATCTTCTTATCACAATATTTAAGTTTAGCATTAAGATCCCTCTTAAGATTCTTCCTTCTAGTCATATCTTCTTCCAATTATCTTGAGATATTATTTACCATGTCAGTTTTCTCTATTATTTTATAATTAATCTGAGAAATAGAATTTTGAAGCATGTATTCTCCTAAATCAGTTCTGATTGGTGTATAGAAAGATCATTATTTATGGATTCCAAATTCTGAATATTTCTTGAGTTTAGATTCATTACCTTATTACAAGATTTTATTATTCAATATTTGTTTAAATCACCTATAGTTCTTCGTATTTGTAGTCATTAAATATCCTTAGATCAGTGTCCACATCAATGAGTATTTTATTTAAACCTTTTATATTATTGGATTTAATTTCGTAGGATTGGATCCATTTATCTTGAGACTTATTTTCTTAACTAAATTTACAATCCATTTACTTTATCATGTGGAAAACTTTAACCTTTGGATTTTTTATAATTTTTTCATCATCAGTAATTATAGAATCACTTTACATATTGGGTTCTTCACTCATTCCCATTACATCATTGAATGTGTTTATAGTCTCAAATTCTGAATCGTCCAAACATTTCTTTAGTACATTATTAGTTTCCTTTAATTGAATCACACACTTTTCATAAAAACTTCCACACTGAGGAAATCAATTTATTCTTTGAGGTTCTTCCCTTTTCCATGGAACCAAGATAAGAGAAAAATGAAACTTCAATTACAATAATAGAATAAAACTTATAAAATAAAACAAATACAATAAAATTAACCTATGATCTGATACTAATTATTAGATCCAAAATGGGATTATATACCCTAAGAGTTTGCGGGGGGGGGGGATGAATTGGGGTATGAATATTCTTTTGAAAATTATTCCCTCCCTACTAGATCTCAATCCTTGATTATAAGGGTAACTTAGTTTTATCTTTCTTGATTATATTGATCTCACATTTTCAAAATATATCAGATGATGATGAAAAAAAGTAAATAAATAAATCAAGAATAAGGATACACATATTTTACTATCTTCACCCTCACTAGGATATATCCAAGGAGTATTCAAAGACAATGTTCCAATATTCCAAAATCACTAAGTGTGATGCTATTGGTTTAGGATAGGTCACTGTTTCCTAAGATCAATTCCCTTATAATATTTAAGGAAGATAAAATATATCCCAGGTATCACTTCCCTCCCACATCCCTTTTATTCTTACTGATTTAGAAGGAAAACAATTGGTACATAGGCCAAATAACCCTATCTTCTATTGTAGAAATTTCCACTGAATATATGATAGGTGCCTTTGAACTTCATGTGCTCCTTTACAACCTTGATGTGAACATCCCTTTGAGTATCAACTTTCCATGAGATATCATGGAAATTATTCCTCACTTTGGAAATATCTTCAAGAGAATCCAAGTCTTCTTTTACTATCATTTATGTAGAAGTGAATAATTTATTTCTGCAAATATTTTTGAGTGGTGCATATCCTCAGTCTTCTTCTTTTTAAAAAAAATTTGATATGATAATAGTAATATTCATAGGGTAAACTTATCATGTATTTCCTTGGGATATACCATGACATGTAACCCTTGTGAAAGATCACTTCTCAAGACCCCTTCCCAAGTCCCCTTCATAAGACACCTCTGTGAGATCCCTCCACAAGGCTCCTTCATGAGACCCCTTCACGAAACCTTATCCTATTCACATGAGTTGAATGAAACTGAAATTAAATCTTTTTTTGGTTATTTGGATCTTGTGATACCAACAAGTATTCCTTTCCCCATTAAAAACATCCCTTAACAAGATAACTTCATGAGTCTCCTTCACAATAACCATTTGTAATATCCTTTCACAAGACCATCTATTGATTACATAGATCATGTGATTCTGGGACAAGACTTTTTTATGATAATGAGAACATTTTTTCTTCTAATAAAACCACTTAAAAAATATATTTTACTCTTAAGTATGTGTCAATAAGTATTTATATGAATAATTCAACCTCCTTAACTCCAAAAATCACAGTTATCCATCCATTACATAGCCTCAACATACAGCCTTATGTGCTTCATGTGATCACTCTATGTGATCACCTACCACATGTCTTAATTTCTTTACATTTTCACCTACATTGTATTTGAGCATATCATGTGATCCAATCTCTTTATCAATTAAAAATCATGCTTGCTTCGCATGACCTCATCATACGATCAATTGATAATCATGAGGTTATCGATGTTTTCCTCTAGAATGTTGCATGATTTCATCATGTGATCAATTTATAATTAGGCGGTCATCAAAATTATCATCTATAACTTTATGTGATATCATTTCATGACCAATTGATAATCATATAGTCAATTCCATTTTCCTCTAGGGCTTCATGTGATCACATCATGTGATCAAATGACTATCATGTGGTCATGTGATTTTGAATGACCATAAGATATATATATAATTTATAGACTATTTTCCTTTATTCCATTATCTTGATACCACCATGAGATCCCATGATAATCATGTGGTGCTTTGAATGATCTCTTTGTGAGATACCTAAATAATCATGTGGTTATTTATGTGATATCTTCAGCATATCCCATGACAATATTTAGGTTCTTCACATGATCTCACCATGAGATTCACTAAAAATCATTCATGCTTCACATGATCTCATCACAAGACCCACTAACAATCATTCATGCTTCGACTGATCCCATCACAAGATCCATTGAAAATAATGCAGTGTCTCAAAGTTATGCACATGCTATCTTCATGAGATCCCTTGATGAAATTCTCACTCAGCGTGAATCTTGCATGTGATCAAATCAAATAGTCACACTCCCCATGATTATTTCAAACAATCGCACTCCACAAGATAATCTCATACATTCACACTAACTGTATAAGCCTCTTTAAACGACTAGGCTTCCTCAACAATGTCAAACATTGTCAACAAAAACAATCAATCCAAAAGCCGCATCAAGACATATTTTTTCCAATAACATTGAAAAATTAATTACACAATGTATATTGAACAACCTATGTATGTATTAATAATTAATCATGTTTTAATTAATTACACCACATTTGAATTAATTTCAATGAACGTCAATTAATTAATTACATGGAATGTGAATTAAATACAAAATGTGTGAGTTAATTAATTACATCAAATTTAAATTAATTATACATCAGGCTTGAATTAATTTCACACCATGTGTGAATTATTTACAAACTACATGTGTATTAATTACACACCACATTGTTAAGGTTGATGTTTTGAAGTTTCCATTCAAGTCTTTCTGGGTGGCTGTAGGTAGATACAAACAACATGTTGTTTTTGAGTCTTGGTTTCATTTTTTCTCCACGTTCAATCATATAGGGCATAAGAGTGAGGTTTGAAGACACGTGAAGCTGACTGTGAAGAATCTTGTTAATCTGATTCCATTTGAACATGCCTCCTCTAGGATGTAGGGTAGCTCAGCCTTGA
Organism: Viscum album; assembly: GCA_963277665.1. Lineage (NCBI taxonomy): Eukaryota > Viridiplantae > Streptophyta > Magnoliopsida > Santalales > Viscaceae > Viscum > Viscum album. The sequence continues at coordinate 762,066,616 of OY728165.1, forward strand.
GGGCTGCTTGCTACTCCTCTTTGGATAAGGTATTACCAAAATCTAAATAGTTGGTCCAGGATGTTGTAACTAATCCAATAAGGATGAAGAAAACTTTGTCTCTAACTCCTGATCCTAAATTCCAAGAGATTTTTAGAATATTGAAATGATATTTAAGTGGATAAACTCTTGATGTGGCGATGGTACCTCATGACAGTACTGAGATCTTGGGTAGTCTCTCTGAGGACATGCCTAGAATTTCTGAAGCTGCAGTTCAATATAAAAAGAATAATGATCAGAATAATATGGTTAGAGAGGGTGGTACTAAGAAGAGGCAAGATATAGGTGCAATGTAACTTCCACACAATGTTGATAGTGTGGTCTGGGTGAAGGCATCAAGTGGGGTGAGATTGGAAAGAATCGGTTCAAAGGTAACAATCTACAATCATTTTGAGTGCCTTGAAGTTGATGACCTGAGACAAGAGGGGGAAAGGTCTCAGGAAAATGCTGTTGTGATGAATGATATTCATAATGAATATGTTGATGGTGAATCTGAGCTATAATATAGTATCTTCAATAAATATTTACAACTTTCTAAAGAGATATATGATCTGGTTCAGGATTCAGAAACAAATAGGGGGAAGGGAATCCGAAAAGAGTGGAAAGATTATTTCCATTTTCCTCCTCCGATAGAGAAACGTGTGTTATATTTCATGTGAATTAATTACAAAACCACCAAATCATTTTTATTAAATAAAAAATTTGTGTATTAATTGCATGACTATCACATCGTGCAAGTTTACATGGTTGACATCCAAAACACATCATATGTATTAAATACACCGTATTTAATAATTATATGACCAACACATCATGTGTATAAATATTACCCCATGTATTAAATTATTACATACCACATGTGTATTAATTATAAAACACATGTGTATTAATTAGTTAATTAATTTTGTCTCGGGACTATATAACCATCATTTCGTGTGGTGTTACGTGTCATATAGGGGAGCTACATGTCATGTAACCTTATAAAATGAGTCTCACCTACTGATGCATTCTTCATATATTATTCATGTATTCTCAACATGTTCTTAGTCATATGAGATAGAACAAAGGAGAAGTAGATATCTTGATATTTGATTTAAAATATTAACAAAATGAAAATGAATACTAAATTTAATTGAGTAAAATGATCAATGATTGATAAAAAATTTTAAATTTTAATGTGAACGCATTGATACCACTTGAAGTTTTCAAGATAAGTGGAAGTTGATCAATCCATGACTAATGATGGATTTTTTACCATATCTAACTAATAATCCATATGAACGAAACAACGAATCAACCTGTCCCATGAATAAACCCAATGAAACTAGATGAAAGAATCTTATAACCATGATATAATATTTTGTGTTAAATTTATTATAAGAAAAATTATCTTGGTCCTTAAATTATTTATTCATAGAATAGGTTGATCATCTGAACTTCTCTTCACTATGAATATCCAATGATATAATCCCTCTCGTGGAGATCCACATATGTTCCTTTGACCTCAAAGCATCACTGATGTTACTTTGAGTGCTAGAGCAATAGTACTAATCATATTGTATAACTCCCTTAGATCTCTACCATGATCCCTTAGATCCATAAGGATCGTCTCATGGTCTCTCCATCTGTAGAGAAAGGAGAAGAAATATCACTTTTTATTTTGAGAGAAAGTAGGAGGGACGTTACTTCTCTCAATCTTAAGAGAAACATTAGATATGTTCTGGGAAGAGATAAATCTATAGTGCAGAGAGGTGTTGTGAACAAAAGACCAACCCTATCACAAATAACATGATGAGGTATATATAGTTATAATGCTACAGTTTAATATTAATTAATTGAAAAAACTACCCTTAATGATATATTGACACCATAACATACCCCATTCCATGTAAAATATTATTATTTTTATTTTATAATATGGAGTGTACTGTCCCAAACTATATAAATAATATTTTATAGTATAGTAAATAAATATTTATTACCAAACCCAAAACCCAGTCCACATTTCCTCCTTGACATTTCTTAAAATTCTAAAATAAACATTTAAATAAATATTATTCATCTAATAAATAAATATTAGAATAAGTGTAAAGGAATCGGCCCTCGGCGATCCCTCCCGCTTCGGCTCTCGGCGATGCCCTAGTCGGCGATGTCGGCCGTCGCGGTCCCTCCCCTGCCCGAGGGGGAGGGACTTCTTTCTCCCCCTTCTCTCCCTAGGCCTCCTCCCTTCATCCCCTTCTCCAACCCTAATCTTCTCCCTCCCTTCCCTTCGATCGATCTTTGACCTAAGGTGGCTGACCTCTTCTTTGGTTACCCTCAGCTTTCTATTTCATTGTCGGAGTTCACAGAGGCCTCGACCTTGTTTAATATTACCTTGGTTGTGCGTTTCTCTCACCATCGCCCCTCAGTGGATGTCTTTGACCTCTTCTTCTCCAGCGATTGGGGTTTGAGAAACTCGACAGTTGTTTCCCTTATTGATCGGTGCCACATTATGATCCATTTCTCCTCAGAAGAAGATTTGATTTAGGCCTTGTCTTCTGCTCCTCACTTCTGCAAAGGTTCTCAATTCTTCCATTTTTGCTGGACATACGATCTCCATATGAAGTGCGATTCTCCAAAGATGGAGATTTGGGTTAGTCTCCCCGAACTCCCCCTTCCTTTCCAGAATCCAGCTATTTTACGAATGTTAGGGAACTTGATTGGTCATTTTTTATGCACGGATAAGAGAACTAACTCGGTGAGTCACCCAGTTTCACCGTGTCTATGTGTGGAGATCGATGTTTCTAAACCTCCAGTCTATTGGGTCTGGATATTAGTTGGTGAAGTGTTCATGTATAAGCAGAGGGTGGTTTTTGATTCATGGTTCAATTTTTGTTCGTCCTGCAATATTCTCGATCATTTGGCCGCTTACTGTCATCGGAGAGGTAGGGTTAGGCAAGAGAAGAAGGTTATTGACCTTTACCTTGCAAAGTCGAATGTCAAGTAGAGTCCTAAGAACCCGAGAGTTAAAGATGTGTATGCAAGACTGTTGCACGATCTTGGTGTCCCCAAGTTGAGAGAGCCGGTAGTAGGGAGTTCTCCCTCTTTTGCTGAAATAGTTAAGCTCGGAGGCAGTGTTCATGTCCAGGTGAAAGATCAACGCTCAGTTCTTGGTGATGTTGTTTCTCAGGAAAAAGGTAGGGTGCTCAAAGAGTCCCAATTCTCATTGGTAAGTGAGAGTGTCTCCCCGAGTCGATGCCTCCCTGTCTCATGCATGGTTGCAAAGCCTATTTTGATGCACAACCATTTCTCGACTTTGTATGAGGTGGGAAAGGAGAATGTGGATCTGGAGGGATGGAAAACCTCTATTCCAATATGGAAGCGCAAGCAGGCTAAAAGGATTTCAGATCAGGATGAGGTAAGTGACGTTGATGGGGGTTCCCAGTTTAGTTCGGACTATGAACAGGAGGCCATGGTCTGACCTAGATCTAGGAAAGGGAAATAAGGGATTCTCTTGATGGGAAACCTTCCGGTTCCCAAGTAGGGGAAACAACCAAGACCTCAGAAAGATTATTCAAATACTCCAAAGACAATAGTAACCTGATCGTCAGGTAAGACAAGGTGCAATGGTTTAGTGGTTGGAGCCAGGGAATCTTCTACACATCTCGGTGGGGGATTGGTGTCTTCCTTGATGAGCATGATGGCTACTTCTAAGGATTGCATACCTTATGAGATTGGTGTTGTGGAAAAAGAGTTCTTTCATTTAGAATCAACCTCTGATAAAGAGGTAGGGAATTCAGGCGTCGGGGAGGCGGTTCCCTTGCAGCTAGCTCTTTTCCCCACGGTTGGACAAGAGGGGCTATCGGGTCAGGAGGCTAGAATAGTTGAATTTACTTTGATGATATCAGTGGACTCGCATCAGGTAGCTGGTGCTGTGACCATGGAGAAATCATGGGACCTTCTCATGCACTCTGAGGAAGAGATGCTGTAGAAGGTTTTGATCATTCATGCGTCCAAAGAGGATGCAGAAAGAATTAACGGGAAACCAATCCAAGTTGATGTAGGTAGGGAACTGGGAGATTGGATTGATAAAAAACATCTAATTATGACCAGAGGATTCAACGAGGAGAAGATTTCAGTGGCAGAGTTCTTGAAAGCATGGGAAAATCTTGCTTCTCAATTCGAAGGGGCTATCAAAACCAAACCGGATATAAAGGTATCAAGTTTGTCTTGTAAATTATTTCGGGAGGTTGCATCTAGTGGTTTTAAGATGGTTTTCAATAATTCAATTATCTGTTACAATATTGAACCTTGTTGAACATGCAGTTTATCACTTTTTTCCAGAAAAGTGTTTCCTAATAAAAACATTTATTTTGGAGGTAATAAATAAATATTATATTCATGGTCTGTAGAATAAATATTTATTTTAATATTCATGTAACTAAATATTTAAATCGAAAATATTATTTTTTCTTACAAAATTATTCAATTTATAAATTAATATTTTACTCCTTGGTTCAGTGAATAAATATTTATTTAATATTTGCAATAAATAAATAATGAATAAATATTATTCCTCAGTTTTGAGAAATAAATTTATTTTTAATAATTAAGTTAAAATAGAATTTAATTGAGAACAATATAAACACTTTTTTTTTGATTAAAAGCATATATCATTAATGACAAAGATCAAGAGAAGTACATGTGCTAAGCCATGAAGGGAAATTTTCCAACCAGAACTGGTTGGTATCGAATGGGCCTGAGGCCGCTAGCTGATAAGCCATGTTGTTTCCTTCCCTTTTGGTGAAGGAGAAGGTGCATAATGAGAAGAATTGGTGAAGTGAGAGAATTATTCTGATGATGATGCCAAATGACTGGAGTCTTCCATCATTTTGATTAATAGCATCGATTACGGTAAGACAGTCAGAATCAATGATGATATCACCCCATCCATGTTCTATAGCGAGCATCATACAAACAAGGATGGCCATGGATTCAGCAATTGCTAGTTCCCAGAATGCCTGATGTGGTTCATATTTAGCAGCAAGGATTTTCCCCAGATGATTTCGGGCAAGGAGGCCGAGGGCAACAAGCCCATCCTCTAGAAGAGACGCGTCCACGTTAATATTAAGAATCCCTTCCATTGGAGGATTCCAATGAGCGGGATGGGAGGGGGTAACACCCATCATAGAATGTCCATTGTGGCCTTTCCAACCCTCAATCCAAGAAGCGGCCCAATAAATCCAGAATTTGTGGGGTCTGTGAGCTTGATGAAAAACAACATCGTTACGCTGGACCCAAATAATCAAATCCAAAGTACAAAGTGAACCAACATTTACCGAAGAGAGAGAGGAGCACCAACGCGTCATAAGATCGGGAAAGTCAGATGCCAATTCCAGTGAAGCAATTGAAGACGAGCCCCAATTATTCCAAATTTCCTTAGATCCCAGGTAGTTAATGATAGCGTGTAGAGGAGTTTTTGGGATGTTCGGGCAGAGAGGAAAAAAACGGTACTGGCCATATGTCGGTAAATGAGAAGGCTCATTGTTGGGAGAGTTCCCATACAAACCTACCACCAAAATTGACCAATTTTTTGGGGGGATGTTGAGCATCCAAATCGATTTCCATGGTCCCTCATCCAGGCCGACTGAGTGGATTCCAAGAGCATGTCTATAACTGGATCTCACAGTGTAGTCACCCGAGATGTCATTGATCCATAAGAGATGGTCAGGGCCTACGTCTGGTACCCAGGGAATTCTAAGGATAATTCTTTGATCTCTTTCATTAAACCATTCAAGGATATTTTACAAACACCACCCCTGTCCCCAATCAGAAAGGAGCCAGCTGACAGTGGTGTCTTCAAGACCTGGTTGGGTGGGGGATGTAGCCCGTATACCTTCCTTATCAATAAGCTAGGGATCAGTCCAGATTTTGACAGATGAGCCAGTCCCAATCCTCCATCCCATTCCTTTATCCAGGAGATTTTTAGCCCCCAAATGCTTCTCCAGAGGAATCTAGGATAGAAACACTTTTGTGTGACCCACTATGTCTCTTCCCTAGTGGCATTAAGTAGGTTGGCCTAAAGTCCAATATCATCATCCTGCAACATGTAAAGGCACCTGAGAGTAATAAGTGAATGTTTCATTGATGATAACCACATACAAATTATTACCATGTAATATAATGTCGTTGTCATGATAATCTCATAAATCATGTTGCATACTCATGTCATTAACCTATATGCTTGAAAATTCTTTCTTTAACATCCTGAAATGAGCCTATCCATAAACCATGACCATTGATTTTATTCCAACAGTTTCATTCAAATCAAAAGGATAAGATATCAAATTCCATAAATATAGAAGGGATAATTTTTTACTTGACTTATTCATTAATAATTTATCATTCATGATTCATCCAACGTGCCCAAATTTATTGTGAACATATGTTATCATGGTTTACGATAATACATCTAATTGCAAAATTTGTGATACACATTAATAATGATCTTAAATTCAATGGATCATTACAAAAATCCAAATACAAGAATATCCAATGATACATTACATATGGAATTTCTAGAGTAGGGTCCATCCACCTAACCCCCCATCTTAGATATTACCAGGTACCGACTATAAGATAAGTAGTCTCATCCAATTATGAGTACTAGATACCAATAGTCAACATACTGTGTTCCCAAAAAGATAATGTTATCCTACCTATAGAACTATAATTCATGGAAGATAATCATATCACTTCATGGTTCTCTTCATAGCAGGGAACTTTTATGACCCTATCAATGAAAAAGACACCCAAGGACATTTTCACATTAATGTAACTTAGAAGAATTAATCATCAGATGATAAGAAATATATTTAATATTTATATATTTGAATATATACATGAAATATAAATTATAAAGTATTTAGTTATAGGGAACCAAATCCACCAATAAATCCCTTTTATTTAACGAAGGAGGTCATGCGTCAACTACCAAAATTTTAGTAGTTGAAATACAATACCATAATGTATTCATGTTGGTGTCTTATAATCATCAAACATATAAAAACTATAATATATTTTTTATTCCATAAATTAATATACTATTTGATTCATAACAGATGGAAAAACCATTTGGGATATATGGTATTATTAATGCAACCAATATCATATATCATAATCTAAATCATACAAAATTATATATGCATCACATGCCTATAATGATATAATTATATCATTGTTTTTGATTTGCATCAGATTAAAATAAAAAATTATAACTCAAGGTGAATTTTAAAATATGATTCACCTATTTTAGTAAATATCCAATAGTATCCCACTTATAGTAAATCCCATCAAGACTTTATACAAATCGTCAAAATTATTTTTGAATCCATATAAACTCCTTTGGATATGATTTATCAAACTCTCTTCATTTTGGAACAGAAATGTTGTCCAAAATTTTAATTCTTATTCTAATGTCTAACTTTTTTCCCCTATGAGCCTTTTAGAATTTGTTTTTTTCTGAATTCCCTAATTCATAGAAGCAATCAAATATCATCCTCTTACAAAACATCAGTCCTACTAAATATAAAATGGGTTTTGACATGATCTCGATCAAACATACTCATATATCCATATTAAAATGACTACCCTAAGATATATCACACACATAATATGTATAATTATATAATCCCTTGTCCCATGAAATTGAGTTACCACTAGACATGGAACATATAAATATACTATATGCCAACTCATACATTTTTAATTCTCTGAGTATATTGATCATATATAATAATTTTACCATATGTAAATTACTCTAATAGATAATAATGTCACTTGTTACTAATCTAATAATGACCATTCATTTAATAAATCTCTCAATTGAAGGTCCATATATCTTATCTTTTCATATAAGTGAAAAAATACTATCTTTTTTGAACTCAATTGATGATATGATCGGAAACATCCCCAACCCCCCGCCCCCCGATTAGCTCAAACCCAAGGATTGAATAAGAAAGGTATCAAAGTATGAAAGTTCATATGCTATATATCTTAGTAACCGTAGGTAATATGGATTCATAATTATCATACAACCCTAAGTATATAAATGGAAATATGATATTCCATGTGATATAATTTTTATGGTTAGTCTAAAAAATAAGTCTACATTTATTAACTCATAAGTATTCTCTTTGTATCACACACAAGATTATAATAATGTTAATATTAAATTATCATCTCATCTTGAAATAATTCATGATGATCATTGATTAGAGAAAACTCAAAGTCATACTTTGTGGGTATTTTATCATTATACAATTCATATAATATATGTATCACACATGAACAAATGATAAAATAAATTCCCTTTATTATAAAACTATGTTAAAATCCATTGAAACAATTATTTCAGTAATACTCTAATGTATTGGTACCTATATACTTAATATGACCCTCATGATTATACTAGATGTACATCTTTTTCAATGGATTAGATACATTATCCTATATATCCTCCTAGTGGATCTTTACATCACCCCTGTAGATGATTTCTTGAATGAGATGGTGTTTTTGAAGAATTTTTTTTGTATTTGGTGAGATCAGGGTTCCTTGAAATGATAAATATCTCTATTGTTATCATAGTAAATCTCAATTTCTCCCATAATTCTAAGAACCACCCCAAGTTCAGTAACTAAATTATTGATCCAAACAGATTCCTCCATAGATCCTTAAATAGTGATGTACCCTAACTATATTATTGAATATGCTACTATAGATTTTTTTATAACTCTTGAAACTGACAGATACTTCATTTAAGAAAAACATTATTCCATATTTACACCTCATTTCATTTTTTAGATTGAAAAATAGCACTAGTTTAACCTTTTATAATGATCCCATAATCACCTCCCAAGTCTAATAATATATCCTTACTTATTCTTAATTATTTAAGGATAATCATGATATAAATATAGTTAATTTCACCTAAATTGGATTGGTATCTACATGTTATAATCAAATCATAAGCAACATCGAGTCGAGTACATAACATGAGATACATGATAGATTCTATGTCAATCGAATAATGAATCATATCCATCCTTTATTACTCTTACCAAGGATATTGAATCTTCTTATGATTCATGAAATGAAACACTAATAAAGTACCCTTCTTGTAATTATCCATATAAACCAATTTAGTACTTTACTAATATATGTGTTTTGAATCAGTCCATGTCATTACTTTAATCCATATGTATATTTATTCATACGTAGTTTGTTTTTGAGTTGTTTCCCTAGAACAAACAATTTTTTTTAATACACATATATTCTATGAATAGAATATTAATTGAATATCTAATCACATGATTATTGTTATTTTTTGTTGCATCAATGTGATTATTTTCTTAGAGTATTTGTCACATAAAAGGTTATAAAAGTTCCCTATTATGATGAGAACATTGAAGTAGTATAATTATATTCTTAAACTTATATTCTATGACCATGAGTTGGGATGGATGGCACCTCACTCTTCGGGGAGCTCTTGGGCTCTCAGATCGACTTCTCCTCCTAGGGTTGTCCCCGGCGGCACTGTCTTCTGTTCTGCTTTCCCTAGTTCTCTCTTCTATCCACTTAGCTCACTAGGATTCAGTCTCTCCAGGTCCACTTATCCTTATTTCTCACTAGTTTTGATCTCCTCTCCCTATTTTGACTTCCCCGGATTCCTGAATACTCCGGCCGCCTTTCTGCGCTCTGGCCTCGAGCTCCACCGCTCTTCTCCAGGTCGGATCTAGAGTAGCGGGAACACCGAGGCTTTGGGATGGTGGTTTGGCATTTGAGGATCCTCTCAGTGTCTCGGTTCTTCATTATTTAGTGTTTCAACCCCCAGTCACTTTCTAGGGTTTTATCCCCTCTCATTACTTTTATTTTTATGGTCCTTCCCTGGTTCTTTCTTGGGTCCAATCCTGTTTATTCGTTATCGTTCCCGGTGGTTTTGGATTGTCATCAGTTGAGAGTTTTTATCTGTTTTTCTGGTTCAAATATGGAGTTGTATGGTGGAGTTGTGACGATTTTGGGTGGATCTTGTTCTACGACGAGGATGGAACCGACAAAGGTGAGTGTCGACAAGATGGAATCTGGATGGGTTTTTATTCTGGTTTGCGTTTCCCTGGTTCATGGTATCCCATTCAGAGATGTGGTTTTTTCTCCGGAAACTAAGGCATTGATGTTCTTCTGAAGATGGTGGTCGATGTGTTGCGATTTCTCCAACAAAGACGAGGTGGAGTTCGATTCCGGCATTGATGATGATGACGGTAGGCAGGGATGTGACTGATGGTGCTTGTGTGTCTATGGGCTGGCTCGTAGTCCGAGAATCCCTTTGGAATTTTGAATTTTGTAATGTTAAAATCTTTTGCGGTTTTTTGAATTTAGGATTTTTCGGGCGGGATTCTTGTTTTGGGTGGTAATGGGGTTTTCTTGGTTTGTTTTCTACTGGTTTACATTGTCTTTGGTTCACACTTACCCCTTCAAAAGTGTCATTATAAAATAAAATATATAAATTGGGTATGACCATGATAACATTCTATGATTTTAAACATAATATATTTATTATTAAGTGTGAGTACTTATAAGTGTATGAGACTTTATCTAATGAAGTTCTCGCTTGGTAATATTTAAGAGAGTAGGTTACGAGTGTGGGGAAAAAGGATTTTCATAAGATGGAAATAGAGTGTTTTTTGTTTTTTTTCAATCCACACCAGGGTTAATCAAGGAGTTTATGAGGGAAGTGAAATTATGGTGTATATGGATTTATTTTTGAAGGTGGAATCATTTATCAATGTTTGGAAAATTTTTGGAGCTCAAAACAAGAAGAAGGAGAAACCTTTGTGAAAGGTGGAGTTCTAAGTTTTTATCTTTTAGATATGGAAAATGCATGATTTTCACAAAGGCTGAGTTTTTTTAAGGTGTAGAGTATCAAAGATGCATGATGTAAAGATGGTATTATCATAGATGTGATAATAATTGTGAGTGTGTGTTGGGAAGGGGTATCTATGTGACTATGAGAATCTTGATGAACATGAAAATTTCACTAGAGCTTCATGAATAAAGGAGCTTTATGAACAAGGAAAAAGAGGTTCATGAAAAGGCCACTGGGATATTGGGATATTCTTGAAGGTGTAATTCTATAAATAGATGAAACCCCATCATTTAAAATATAGAGATACCTAGAGAAAATTCTAAATTACTTTGAATTTAGGGAGGCTAGGATATTCAGGAGTCAAGAACTTATTTCAAGCTTAAGAATTGTAAAAAGACTGGTAATGTATCAACTAATTCTAAGGATTTTCAGAAAAGAGAGTTTCTTGATGACTTGGATTTTCTCAAAGCCTTAGTGTTATAAGAAGGTTGGGAGATTCAAAGAGGCTTGGACCTTCATGAAGGCTGGGAGCTTTGTGAAGGCTAGGAGATTCGTGAAAAATGGGAGCTTCATGAATCTTGGGAGCTTCAGGAAGGTGTGTGTGTTTGTGAACACTGGTATATATTTGAAACACAAATGGGGTTTTGAAAAGGCCAGGATCTTCATGAACAATAGTGTCAAAAATTTGGTTTAAATGAACAATGATTTCAAGTGCATCAACCCATGACTATGGTGCAAGAAGAGTCTCATGATAATTAGCGACATATACTTAAATTCCAAATCTACTAAGGTGAACTTCAAGTCATTAAATTGAGTAAGACTTCACACAAGGTTGTGTTCTATAGGGAGTTGATATAAGTGTTATGAGGGATGTAGTGTTCTATCCCTAAAATTATTGTAATGGTAGTGTGCTTCGCACAAAGTGACTATGTCTGATCTTCTATACTACACAATAACTAGAAAATCTTAGTGGATTTAAGTACAATTCACACACTTTCGACATATGATACTTGGAATATACCATAATGGAGAACCAAGTAAAACTAATGTGTTGTCCCTCTACATATAAATGTTTAATAAATGTACGATTCCATCAGACATGTTTTTCTAGTTCCTACCAATGTGGGAAAAAGATCTGTTACTTTAAATGAAAAACTTGACACCCTGATTCCCCCTACCCTCTATGGGTGTTCTTGGATTCTACAAGTGGTATTGTAGTGAATAATTTATTGGTGTTAAATATTTCTTGTATTTTTTTCATGGACAATTCAATGAATGTTAGGGTATTTACCCTCATTGATGGAAGAAACTTCTATATTTGGAAGAATAGTATGAGATATAATAACCTTGTTTATTATTACATAATAATTAATGATTTATTATATAATATTAAACATAAGAAAACTTGTAAGATATATAGGGCTAGTGTATTTGGTAATTAAGTATATATCATCACATCTTTCACCTGGGATATAATATTATTATTGAAAACTTTCTTAACATGCCTCTAAAATTCAATGGATTTTAAAACTACATGTGGTGACCTAGGGAAATACATAAGAAAGGGGTGATCTATAAGTCCTAGTTAGGGAATAAAAATTTAATAAGGTTATACATGACATAAAATATGAATATCAATGGGTAATAAAAGGTGTGATAATCATAAACATGAATAATAAGGAATGATATAGAATGATAATCATAACATGGGAAATGTGGAAACATCTTAAAACACTTCATCATATACATAGGTCAATGATAAATTCCAAGATATCATGATGAAAAAATTCCCATAAAGGAATCAGGTTCACACCCTTTCCCAACATGAAGTCTCATGAGACTAAACATTACCCAATTCATTGGAGCGTAATAAAATTACGGGTGCACCTATCACTCTTATTTTATTCTCATGCTTATGTATTCCACATAGATCATAAAATATGGATTAATTCATCATAATATTTAATTACATTATTAATGAGTGTATAATTGTAACTTTCTCGACCTGGGTGCTACTAAATCGGTACCCCGAGATGGTTCGTCAAATTACCTCAATCACACCTCCCCGTATGCCATAAGTTTCCGACTAGCAGCGATGGTCTAATAGGTCATGTGGGTAGACTATACCCTCTTTACCAGTGTAATCAACATTAGAACAAAATATAAATTTATAAACAATCGGAAACAACCAATAACTTGCATAGTCAAACATCTTCCAAAATTGGTACAATCCATAAGTAATAGTAAATATGTCTTGTCATGATACAATTTCAAGTGAACAAAGCCCAAAATAAAGACAAATAGTGGAATACACAAAACGATCCTGACTCAAAGTCTGGAAAATCATAGATTCATGTCCCATGTCCAACTTAACTCCCTAGCATAGGGCCCTTTCCCTTGTCCTGACCTACAAGAATGAAATTTTCTCTGGTAGCCAAGGATGGCCTGAGTAAGGTGGGCGTACAACTCAGTAGGCCACGAACAATAGTGTCTAAAAATATCCAGTATAATAGATATTTCATGAAAGTATAAATAAATAACAATCAAAGGAAATACAATTTAGAGGCCACTAGTTAACAATCTTTACTTAGCTATAATAACCAAGGTGCCAATTAATTATATCTCTTTCATTACTAGTTCATCATAAATCACACAAGGTTATTGGAATTCATAATTTTCATAAGGTAATAAGTAATTCCCAACTCACTAGGGATAACATATCACAACATAAAAATATCCTCACCCCAAAGCCTCAATCCAAGTGGAATTCAACTATTAGGGGAATGGAGCTCTGTCCCCTTCCCAAACACATGCATTGTGGGTAGAGTTAGAGCATCAGTCCAACTCGACCTGTGGGAGGAGCCTCAATACTTTATCCCACAACTAAATCCATATCTACATGCTTATCCATCCATTCACCACACATAAACCATATCACAACCAAGAACAACCAATATTTATAACAATCATAATTCATAACAATCAACATGGTAAATCATATTATTCTATAACCTATTAACACATTTATATTTACATAACTTAGCCCATTTAGAACAATTCCCATTCTAAAACCTAGATAAATATTCATATTCCATAATTCCTTTATTTCAAACCATTACTCACATTCATAAATCCTCTTATGAAATCTCCTTAAATATATTTTCAATTCCACATACCACTATCAATTTAGTATATTCCCCATTTCACATGAAATAACTTGCTTAGGAATATCTAACATATTTTATAAGACTCTTACCACAACCCAAATTAACTAGTATCTAATTTATAATTCCATTAATAATATCAACATACTCAACAAGGTATCTAAATGATCACACTAAACCTATTACTTACTTAGATAATTCTAGTCCCAGAAAGTATCGACACACCCCATGGGTGGCCTTATGTAGGTGAAATATTTATAAATGGGTCCATTGGGGACTATGAGGGTTTCCATTCATCATTTAGACACCAAAAATACCAAATATTACCAAGGGTTCAAAAATCACAAAAAAAGTGACAAAGAACAAAGTCGTACATGCACAAATCTACAACGAAACTATGGGAAATAACTTGTAGACCACCTACCTCAAATTTGTCGGTGAATGCACTCCCCAACATGGTCTTACATCCAGATTTAACTACATCTTAATGTTTTAACCTAGATTTACTTGGGAATAAAGTGTTTTAGAGATTCAGATGGATATGGGATAAATATACAAACCCTAACCAGTAAAAGGAGGCAACGAGGAGATTAGACTTACCCAGATCTTTAATCCGCAACCAATGACACTCCAAACAGACTAAGGATTAAGGAGGAACACCCTTGGGAGATCTTGGGAGATTTGGATCATCAATAGGGTTTTAGGAGAAGGAGAAGAGGAAAATCCTAAGTGACCCTTAAAATCCCAAAATGGTATTTTTTAAAATTTTTCAACTTTACTGGGCGACACGGTTTACCTGCACAGTTTTCCAAATCATGAGAAAAACACTATCCCAAAATCACCCCTTCTAATGGTTTCTTTGGAATTCCACACGATTAGATTAACCATGTAGTAATTGTGCACTAGCCTCTGTCTGAGGCTGCATAGTTACCTAGGATGCTCTGCATGGTTTTCACTAACTGTGCGTAAACCATGCAACATGCCCACAAAAAATCCTTCTTTCCTCATCTTTCGTGCTCCGAACCCCCAGAACACCCTCGATACTTCTCATGAACTTTGGGAAAAACTTATTTGACCAAAATAAAGGACTTAAAATAAATCATAATAAAAAACATACCTTAAAAAATCCCAGATCTTATAACCTCCCCACATAGGACGGATCGTCCTCAAGCCACTCTTCCCGAGCCTTATTGAGATTCAGATGCAAAGAGATCGGGCCACTGAACCTGTATATCTGATTTTTTCTCCCAAGTTTCTTCCTAGAAATTTCCATGATTCCATAAAACTTGAACCAAATGTATAGTCTTACCTCACAAGAATTTCTCACTACGGTCTGCAATACTCACCGTATGCTCTTCAAAAGACACATAAGCCTAAATCTCTAAATCCTCAATGTTAATCACATGATATGGATTAGGTTGATACTGCCAGATTTGTGAAACATGAAAAGAATTATGGATCACACTATACTATTTTGGAAGATCCAATTGAGAAACCACTAGTATGATCATTTCCACAATCTAAAATGGACCCACATACCTGGGTTCCAACTTGCCCTGCTTCTGAATTCGACGGTGACCCAACCTTGGAGAGACCCGAATAAACACACTATCAACTACCATGAACTTGATTGATCTATGAAGCCAATATTATTATGAATTTTTCCTACTCTAAGACATTTCCATACACTTTTTAATTAACCAAACATTTTCCTATGTCTCCTACACAAGACTCGGTCCCAACAATTCTAACTTCCCAACTTCTAACCAACACAATGGAGATCTACACTGCTTCCCCTATAGTGACTCAAAACACGCCATTTGAACCATAACATGAAAACTATTGTTGTAGGAAAACTCAAAAAGTGATAAATGTTTTTCCCATGAACCAAAAAAATACAAAATAAAGGATATAAACATGTCTTCTAATACCTGAATTGTATTCTTTGTCTGCCCATCCATCTATGGATGATAAGCCTTACTCAAAAAAACATGGGTACCAAGCACCTTATGTAGCCCCTCCCAAAAGCATGATGTGAAACATGGATCTTGATCGAAAACTATGTTTCTTATCACACCCTAAAACCTCAATATCTCTTGAATGTATAACTCACCCAACTAGCCAACAATATCGGTTTTCTTGGATCAGAAAGAAATGATCCACTTTAGTCAACCGATCCACAACACCCTAGGTTGCATCATTATTTTGAGGCATCCTCATAAGTCCTACTATGAAGTCAATCATTATTTCATTATAATTCCACTCTAGATTGGAAAATGACTGTAACAACCCACCTGGATGCTGATTCTTGGCCTTCACCGGTTGACAGGTATGGAACCGTGCCAAAAAAACTATAACTTATTTCTCCATTCTCAGCCACCAATATTTCCAATGAATATCACCATACATTTTAGTCAAGACAAGATGTACTGCTAACCTTGTTGCATGGAAATCACACGTCAGCTCTTTTCATGAACCCACCAGTACCACAACATGGGGATAAACACAATCTACTCAATCAACACCAAAAACCCTACTAGATGGTGACTCCTCACCTTTAAGACTTTCCTTCATGGCCAAACACTCAGGATATTCTAGCTAACATTCCTTAACCCAACTCAAAAGCATAGAATCAATCTCTATAGACGTAAGGGTCATTTTTCTGTGCCCATATTGAACCTCTAGGTGCATCTTAGAAAACAAATTCATCATTTTCCATTCAGAGTTGGATTCCTAAACCACCTAATTCTGAGTCTTTCAGCATAGAGAATCCGTAACACTCTTCCCTTTTCTCAGTGTGTAAACCAACTCGAAATCAAAGGATTTTAGGTAATCAACCCACTTCCATAGTCTAATATTCAAATACCATTGAGTGAATATTTACTTAAGACTTTTATGATTAGTAAATACCATGATCCTCTCTCCCAACAAGTAGTGCCTCAAACACTTTATGTCATAAACCATGACATCTATATCAAGATCATGGTTAGGGTAATTTGTTTCATGAGGAATCTACTTTCTTGAACCATAAGATACAAATTGATCATCCTACATTAATACTACCCTGAGTCCCACACTTAATGCATCAAAGAACAATGTGTACCTCTTACCTAATTCAGGTAAACTTAGAATCGATGTGGTATTCAACCACTTATTCAATTTATGAAAACTAGTGTCACATGACTCTAACCACTTAAACTTAAAAATACTTCCTGGTTAATCTTGAGAGTGGTGATTCCAAATTAGACAAATCCCTAATGAACCTATGGTAATAACCAATCAAACCCACAAAACTTTGAACATTAGAAACATTACTTGGATGCTCCCAAGATACCACAACCTGCACCTTCTCTAGATGCACTAACACACCTAAATCAGAAATGACGTGTCCCAATAAGTGCACTTTATCAATCCAGAATTGATATTTTGACAACTTGGAATAAATCCTATGATCTCTTAGTGTACTCAAGATGATGTCAAGATTTTTGACGTGATCTTCAAGAGTTTGTGAGTACACCAAGATGTCATAAAAAAATACAACCAAGAACTGATCTAGATAAGGGTGAAATATCTGATTCATTAGATCCCTAAACACATCAAGTTCATTTTTCAACCCAAAGGAAATCACCAAAAATGTGTACAACTCATAACTGCTCTAGAAAGCTGTCCGCGGTATGTCAGAAGGCCTCACCCACAAATGATGGTATCCTAATATCAAATCAATCTTGTAGAACACTGACTCACCCCACATTTAGTCAAATAGATCATCAATTTGAGGAAGAGGGTATTGGTTCTTAACCATCCTCAGTTTCACCTTACTTTAATAGAAACATAATCTCAAAAATTCGTCATCCTTCTTAGTAAATAGCATGGGTGATCCCCATGGAGAAATACTAGGTAGAATTAATACCTTATGCTACAACTTTTACTGTTGAGCCTTAAGATCATGGAGTTCTCCTAGCACCATTTGATATGGTGGAAAAGAAACTAGTTCTTCCCCTGGCTACAACTCGATTGTGAACTTCACATCCCTTTTAGGAAAAAATATTGAGAAATTATCAGGACACACATCTTCAAAATAATCCACCACATGAGAAAAGACATGTTTTTATACATTTCAATAATTAAGAATAAGGAATTCCACTTGGGCTATGAGTCCCCCCAACTGGTGACAAATTGGCCTTGAATGTCCTGCTCATACATCCCACTCACTAGAAAAGGCATAAGTGTATCCATAGGGAGATGTGAATGCTAACCTATGATGGTAACAACCAATATGGGACTGATACAACACTAACTAGTCCATACCCAAGATCAAGTCAAAACCTGACATCTCAAGGAAAAACAGGTTCCATAGGAAATGATAACCACCAACCTATAAGGAACAACCTCTACACTGTTTGATATCACCAACTTGCACCCCCAACAGAGTATCAATTTACATAACCCCTCAAAATCATTCCAAGGATAGGCCGAACACAACCGTGAATAGTTCAGATATAAATTTGTGTGGGGAACCTGTTTCAAATAAAGCATCAGTGAGTATGTAATCTATAAGAATATAACCTCGAATAGTAGACAACCCATCCTCAACACCTCCAGGTGTAGACTAAACCGTGTGAAGATAACCTATCCCTCTACCATGGGATCCATTCAGAGTACCCTATATCACACTTTCCTATTAATGTAGATGGTCTCCCCCCAAAGTTACACCTAAACCACCCCTACCAGTATGACCAGTGGATCTCCAACTACCTACCTGATACGGGGTGATCGATCCCCTACCCACACTCAACAACTTCCTCTGACCCCCATCCATACCTGGCTATCGAGGGTTTTTACAAAACCTCTGTATATGTCCCAACCTTGCATAGGACTAGCACTCGACTATTGTTCGGGGACATTGACCCTTCTTGTTCCTCGACTATCCACAATAATAACAGAACACCTGATAACCACCCTGAGAAGCTGAACCACTATTGTTACTATTATTAAAACTTTCTCCTTGTTGGAAACTTAAAAAATAATGCTTCCTTCCCTAAGAGGCTATACCATATGTACACCCAGTTGGCACCACATGTCCACCTCTTGAAGCTCCCTTCTGGTCCCCTTATGAAATAAGGGCTTGGTCCACTACCTCTACAAACCACATTAGATTAAATATGTTCATCTGGGACCTAATATCATGCCTAAGACCATCTTGGAAGTGTTTTTCCATAGTTTCTTCATCCCCATCCACCATCAGGATGAATCAATGAAGGTTAGTGAAATGACTAGCATAATCCATCACTGATGAAGCCCCTTGAGTCAAACTTATAAAATATATAGCCTTCTCCTACCTCAAGGTTTCTGGGTAGTAATGCTCCATAAAAGTTTCCGGTAAATTCTTCCACGCCATTCCTTCAACCTACTCCTTCTGGACCATAATATCCCACCAAAACTTGGCCTGGACTTTTAACATATAGGTCACTAACATGTGTCACTTATCAATAGGATTATATAGATGATCAAGAATAGTATGGATAAAATCTATCCAAAACTCTGTTTACTCTAGCCCACCCTCTCTGGGGAAGGTCAGAGGGTGATTCAGTTGAAACTCCATCGTCATCTCAAACATACTCAGCAAAACCCACCCTGGGTCCCATTCTGTCATATATATAAAATGAGAAAGACTCCCATGAAACTACTCTTCCCTATTATCTTGAACCACCAGATCCTATTTATCCACTACTGGGGGAGCAATCTCAGCAACATCCTCCTATCACCCAATCGATACACATCTTCATGGAGAAATTTCTCTACAATTCCAAACATGATATTTATAACAAAAACCATAAATATTTTATAAATATGAAGGAAGGATCTTTATTAGCCACATAAAAAAAATTTCACATACACCGCCCAAATAGGTCTGATCATAACTGACACACTACCCTCAACCATTCCTACCATGTTCATGGCTAACATGAGGTAACTAACTCACCTGACCACAATACTTACCTTCTAGACCATTCTGAAACTATTATAACATCACAATTTACTCCAATAACATTTCATTTCACGTACCACCCTTTATCAAGTATAATTATTTAATTATCATTTAACATTTTTCTCCCCTTTTAACCCACTTGCATTGTTTTGTTAGAAAAAATTTTCACCACCTTTTAGAATGTAAAATGAATTCTACCCTCTATGTCCCACACACCCATCCACTGTGTCTGTTCCTACTATGATGCATGTCACTTATATACATAGGTTCTTAGAATGATGCATGAATGCACAACATCGTGCCATTACATCCATTAAAAAAATATTATAAAACTATCACATCACACCATATATGCATCACCCAATAATGAAATATCATCAAATGTGACAACACACAACAAGAACAACAATTATTTCCTTGGGTGACCTGGGTTTTCCCCCATACTTGGTTTAGCTACTCTCAGGAACGAGCTCATTACCAAGGTCCGACACTGTCTTAATAACCTATCTACCATCCTCAAATAGTAAGAAAGAGAAAATAACTCCTTTGACACCACTTT
Source organism: Viscum album (assembly GCA_963277665.1). Lineage (NCBI taxonomy): Eukaryota > Viridiplantae > Streptophyta > Magnoliopsida > Santalales > Viscaceae > Viscum > Viscum album. Next base: position 762,087,267 of record OY728165.1, read on the forward strand.
GTAACATCCCCAACCAGGGTTACACTATATAAATTCCCTGAGCCTGGTCATCACATGACCTTAAGCGCACCTCCCCATATAGTATAGGTTGCCTAATAGAAGCAAGGATCTAATTGTTCACATGGGGATACTACAGCCTCTTTACTAGAGTAATACATAGAAGAACATAATACAAATGGAAGAAATAATAAGAAACAACTAATAAAATTCTTAGTCCAACATCTCCCAAACTGGGTACAAACCAAAATAATTAGTAAAAATGTCATGAAATGCTACAATTCCAAGTGAAAAAAGACAAAAATAAAGAGAAAAAATGGAATACCCAAAACGGTCCTAAATCCAAGTCTAGAACCTCATCCATGCATGTCCTATTTATAACTCAACACTCTAGCATAAGGCCCTTTCCCTTTTCCTGACCTGCAAGCATGAAATCTGCTCAGGTACCCAATGGCAGCCAGAGCAGGGTGTGAGCAAAACTCAGTAGGCCACAACAAATGGTGTTTAAAAATATCCAGTCTATAAGATAGTTTATGAAATTATAAATAAATAAAATCAAAGGAAATACAATTGAGAGGACACTAGTTAACAATCTATACTTAGCTAAACTAACTAAGGTGCCAATTCATTATGTATCTTTCATTAATAGTTCATCATAAATCACACAAGGTTCATTGAATTCATCATTTACATAAGGTAAAAAGTGATTTCCAACTCACTAGGGATAAAATATCAAAACATCACAATATCCCCACCTCGAAGCCTCCATCAGGGTGGAATGCAACTGTTAGGGTAATAGAGCTCCATCCCCTTCCCTTACCCATGCATTGTGGGTGGAGTTAGAGCATCAGTCCTACTCAACCCATGGGAGGATACTCAGTCCTTTATTACACCCCTCAATCCATGTTCACATACTTATCCATCTATTCACCACACACAAACCATATCACAACCATACACAAAAAATACATATAGCATTCATAATCCATAACAATCAATATCGTAAGTCATATTGAGCCATAACCCATTAACAAATTTCCATTTACATAAGTTATCCCATTTATCCCAATTCCCATTCTTAAACTTAGATCACTAAGAATATTCAATAGTCCAATTATGTCAACCCATTACGAACATTCATAAATCCCCTTACAAAATCACCTTCAACATATTTCCCATTCCACATACCATTATCAATTTATTATATTCACTGTTCCACATGAAACAACTCGCTTAGGCACATCTAACATATTTCATAAGCCTCTTACCTCAACCCCAATTAACCAATACCTCTTTCAGAATTCCATTAAGAATAACAACATACTCATCAAGGTTTCTACATGATCACACAACAATCTAGAACTTACATAGCTAATTCTAGTCCAAGAAATTATCAGCACACCCCATGGGTGGCCTTAAGTAGGTCAAATCTTCCTCGATACATACCTTAGGGACCATGAGGGTTTCCATTCATCATTTAGACACCCAAAATTTTAAATCTTACTAAGGGTTCAAAAATCACAATAAGTAGTGACATAGAACAAATCCAGACATGAAAAAATCAACAATGAAACTATGGGATATAACTTGCAGACCACCTACCTCAAATCCATTTTTGAATTCACTCCCAAAAGTGGCATTAGATCTGGAATCAACCACCTCATAAATCTCTTACCTATATTTCCTGAGAAAAGAAGGGTTTTAGGGATTCAGATGGAGATGGGGGAAAGATAAAAACCCTAACCAAGAAAAGGAGGAAAGGAGGTGATTTGAATTCCATGGATCTTTAATCAGTAACTAATGTCAATCGAAACATTCTAGGGATTAAGGAGTAACTCCCTTGGGAGCTCTTGGGAGCTTTGGTTCGTCACTAGGGTTTCAGGAGAAGGAGTGGAGAAAAATACCAAGTTAGCCTTAAAATACTATAATGGATTTTTTGTAATTTTCTGAACTTTATTGGCCCTCATGGATTACTTTCAAGGTTTTCCAAACCGTGTGTGAGCCACTATCCTAAAATTACCCCTTGTCATGGTTTCATAGGAATTCCACATGGTTAGCTTAACTGTGTGATAACCGTGTGAAAGCCTCTATCCAAGGATACTTGATTAATTGGGATGCTTCAAATGATTTTAACTAACCGAGAACAAACCATACAACATGGACAAAAAACTCATTTTCCCCTATTTCATTCTCCAAACCCCCAGAACAACCCCGAGCCTTCTCATGAACTTTGGGAAATGCTTATTTAACCAAAAGAAAGAACTTAAACTAAATCATAAGCAAAAACATACCTTTAAAAAAATATCATATCTTATCGTAATATATACATGTATCTCCCAATTCAAATAATTTTAGGTTTATAAAGGTTAAAACCCTTTTTAGGAAATGGTTATGTTATTCAATACACAATTGATTTGGGAGGAAAAATCACTGTGAAATTTCAGCAGCATAACAACGTCACATAAAAATTCATAAAATAGGTTCATGAGAGGGAAGGGGGTATCTTATAATTTTGGAATCAATTTTAAAGTAAAAGGGACATGGAATAACAAATCCCATAATAATTAAATTAAGATAAAATACATAAGGAAAATAATATAGTTAAATAAAGAGGAGAAATGAAAAGATCCCTTACTTTAGTGTGTGACTCCAAATTCTTAGGAAGAGCTTCTTGAGAGCTTGAGGGCACATTGGGAGAACTCTAGAGAGGGGAGGGAAGATTAAGGATTTGATTCAAGTATTTTTAGTACAGAGAAATGGGATCTTGGGTGGGGTTATAAAGGAAATGAGTGGGGATTTCATTATTATTTCTCAAACTTAGGTATTAGACTATATATATAATAAAATAACCAAAAATAACATTTTTCAATAGGTTTTCCCATGGGTTCTTCCAAAAAAGATTTATTTTTATTATTTTATAAGGCCTAGGGTATAAATTAATAAAATAAAACCCTTTATTATGTGGAGGTGATTCATACTCTTAATGAAATGATTTTAAAACCTTAAAATATATTAATGGGTTTAGAATATTAATAAAGGATTTATAAAATGAATAAAATAAATATAAAAAAATTATTTTAAAATTAAAAAATATATTTCTTCTTTGAATAATTTTATAGTATTATTACATAAATTTTGGGTCATTATGATGTCATAATACATAATACATATTTATACGGTATTTAATTTTTACTCGAAAATTTGACTGTCTCAGAAAATTATGAAAAATTCACTATCAGATAATTTTAAAGTTATGATTCCAAAAAATATATTAATTTTATCTAAATTATTTTCTAAATATGTTCATTTTCACTTTTAAAATAATAATCGACAATTATTGATAAATACTAGGTTTTTTACAATAACGGTTTTTGAACCCTTATAAAAATTACATTTGACTTTATAAAAATTATATGATAATTAATATTTAATAAAAATTATTTAATAATAATATTTTATTGAAATAATATTTTTTTTAAAAATCAATTAATTCATCAAAACAAATTCCTTAATTTAATTTGAATATTACCCAAAAAAACTATTTGTGTTTTTTATATTGAAATAAAAAAAATTTATAAAGTAACAATAATATGATGAAAATATGTTCATTATTATATAAAAAATATTGTACATAATCATATTTCTAGGGTCTTAATAAAATTATCTTTAATTAACTAGCAAATTCCCTAAGTGTAAGGTGTGAGACGACGAGACTTTCATAGGGTGGTTTGGCGTACATGGTTTGGGCCATGATCTCAAGGAGCATGAACTTCTCCCATGAATAGTTTCGATCATGCTTAAGTTACTAGATATAATATTGGGATTGGTTAAGGTAAAATAATATATATGATATCTCCCTCATAATATCTGATAAATGAGCTTTATAGGGTACAATCCTACTGGTTGAGGCCATCACTTTTTTTGTATGTGTCAATTGAATCTGTTAAAAACCTATATTTATACTAATCATGTGATCACTATTTAACAACTATATTATCAATGGTAATTATTATTAATGGTCATTTAAATATTATATAATATAATAAAACCAAATAAGTTCATGTTTTTTTCTATAACTAGATTACAAAATAATACATTTAATTAAATTAGAGTTAAATTTTATTTTTAATAGTTTAGATCATTACAATATCCCCCCTTTAGAAATTTTTCCCTCAAAAATTTAATTGCACACACTAAAACAGAGGAGAGTAATTTTATTTCATCAATTCCTTTGGTTCGCATGTTTCTTCTTCAAATGTATGATTTCTCCATTTCACTTTGACCAGGTGCATTGTATTATAAGTTAGAACTTTTCCTCTATGATCTAAGATCTTCCCCTGCTTCTCCTCATTGGAAAGGTCATTATTCAACAGTACCACCTATGGATTAAGTACATGTGTGTGTGTGGTGGGGGGGGGGGGGGGGAGGGGGTCTAGTATGTACTTTCTCAATAGGGATTCATGGAATACATCATGTACTTGAGATATGTTTGGTGGGAGTGCAAGTCTATTAGCCACCACTCCGATGTGACCAATAATCACAAAGGGACTGATGTATCTTGGACTAAACTTTCCTTATTCCCAAATATCACCACTTTCTTCCTTGGGTATATGTGGAGGAATACAATTTTTTTGAACATAAAAATATAGGGATCATCGATAGTTGTCAACATAACTCTTTTTTCGACTCTAATGAGACTTGATGTGCTGCTGAATGGTCTTAACCTTTTCCACCATCTCCTCGACCATTTTAGGACCTAGCAGTTTTTGTTCCCCAACATCATACCAAGATGTAGATGTTATTCACCTATTCACATAAATGTATTCATAGGGATACATTTTAATGCTAGAGTGGAAACTGTTATTGTATGAGAACTTGATCAGAGGTTGATGTTGATCCCATCCTCCTTTGTAGTCCATAGAACTAATCTAAATATTTCTTATAGTGTTTGAATAGTCCACTCAGATTGGCCATCAGTTTTAGGATTATAAGTTGTACTAAAGTTCAATTCAGTGTTTAGATCATGTTGAATACCTTTCCAGAACATGGAGGTAAATCTCAGACCTCGATCAGATACAATTGATAGTGGAACTCCATGAAACCTCACTACTTTCTGATGTATATTCATTCAAGTTTATCCAGTTAAAAATCATCTCTAATCACAAAAAGTGTGCATTCTTTGTAAGATGATCCACCACAACCCATATTTAATTATTCCATTTGATGTATTTAGAATACCAGTGACAATGAACATGGTGATATTTTCTCATTTCTATATATGTATGGGTAAGGGTTGCATCATTCCCTTGATTTTTTTCCTTCCATATTTCACTTAATGACATACAAGACATCTTGATATATATTATGTGATATACTGCTTTATATTGTCCACTAATAGTGTTATAGGATATCTCAATACATATTTTTTACTTCATGGGTGGATGTAGAGGGTTGATCTATGTGCATCATCCAACAAATACCATTATAAATCAGGACTTGATGGTACACATAGCCTTGACCCAAATATCACAACTCCTTCATTATTAACATTGAACTATGAGTTTTTATTTTCCCTTATAGATTCAAATTTCTTCAAAATTCCCACTTTATTTCTATAATCATAATTTATCTTCTCTATAAGACATGTTTAAGAAATAATTTATGTAAGGATTGATGATGTTCCTTCCTTTATGATTCTCATGTCCATCCTTTCCAAATCTAAGAAGATCAGATCCCTCTGAATTATCATCAATGATAAAATTTATGAATCCTTTTTATGTATATTGTCTGAAACTTTATTTGGTTTACTAGGATGGTGTTTTATGGATCATTCATAGTCCTTTATCATCTTTAACCATCATCACTGGCGCATATTCAACTCTTTTTGTGCGAATATATACTTGAGGGTTTTGTGATATATATATATATATTTTACACTTCTCTCCAAAGAGATAATGAAACCATATTTTCAAAGATAATATCTCTACATCCAACTAAAGATAATTTGTTGGGTAGTTATTTTCATGAAATTTTTACTACATTGAAGCACAGGCTATCAATTTTTCATTTTTCATTAACACATAGCACAATCCCTTCTTTAAAGCATCATTGAATACTAAGAAAAGTTCTCAAATTGTGGGACGTTTATGCACATGGACATGGATAAGCCTATTTTTAAACTCCTTGAAGATCTATACACGTTCATAATTTTAATAAAAATTGACTCCCTTTAAATTTATCTTGGTTAGGGGGTTTGAAAATTATGAGAAATTTCCCACAAATCGACAATAGTACCCAACTAATGCAAGGAAAGTATGGTTATCTGTCCCAAATGTTAGCCTCAACCATTTTTCAATTGATTATATATTTTAAGGGTCCATATATATATATATATATATCCCATTTATTATAATTATATTACCTAATAATGATACTTCCTTCAACAAGAACACATATTTACTATACATTTCATAAATCTTATCCTTTTGCAAGGTGTTTAACATAGTGCTCATATTTTCTCATGTTGGTCCTTGGTTTTTTAGAACATTAGAATATCATCTATAAATACTAATAAACATTTGTTTAAGTAATCTAAAGAGTCCATTAGTCAAGTCCATAAAGGTTTCTGGAGGATTAGTGAGTAAAAATGGCATTATTATGAACTCATATTTACAATACCTTGTACAAAAAGAAGTCTTGGGGATATCATCCTTCTTCACCCCATCTTGGTAATATCCCAACCATAGATACACCTTGGAAAAATATTGTAATCAAATTAGCTAATAAAACAAGTAATCCATCCATGGTAGAGAATAATTTTTCTTTATCATGATCTAGTTGAGCTCATGATAATCAATACCAAGGAACATTGCCCCATCCTTTTTCTTGATAAAGAGGACTGGTGCACCCTATGGTGAAGCACTTGGGTGTATGAACACTTTATCCAGATTCTCCTGTAGCTATTTCTTTAGCTCTAATTTTCCAAGAAAACCATTATATATGGATTATTAGATAATAGAAACACCCCAGGTATAATATCAATTGAAAATTATACATCTTGACTAGGATAAAGACCTAACAATTCCTTGGGAAACACTCCAGTGTATTACCTTACAATAGACATGTATTCAAGGACAATTATTTCATTAGAATCAAACATTTTAGCTAGATAAACTTGCTCTTAAGGCAATAATATATATTCTTTTGATGTTGATGCTAAAGAACATTCATCATCCCCCTTATACTTGTATAGAATCAGGGATCGATTCACAATATGGAGAGTGATTTACTTCTCATGGAAATTTATGTTGGCTCTATATAGAGAAATAAAATCCATTACAAGAATTGCATATAATTACACAAAATGGAGTATTATAGGTTCTATGAGAATTTTAGACAAAGAATTATGATTGGGAAGGATTCATATACTTGGAATGCAATAATTTCCCCATTTTCTATTTTCTCCAACAGCTCTACTCCTATTCTTTGTGGTGGTGTTTGAATAGTTCTACTAAAATTTTATGTTATGAAGGTATGTGTAGAACTAGAATAAAAAAGTATGTTCTCTATCCTTGAATGAATTACTTACGTACCTTTCACCATGTAATTTTTGGGACCCACCTTAGTGGTTGTGATGAAAGAATCTTCCCCTTTCTACCTTGGAGTATGTTGGTTGTCTCCAAAAACCCTTAGTTGAGTGCATTGATTTACGAAGTTCCCTGGTTCCTTATAGTTTAAAAAATAAAAATCTCACTAAGGGTTGGATAGAGCATTACTTTACTCATCACATTAGTAGGTTTCTCTTATCTACAATCATTATCTAGGTTTCCTTCCTTCCTATACGTAAAATATTTCCCCTTTCCCCTTAGGAAAATTCTAGGGTGCTTCTTTCCGCACCCTTAAAAAGTAGGATGTTGAATTTTCTTGGCACTGTTAGATTTATCCATTGGATCACTGTAATTAAACTCCATTTTCCACTTCTTATCCCTATTATTTACAAGAGACTTTACAATATTCATTTATACTTTGTGGGAAAATCATACAATTTTCTCATAGCTATCAAAGTTTAGGATCACTAACACTTTTCATAGACTAGGTTTTAGCCCTCAAAAGAAGAGATAAACCTTACATTAGTGGGTAATTAAAAACTAAAAGGTGTATCATCCAATTCCTATGAAGTTTTCCCCAGACTCCTTGATAGATTCATCATCTTTTTTTTGAGGTATTATAAATATTTTTATATTTTAAGATAGAGAGTGCGAGGGAAATATTTTTTGATGTTTTTCTCAAAATTTCGTCCACCCCATTGCTTCCATATCTTTATTAGGCTTAGTATTATTGATTTATGTTCACCAATGGTCAAATTATTCCTCCATGTTATAAACAACAAATAAAACCTTCTCTTTTTCAGGAAATTGAATTATGGAGAAGATCTTCTCAATAGAGTTGATTTATTATTTTGTGATTAAGGGATCAAATGATCTATTAAAATTAATAGGAATCTGTTCTATAAAGCTCTCAATTGCATCTTTTTATTTCTTAGGGGTTTTTCTCTCTCCTCTTAATCCATGTTTATCCTCAGAACATGTGTCAGTTAAGAGAGTATCATCAAACACTTTTTGATTTCCGCTCCCATTGGGTTGTACATCTCCTTGGGGTAGTCATCACATTGTCAATCACATTGATTATTTAATAAATTCATCTTATTTACAACCATTGTATATAATAAAGGAAAAATTAGGGATGATTATTTTTAAACTATTAAACACATAAATAATAATTTTATTACATTAAAGGGATAACTTATAACTTATATTTATTTCCTTAAATTTGGAATTTCTAAGCTTTAATCTATGTTATCCATGATCTATTTCCAAAAATATATTCTTATAGGATTTTTTATAACCTTAATAATGTTTCTTACTGAGATTGTGATTCTACCAAAGTATATCCCTCAAGTTTTTCAAACCAACTACATAATAAGGCCCGTTATCGTATTCTGGGTTACACCGAGTCAGGCCCGATGCACCTTGTCAGAGTTGTTACCCTAGGTAAATCTCTCCGAAAACAACGTACAATTATAGTATCCATAAAGTGATTAATTTCATGATAAAACAATTAATCTATAATTAAAAAAATTTTGGGATGTTTTTTTATTATTAGTTTTATCCCTAAGGATTTATCTATAGTTTTCTAATCATAATTACTGAAATAACTAAACTTTTCCTTTGATACCAACTATAAAAACCTTGTATTCATTACACATTAATACATAATTTATAACATAATATTACACATAATAAAACTTATAAGATAGATTGGTATAATTTTTTTGATAATTAGGTATAGAGAATAACATCTTTCACATAAGATACAAAAGCATTATTGAAAATTTCCTTAACATGCTTCTAAAATTCCATGTCTTTTTAAAACTATACAGGATAACCTTGGGAACTACATAATAAAGGGATGAGTTGAAAAGTTTAGTAAGGGAATAAACATTGTATAAGGTGATACATGATATAAAATAGGAATATAAATGAGTAATAAAAGGTGTGAGAATCATAAAAATGAATAATAAGGCATGATATATCATGATAATCATAACATGGGAAATGTGGAAACATCTTAAAACACCATATCTTAAATATAGGCCAAGGATAACTATGAAGACATCATGATAGAAAAATTATTATAAAGGAATCAGGTTCACTCCCTATCCCTATATTATTTCTCATGATACTAAACATTAACTAATGCATTGAAGCACTATACAATTCCAGGCACACCCATCACTTTAATTTCATTCTCATGCTTAAGTGTGCCACATAGATCATACAACATTGATTCAATCATAATAATATTTAATTAAAATATTAAGTATTTTATAATACATACATGTTTGTTCCAATTCAAATAAGTATAGGCATATTAAGGTGAACACCCTTGATAGGAAATGGGTATGGTATTCACTACACACTTGATTTGGTGTGTAAAATCATGATGAAATTTTGACAGCATGTCAATATCACATAAAAATTAATAAAATGGGTTGATGAGAGAGAAGGGGGTATATCCTAATTTGGGAATAAATTTTATAGTAAGTGGGTTATTTAATAACATATCCCATCACAAGTAAATGAAGATAAAATACATAAGGTAAAGAAGATACTTGAATAAAGAGGTGAAAGGAAAAGATCCATTACATTAGTGTGTGACTCCAAATGCTTGAGAAGAACTTCTTAAGAGATTGGGTGAATATTTGGAGAATTATATAGAGGATAGGTAAGATCAAGGACATTATTAAATTATTTTTAGTGAGGATAAATGGGAGCTTGGGTGGGTTTATATAATAAATGAGTGTGGATTTCTTTATTAGTTCTCAAACTTTGTTATTGGACTCTATATAATATAATAACAAAAAAAAAACATTTAATGATGGTTTTTACCATGGTTTATACAAAATGGGATTAGTTTTAATTATTTTATAAGGCTAAGGGCATAACTTAATAAAATAATACCCTTGTTACGTGGAGGTGAGTCATAATCTTAAAAAATGATTTTAAAACCTTTAAATATATTAATGGGTTTAGAGGATTGATAAAGGATTTATAAATTTAATAAAATAAACATAAATTACATTATTTTAAACATAAAACATATATTTGGTATTGGATTATTTTTATAGTATTTATTAAATTACTTTTGTGTCATTATGATATCATACTATACAAAAGTATATTTATACGGTGTTTAATTTTTACTCAAAAATTGGACTCTCTTAAAAAATTATGAAAAATTAACCATTGGATAATTTTTTACATTCTGATTCCAAAACAGATATTAATTTTAACCATATATTTTTCTAAATATGTTCAAGTTTACTTTTAAAATAATAATTGACATTTATTGAGAAATGATGGGTTTTTTACACTAAAAGTTTTTAAACCCTTGTAAAAATTACATTTGGATTCATAAAAATTATATGATCCTTTATATTTAATAAAAATTATATAATAATAATATTTTATTAAAATATTATTTATTTAGAAAATCCATTAATTCATCAAAATAAATTCCTTAATTGAATTTTAATATCACCCAAAAATACTATTTTTGTTTTATTTTATCAAAATAAAAATCATTTATAAAGTAGAAATAATAGGATGAAAATATATTCATTTTATATAAAAAATAGTGTTTATAATAATATTCCTAGGGTATTGATACATGTACCTTTCATACACCAAAAAATGCCCTAATATTAAGATGTGTGAGAATGATACTTTCATGGAGTGGTTTAGGGTACATGGTTTGGGCCATGATCTCGATGAGTTTGAACTTATAATGTAAATGGTTTATCTCATGATTATGTTTTTGGATATCATATTATACTTTTTCAAGGAAAAATCCCAGAGATTCCATATCCCTTGAAATCTTTGATAAATGGGTTTCATAGAGTACGATCTTACTGGTTGAGGCCATCACTTCCTTTATCTCTATCAATTGAATTTATTAAAACCCTATGTTTATACTGATAATGTGATAAATTTTAAATAGATAAATTATGAAGTATAATTATGATTAATGGTATTTTAAATCTAATAAAATATAATAAAACGAAAAAATTCATGTTTTTTCTATAACCATATTTCATAATAATACATTTAATTAAATCACAACAGAAATTTTAATTATAACTGTTCTGATAGTTACATGAGATCTCATCTACAATCACTTGGGATAGAAGTTCACTTTTCCATAGAGCAATGGATTCAGTTCAGTGATGCAACAAGTATTTATATGAATGAAAGAGATAGTAAAATTCCTGATGCAGATGCCAAAGAACAAAATACCTTTACTTCAACTCTATTTGATCAAATCTATTTGAAGATGATGATTTTCACTTCAACCATTTTAAGGTAGGAGAAACTGGAAAATATATACGAAGGTGATAATAAAGTGAAGGAGGCCAAACTCCAAGTTTTGTATAATAAGTTTGGTGATCTAGAAATCCATCTTGATAACAATTCAAATAGACTTTTTAACTGAATTACTTGTGTTTTTGGAAAAATTTGAGGAATAGGTTTAAAAATTAAAGATATTTATATTGTGTAGAAAATATTGAGAAGACTTCTACCTCTGTACAATCCAAAAGTGACAGCCATCAATTAAGGATATCTATCTAAAATTTCTTTTCATGATCTACTAAGAAATCATTTGGATTATGAAATGAGAGTCAAACCAGAAGAAACAACAATTTGAGCAAGAAAAGAAATAACATTAAAATCCAAGAAATATATTGACATTTCTAAAGGTAGTGATGATAGCGATGTTGTGGATGATGAATTTATATCTCTTTTTTCCAGAATTTTCATGAGAAGAAAAGGGATATTTTGAGTCAATATTCCCTTGGATTTATTTTGGTGTTGTAAAGTAAGAAACATTTCTGCTCGATGCCCAATAAAATTTGATGATGTAGTAAGTGAATTAGAAATCATACAGAATCGTCAGAAGAGGTTCCAAAATATGGTTCACTTTAAGTTAGGGAAGAAATTATAGAGAACGATATTCATCTACAAAGAATAAAAAGATGATAATTTCTTTTTAGAGGATATAAAACCAGATTTTAAATCTTAACCTAAATCATCCATGATGGCTATAGTTGAAAAGGTAGAACCTTTAAAAGATAAAGATAATCAGTTGATTTGTGTTGTTGATGTCATGGTTAAATTTGATGGTTCTCTTGATGATTATGACATTCACAGAAAGAAAAAAAGAAATTTGGGAGTTGTGATGAAAGAGTCAACAAAGTATGTTGATCAAAATGAAGCTGAAATTGATTGAATAAAATGATAGTTAGAAGGAAATTTAATAACTATTGAAATCTCAAAAGAGTTTTTGGAATTTAAACTTAGGATTTAAGAGTAAGAAAAAGTCATCGATGACCTTACATAAAGACTAGAGTAAAAGGATACTATAGTTGATGTAATTGAAGAATAATTTGTTACTTTAAGGAGTAAATTGGAACTTGAACTAAAATCAAGGAAAACGAATAAGAAATTAATGTTTGGAAGATTTTAAGATGCATAACTATTAGAAAGATATAAACATGGTTATGAAAGAATATAGAAGGACTTAAATAGTTAGAGATATGGAATTATGGGAAAATTAGAATGAATTGTATGGTGTTTATTCAGAAGAAATGGAAAGTGATTAATTACATGAAGAGTTATCATGAAATAGTTGAAAATGATACTGGCCGCACAATCAAGATTCTATGATTTGAAATTATTAGAGAATACACATCCATTGAATATGAAAATTACCTTGAAAAACATGGGATAAAGTATATGGTTTATATAGTGAGAACCCCTATAAAATGGGGTTGTTGAATGCAGAAATAGATAGGTGAATAATATTTCAAGAACTATGATGATTTAGATTCATGTTTATCATTATTACTAGAAAGTGGCTATTCAATTAGTGGTGAACACTCAAAATTGAACTTGAATTTTTATAGTAAAGACCAGGACACCATATGAGATATGATATGGAAGGAATCCCACTCGGAAGTTTTTTTTGTGTTTTTAGAAGTAATTGTTTCATCCGAAACAAAGAAAGAAATCAAGGAAAGTATGATGATTTTGTAGATGAGGGAATATTCATTTTATATTCAAAAAATAGTAACACCTAAAAATGTTAGAATAATAATCTCAGAAATATTGTGGAAAGCATTGATTTCATGATCATTGAGGAAAAAACCATAAATCCCTCAAGGATATTATATGTTGATATAATTAAAGATGGAGAATAAAGTGGAAAAGGGATAGATTCAAATAAAGAAATAGTGGAAGGCTTGGAAAAAATTTAGGAGTCAAAAAATGATGATGATTCATATGAAGAATTAGAAGAGAATACCATTACTGGACAAAAATTATCAAAACCTCACATGATAAATAGAAGAGAAGGAACTAATAAATCCAAAATAATTAGTGATGGGAACTCACCTACATAGATAAAGAGAATGAAAAATAAATAACATTCTACATTCCTATCAGTTGTGGAACCAACCTCTTTTGAAAAAGTAGTGAATGATGAATCATGGGTTTAGTCCATGAATGAAGAACATGATCAGATTGAAAAGAACTAGATATGTGATATCACTAAGAGACAAAAAATAATAATGTGATTTGAATAAAGTGGATATTTTAAAAAAATTGATGAGAAAGGAATTGTGATTAGAAACATGGAACACTTGGTTTTTAAAGGCTATGGATAGATTGAAGGCATTGATGTTAAAGAAAAATTTTCTATAGTATCCAGACTAGAGTCGATCAACCACTTCCTTTCCCCAAAATCTCTTAGAGGGTATAGAGTTTATCAAATGGATGCCAAAACATAATTATTAAATTTAATTCTTTTAGAATAAGTCTACATTAAAAAAATAGTGGGATTTATGTTTGAAAATGATGAGATGGAGGTTTTTATATTAAATAAGGCTCTCTATGGTTTGAATCAGGCAAAGGAGTGTGGAATTCTAGGCTATATTTGTATGTAAAAAAGTTATAATTAAAAAGAGGAGGTTTCATCCATAGTCACTATGTGAAGAAATCTCAGAAAGATCACTTTACAGTGCTTATTTGTGTGGATGATATTATTTTTGGTAGAATAATCCATAGATTCTTAGAAGAATTTTCTAACCACATGAAATATGAATTCTAAATGTATATGATTAGTGGACTCACATAATATTTGGAGATATAGGTGGTTCAAAAGAAGGACTATATCCTCGTTTTTCAAGAAAAATATGAAAGAGAGATTTTGAATAAATTCAACTTGCATGAATGCAAAAAAATTCATGTGACTTCCTATTCAAGATAGTTGTATCATTGATAAGGGTAGGGGTAAATCAGTGATATATTTTTCTTTTAAGTTTCATACTTCTTAAAATAACCTTCAGATCATGTTAAATATTTATTTATCTACTGATAACAAAACAAACACATATTCACAAGAACATAAGAATTATAATCTCAACTACCCAACAAGAGTAATACGTCCTTGTCATGGTTTGGAAACAATCCAATACCACACATTCCACTAGAAAATAATCTTTTTTTGTCGAATAAAATGAGTATAATATTCCATTACACACTAAAACACAATGTTCAATATAATAGTGCATGTTCATCAAGTAGCATGAATATGTAATACATTTTTTTTGTAAAAAACATGTTATGATGCTTCCTAATCAACTTTCACTAATATGATATTTCAAAACAATTATCTAATTTCTTACCCAAATCAAGTAATAAATTCTTGGAATTCGTAATGATACTCAGTTTGATTTCTCAATCATATTCCCAAGTCTGATTTCTCAATATGGGAATATTTATTTGTCAAAATACCACTGATACCATTCTGAACTACATATATTTGAATCTAGAAATCTCTATCTTATTTCTCAATCAAGTCGAAAAACACTAAAATAGATATTCTCCATTCTCCTTTATTTTTCTATCTGGATAACATTCTCAAGAATTATGAATCCATGAAATTATTCTCCCTAGAAATTCAGAGATTCTCTCTCTTTTTCTGAATAGTGAATCCATACTAGAAAGTACAAAGTACTTTTTGGGTGCATTTATGAATTAATCAACACTTATCAACTCTTCATGGACCATCTCGAATATTCTAAAAACTTCAACACACTTATGAATTCTTTAACAAAATTCATTCCGATTCGGATTCTCCATTACGATTTTCCCAATACAATTAATTTATTACGATGCTCCATATCACTTTCATATATGAGGAAATAGATGGATTCAATATTATTAGAAAACTTTAATATGATTCCAATTTTCTATTACAATGAAAGAATTTGGTCACACTAATTTTATTAACCCACTTGTAAACCAATCATAAAAAAAATCCCATTATGTTTCTCTATATCACTTGGAAGACCAGTATGCTCATTCTATTTTATTCATTATGATGGAGACAAAAAATTCTTCAATATGATGGATCTTGATCTATATGTGAATTAAAAAATGCTTGAAATAAAATCATATTTCTTCTTTATATTGACCCAATTTTTAAAAAAGACAACTAATAATTCATCTTGATTGAAGTGGTTGAATAAATTTTTTATTGTTATATGAATTTATTTTTTTATTGTACCCCAAAAAATTTACTCCTTTTCATTTTAATTATTCCCAAAAATTCAAACAAAAAATTTCTTCCTTTGAAGATTACGATGACATACAGAGTCTGATGGACTAATATCAGCAGCTTCAACTTCTTCAACTTCTTTCTTTTCTGAATAAGATAACAATGAAATTTCAACACATACATTATTTCTCTTTACTGATTATAAATATCATAAAATTATTTCTATGAATATTTAAATATTTTGACTTTTAGTCTGAATGAAAACGATCAAATTCTGTTTCTCTCATTATGATCAAGAAAACATACTTAGCCTTTAAAAAAATATGAATCCGATGAACTCACACAGATGATCTGATACCAAAATGGTTCATCAAATTTATTCTTCTACCAACTTTAGCTTGTAATAGTGAATTTCTTCATGAGTTTGAATAAGTTTAAGATTTTCTTTTGCATTGTTTGGATTATAATGGAAAGTATTGTAACTTCCCATTTTTCTAGAAAAAGTTTCTCCCTTTATAATCCGAAATAAGATTGGAAGTACCTTTTATTCCCTTTTATTTTATCATTCTATAATCACAAGTTTTATAACTTAATCATGATTTTTTAGAAATAAAAAATAGAAAATCATCGTTATATTTCTACTAGATCCATACTGAATCTGATTCTCTTCCTCATTATGATAAGAACATCATTGCATACCCAAGGTGAGTCCAATGATCCTTCTCTTATAGAATATATTCTTCCAAATATGATGAAATTTATTAATAATTATGAGTCCAAAATATTGAATATGATGGTCATTCAATTTTCACAAAAAATAATGTTAGGTAGTTTCTCCATCTTTGATAATTTCTTGAAAACAAAAGATAATTTGAGATTATGATAATCTTCCTTATTAGTTTGGTCCTAACAATATCCCCATCTGGATTTTTTTAAACGAATATTAATAATTCAATGAACATTTTTACCTCAAGATATGGATTACTTATCAACAATTCTAATCCTACGCGAGCTAACTCATTGTAGGAAACAAGAATTAGTGATATAAAAATCATGTTTTCCAAATATAGCGATCATGAAACTTACTCATCTTTTATTCAAATATTTATTTTCTTCTTCCATTTTATTATAAAATAGTTTCCTATAACCATTCTAATAAATAGTTTGAATAGTTCACACACTTAAATGCTGAAATCATAGCTTACCCATTACTACCCCTTTATTAATGCATCCATAAGGATTAATTTATAAAACAATTATCCACCTTGAAAACACTATCCAAAGACAAGATGAGAGAGGGGATGAAAAAAAACCTCAACCTTGATAATAAATAGGTTGGATTCCCATGTTAAACCTTAATTTAGAAAAATTTTCCTTCAGTAAAGGTTTTGTGAAAATGTCAGTAAGTTGTTCTGATGTAGGAACATACTACAACTTTAATTAATTCTTATCCACATGATCTTTGATTTAATGATATTTGATATCAATATGTTTTGAAAAATAATGTTGAGTCTTCATACAAATAATTTTAGTAGAAGCTTGAGTGGTAGCAATATATTCATTTTTATCTGTACTAAGAGTTTATGATTTTCGATTATTTTTATTCCAACTAACACAAATATTCCCTCAAAAAAAAAAAATTACACTAGATGTGGATCATATATCATAAACATTTCCTTCTCAATTAGCATCTGAATACCCAAAAAATTCAATACTTTATGATCTATTATACCTATTTCAATTTTTTTTACTGTAATAAATCTAAGAATTTTTTTTATAGAAAGTATAAGTGATTTTTTATCAGCACTATGAAATATTTTACATAAGGTAATAACATAAATAATGTCATCTCTTGAGGTAGTCAAATATAAAAAACTTCCTACTAGCTTTCAAAACTCTCTCTGATCAACTTTATTTCCTTCCCCATATTTAATCAACTTGGTTCTCACTGAATCTTTTTTGGAAATTGGTTTATAGTTTTCCATGACAAACTTATTGGGAAGTTTCTTAGTATAATTATCTTGAGATAAAAAAATGTATTTATTCTTTTTTAAAATTTGTAACATAAGAAACTAGTTTATTTGTCCCAGTATAAACATCCTAAACAATTTTTCATGTATTCCGAATTTTTTTCAAAAGTTGTTTCATCATTATTAGATAATATAATGTCATCAACATAAACAATGATGATGAGGGATAAATCTTAAATTTATTTGATGTAAATATGGCTATAAACTCTTCCTTTCTTAAAGTTCATCTTCCTCAAGAAGGTATCTAATTTGGAATACCATGCTCTTAGAGCTCATTTTATCCCATAAAATAATTTCTTTAGCTTAAACACCCAACTTTCATATTTCCCAAAAACAAATCCACAAGTTTGTTCAATGTAAACATCCTCATTAAGACCCCAATTCAGAAATGAGGACTTTACATCCATTTAAAGTTTTTTATAACTTCAATATTAAGTAATATAAATAAAGATTTTGATTTTTTATAAACTTGAAATCAAAGAAAAAGTCTCATTAAAATCAACACCTTCAATTTGTGAGTAAACTTTTCATGATAATCTTACCTTGATACTTATCACTTATCCTTATTTATTCATATTGTTCTAGAAAACCTATTTTGTTCCAACAACATTTTTTTATCTAGATTGGATACAATTTACCAAGTATAATTCTTTTCTATCTGATCAAGCTCTCCATTCATTGCCTGAACCCATTCTAGATGCTCAAAAACTTCATTCACATTATTTGTATCATCTTTTGAATACAAATAAGTGTGTGTAAATTTTTTTGGAATTCATATTGTTAGAACCTCGTAATGTTAATCATTAATAATGTCTAAGACTCCACTTTCTTCCTTATCCTAAGATGAGATTTTTGAGTTTCTTCCACATCACATGAAATAGCTGAGTTTGATTCTTTCTCTAGAGAATGATCACTATTTTTAGTTCCCTTATCGGAATCGTTAACAAAAATTTTGTTATCATACTCAACTTTCTTATCAGCCGGATTCAATTTGTCTTCCTTAACATTTTCAATAACTTTCATATCAATAGAATCAACTATTCATCATATTTATTTATTAAAACACTTGTATACTCTTCCTTCTAGAGCATATCTAAGAAAAATTCCATCTTTACCTCTATGCTCAAACTTTACAATGTTTCATCTTTCTTTTTTATGATGCATGGACTCCCAAAAATTCTTAAGTGTTCCAAAATTGGAGTTTTATCATAAAACATATCATATGGATTCTTATATGAACTTTTATTCTAGAAACCTTAGTTTTGAATATACACAGCAGTGATCATGGCTTGTCCTTAAAAGTAATGAGAATGACCATGTTCAAGTAACATAGTTATTCCCATTTCTACCAAACTTTTATTATTTATTTCAGGAAACCCTTTTTTGTGGAGTGTATAGTGAAGTGAAATGATTCTGAATTCTATGATTCTCAAGATAAATTTTAAATTATTTATTTTTGTACTAACAAAAATTATTAGTTCTCAACTTCTTCTTGATATACTCACATTCCTTCTTAGCTTTCCTCCTGAAACTTTTAAACATTTTTAGAGAATATGAATTATGTTTTATATACATAACACTAGAAATGTGAGTAAATTAAAAAATGAAAGTGATTAAGTAATTATCTCCATTGGTTGATTGTTTTCTCATTGTCCCACATATATTGAAACAAATAAGTTACAAGAGTTGCTTCAAACAAATCTAAACATTCTTATGCACTAAATTAGTAATTTTACACTTCTTAAATATAGTGAAACAGAAATATCTTTTTCTTGACCTATAATAATATCATAGACACTGTCACATTTTAATAACTTTCTCATGTTTCTCTGACACATGTTCCCTAGTATTTTATTTTTCAACTAATTTTCTTCTACCTTTCCCAAGTAATAAGAGTTTTTTTATTTCACCAACTTGAACTAAGTTTCCATTTGTACGTTGGCATGTTGTAACTATTTTTCTATATTCCAAATTCTTCACAAAAAACCCATATTTTCTAAAAAATAACTTTTTTTACTTCATCAAATAGTTTTTAAACACTTAAAAAGTTATGTTCCAGTCCATCAACACACAAATCTTTCACGGAGTTCAAATTTTATTTTCCAATGATTGTTGATCTGACACCTTTGATTCTTAGAGATTCATCATTGAAAAAATATAATAATAGTTCTTTGAAGTATTTCACATTCATTAAAAAATTTAAATCTCATTTTATATGAGAAAAAACCAACTATAAATTATCCAAGGTTGTTTTTCTTTTGTAGCTTTCAAATATTTTCTATAACAAGAACATTTTCTTTACCTTTTTATTTCTTTTTCTCTGGATTTTGAGAATTGTTAAAAAACATTTGTTATAGTGATAAAAAAAGAAATCCTTTTGTGATATTTTCAGGTTTTTCACATCATTCACAAATGGATTCCAGAGGTTGGAACCTATTTTAAACTTTCCCACCAAACTTTTTAGGTTTCTTCTGGACAACCTTCTCAGACTTATTCCTTTGGGAAGATTAACTCTCCCTCAAACTTTTAATTCTATAATTTGTAGAATAGTAATAATATTTTTGATTGAACCAACATATAATTTCCATATATTCGAATCCTATATAATACTAACAATATCCATAGAAATAATATTTTCCTATGAATTTTCTATATTGAACAGAGTTGTAAACATGTTTATCAGCAACCTTTTTATATTTCTTATAAAAAATTTATTAAACTCCAACATTTATGTTATAAAACTGAATCAATTTTTATATTAGTTTGATTTTTATCTATATCATAACCATAAGTAATATAATTTTTTTTGGGTTCAGAATTTTTAGAAACTTCTTATTTCATGACTCAGTTGGTCTTAGCCACATACATAACCTTTCCAGCTTTCTTTTTCTCAAAGAAAATTACAGCCTTCTTCTCAAACATTGAAGTTAATTGTTTTTGATACTTCTCAGGTTAAACCTTATGATAAATTTAATCAAATTCATAGATATAGTTTTTAAAAATTGTACCTCTCTATTTTTCTTTAGAATGTTTTTGTTGGATAATTTCCAAATCTTCTTATTTTTTCGTTTAGTTTAATTTCCATAAGTTCATTACAATTTTTATCTTTCTCAAGAGATTTATTTAAATCTTCAATTTCATTCACCATATTTACTTTCTCATCAGGAAACAATTCTTGAATATTTATTGAAGTTTCTTTATGTTTCATATTTCTAATTTCTTTCTACTTCCTTCCCATATTTCTCAGACACTCTTTTAATTATTTTAAAGATGAAATTATAATTGGGTTTCTTCTTATTGAAAACTGCTACTACAAAATTTCATAATTATTCACTGTTGAAAAATAATTATTTTAATCATCATGGTCAGTAGATTTTTTAGATTCATATTCACTATCATATTATTCATCATAATTACTTTATAGAATTCTCATATTATATTTATAAGATTTTCTATCTTTCCCTATAGAAAATGATTTACCCTTATCGACCTATTTCTTCCATGATCTCCTTGCAATTATTTATTCTTCATAACTATCCTCTTATTTCTTTCTTCTTAGATATTTAGCTACAAAGTACCAAATAGATCCACCTTAAAAACACTTCAGGGGAAGTTTTTTTATATTTATTTGTACCTATTATCACATTTAAAAAAAACAAGGATAAAATTTCATCAATATTTTTACATACCTCATTTTTGGAGTCAGAGTCTGCAACATTTTCTTGCTCAATAAATTTCTCATACTTTTCTTTCTTAATATCTTTGAAAGAAATTTCTCTATAAAAGTTTTTTTTCCTTTCATAACTTTCTACCTTCTCATATCATATGTAATGAGAGTGATATGAAAATAATTCAGAGATAATATTTCTAGATCTCCATCTTCTAATGAATAAAATTTTATATAAATCTTTTCGAGAAGGATTCTTATGGTTTTTTCAACAACATTAGAATTTTATAACTTTTTACCAAGACATATGATAGTCCTAACAATGTAATTTACCCTTGTAAAGAAGTCACCAACAGATTAATATTACCCCATCTTGAGATCTTCATACTTCAGCCTTTAGATTTGTAATTTTTCTTTATTTTTTTTATTTCCTTCGTATTTGTTTTTCAACTTATCACATATACCTTTGGCAGTGGAAACTCCCTTTACACTTAAAAAATGACTTTCAAAAAGTGATGAGAGTAAGGAATTCTTAGATCTTCCATAATTCTTAAGGTTATTCTTATCAATAGATGTAAAAGGATACTTGTCATCAATAAGGGGAAATCCAACTATTGTAGCTTAAAAAAACATCATGTCGAATAGACAGAAGATAAGGAAAAATTATAACTTTACAAATATGATAATTTTTACCATAAAAAACTGGAATAGATTTATAGTTGAAACAATTCAGATTCACCATCAACTTTTCTTAAAAACTTTATAAAATAATAAATGAAGGGAACCTGTAACTCTAATTCTGCTTGAAATTTCCCATCCAAGATAGTTGTATCACTAAGGCGGGGGGGGGGGGGGGAGACTGGGTGAATCACTGATATATTTTTCTTTTAGGTTTCCTTTTTCTTTAAACAAACTTTTCCTCCTATTAAATATTTATTTCTCTACTGAAAAAACAAACACACATCTAAAGGAACATAATAATTTACAAGGTTCACTACTTAATAAGAGTAGCTTTGTCCTTGGTATGGTTTGTAAATAATACAATACCACATAATCCAATAGAAAACAATCCTTTTTATGGAATACAATGATTAAGATATTCCCTTTCACTCATGTTTCCCTATATTCAATACAATAGGTCATGTTCTTCAAGTAGCATGAAGATGTAATACAATGTTTTTGTAACAAACATTTTATGGTGCTTCTTGATCAATATTTAAAATTATGTTCTTTAAAAAAATTGTTTATTTTTTTACCCAGTACTTGGTAAGAAATTATTGGACTACATAATGATACTCAGTAGGATTTTCTAGTCCAATCTCCAAATCCAATTTCTGAATAAAGAAATATTTCTCTGTCAGAATACCATTGAGACAATTCTGAACTGCTTCTGTCGAAATCTGGAAATCACAGTCAAATTTCTTAATCTGGTATGGAAAGCATGAATATGATCTTATATATTCTCCTTTATTCTTCTTTCTATCTAATTTTATCAAGAATACATAATCTAGAAACTTATTCTTCCTAGAAATTTAGAGCTTCTCTCTTTTCTTCTCAACAGTGTATCCATATTAGAAAGTTCAAAGTACTTTAAACTTTTATAGTCGACCCAAAATAGGTTTGGGAGGGATTCTAAAGATGTTTCCCTCTCAACCAAATCTTCCAAGAACAAAAATTCTCCCTGAATTTCAAGTGAATTTATTACTTAATCAACACCATCAACTCTTCTCAAACCTTCTCAAATCTTAGGACAACTTCAAATAGATTTTGTCTTCTTTGATAAACTTCAGTCTGATTCCCATTCTCCATTTTTCCCAATAGGATTTATTTATTACAATTATCCATATTAATTTCATATATAAATAAATATACGTATTTAATCTTCTTAGAAAAATTTATTCTAATTTTAATTTTCCATTATGATTAGAGCATTTTTTCACTCTAATTTTCTTGATGCACTGACAAA
The DNA here is from genome assembly GCA_963277665.1 of Viscum album. Lineage (NCBI taxonomy): Eukaryota > Viridiplantae > Streptophyta > Magnoliopsida > Santalales > Viscaceae > Viscum > Viscum album. Next base: position 762,111,103 of record OY728165.1, read on the forward strand.
CAAATCAGAACTCAAGAAATCCCGTTACGTTGCTCTGTACCAATTGAAAAACCAATATGATCATTCTAATTTCTTTATTATGATGAAGACAACATATTCTTCAATACAATGTCTCTTGAACCATATCTTAATAAAAAAAATACTTGGAATGAAATCTTTTTTCTTCTTTATCTTGACCCACTTGTTATGAAATACAACCAACAATTCATATTTATGGAAATGGTTTACTAAATTTTTGATTGATATATAAATTTCTTTTTGTATTGGCCCCCAAAAAATTTACTTCTTTCCTTTTTCATTGGTCTGAAAAACACCAAACAAAAAAAATTCTTCATTTGATAATTATGATAGAATACAGAGTATAATGGATTGGTATCCGTAGATTAGACTCCAAAAAATTACTTCTTTTTAAATATGATACCAATAAAATTTCAACACTTAACTTCTTTCTATTTTATGATTAAAAACCCATAAAATTATTTTTATAAATAATTAAATCTTTTGGATTTTGGTCTAACTGAAAATCACGACCTTCAGTTTCTCTCATTAAGATCAAGAAAACCTACCCAACCTTTAAAAAAATCCGAATACGATGAACTTACACAGATGATTTAAGATTGGAAAGCTTCAAAAACATTTTTCTTCTAAAACCTTGATCTTGGAATCATGAATTACTTTATGGATTTGAATACATTGAATATTATCTTTAGCATCATCTGACTTATAATGGAAATTATTTTAACCTCCCATTCTTACATCGATATCTATATTTACTTCCAACCCTAAATATGGTTGGAAGCATTTTTATCACCCTTTATTTCATCATGCTATCATCATTATTTTTTACAAATTTCTTATGATTTTTTTTATAAATACAAAACAAAAACTTTTATTATATTTCTATTGGATCCATGATGAATTTGATTCTCCTCCTCATTATGATCAAAAAATAATTCCAAACCCCATGTGAGTCTGATGATCCTTTTGTTCCAGAAAATATTCTTTTGAATACAATGGAATTTTTTAAGAATTATGAGTTTCAAATCAGGAATATGATTGTTAGTCTAATATTCACCCAAAAAAAGTGAGGTGATTTCTCCTTCTTAGATAATTCATTTATAATAAAAGACAATTCCTGAATATGATAATCTTCTTTATCAGCTTGGTTCTAACAATTTCGACTCTGATTGTGGTTAGGAAAAAACATGGAAATAATGAGGATATGAAATCTATAGATCCCACCTTTTATAGTAGGATCATCAAAATCTTATTATACATGACTAAAACACAACCATATATTGTATTTTCAACATGATTAGTTTCTTGCCTCCAATGTAATCTAAAGAAAGACAAATTTTTAGCTATTAAAAGAATCAATATGTATATTTAAGTACTCTCAATTTTGGATAATAATTTATAGTAGGAAGATAAAATGAATTGTACATATTTTTTGATGTTGACCAGTCTTAAAATGTAGGGTATAGAAGGCCCACAAGTGTTGAAGAATTGTTTATTGGAAACAAATGTGATGTATGGTTGAGGAATAAATAATAAATAACTTCTCTTAGTATGGACGAGAGAATAGTATATCTATACTAAAACGCTATACACTCAACTATTTTGGATGAAATAATAATAGGCTGATATTAGTGATGGGGTAAAAAAACTACTCGTGATTCACAATGACCACAAGAGAGTGATCAATCTTACAAATAATCTAGTTCAACACTCTCGTACCAAAAATATTGATATCAAATATCACTTCATCAATGAAAAAATTGAACGAGGTGTGATTAAAATAGATCATGTTGTAACTGATAACCAAGTCGCTTACATCCTAATTTAGCCCTTGGAAATACCAATGTTCGAGAAACATCAGTGGAATTTTGATGTTCAAATACCTCCTATTGTATGAAGAGGTTACATTTACTCCCTCTCCCCATTTGTGTTAACAATTTTAATCTTTTTGTGGATGTGATACAGGTACACAGGGGAGATACGATTCATGGGGTGTGTGTTTTGAGAACTAAAAGTTCAAATAAGGTTTCTTTAAGTTAATTTTCAAAGGGGGAGATAAGTGGAATTCAATGATTTATAGGTTTGTAGGATTTGGTTGGTGATCTGTCAAGGAATGAAATTATATTTTTACAATATTTTCTACACTAATCTTTTCTCATGTAGACTTAGAGTTATGGATGACCTATTTCAAACCTATCATATTTTTGATCGAGGATTGTACATTATAGGATTTTTCTACAGATTATCAACAAACCCAATGAGAGAGATTATTAGAACCAAATACATTCATAATATGTAAAAAAGTGTATTTTGGGTTTGTTATCAATCCACACTATGGTTATTTAGGTATTTTTAAAGTAAAGTGATCTTACAATACAAATTTATTTATTGTTGAAGGTGGAATTATTTACCTATGTTTTTAAATTTTTTTGGATCTCATAATTCGGAGGAAGGAGGAAGCTTCATGAAAGTTGGAGGTTCAGGTTTGTCTCTTAGAGATATGGTAAAGGCATGAGTTTTGTGGAGTTATGGAAAATCATGAATTTGCAATGAAAAGATTATGTTCATACGACTACAAGAATCATCAAGAATTCACACTAGGAAGGCGTATCTATAGAACTAAAAGAAACTTCTAGAATAAGAAATTTTCACTAGAGATTTTTGAATAAATGATCTTTTTGAACAAGACATAAGTGGTTCATGAAAAGGACATTGGGATATAGGGATATTTGAGAATATTTAAGTCTATAAATAAAATCCCCACCTTCATTTGAAATATGGAGAGAAATGGAGAAAATGATGAATCACTCCAAATTCATAGAGTCTGGGAGATTTTCAAATCAAGAACTCATCTCAACCTTAATAATTTTAAAAAGAATGGTTATGTCTCAAATTATTCTAAGGATTTTTAGAAATAAGAGTTTCATGAACACTGGGAGTTTTTTAAAGACTTAGTGTTCTATCAAGGGTGGGTGGTTTGAAAAGGTTGGTAGATCATGAAGAAGGGTAGATTCATGATTGTGTGTGTGTTATTGAACACTAGTATAACTTTGAAACATAAATGGTGTTTCATGAAGAAAGTTATCTTTGAAAAAAGTAGTGTTGAAAATATAGTTTAAGTGAACAATGATTTTTAGTGTATTAACCCATGAATACGATGAAGGAAGAGTCTCATGATAATGAGGGACAAAATTAAATGCCTAATTGACTGATGTGACCTTCAAGTCATTTGATAGAATAATATTTAACCTATGGCAGTGACCTAGGGGGATTCTATGGATGTGTTCTAAGGGAGGTAGTGTATTATCCCTAAAATTATTCTAAAGGAAGTGTGCCTGAAACAGAGTGACAATCTCTGATATTCTGTACTCCATAATAACTTGTGAAGCTAAGTGGATTTGTGTATGACTAAATCACTGTTGGTGTTTTCTCTTTATACCAGCCCTTAGTGGTGAGCCAAGTAAAACTACTATGTTGTATCAGTACATATGAATGATTAATAACTACATGATTCCATCAGAAATGTGTTACGAGTTCCTACCAATGTGGGAACAATATCCTTACTTTAAAAGAAGAATTTGACACCTTGATTCACCTCTACCCTATTAGGGTGTTATAGGGTCCTATAATGAGAACATAACCATTAATAGAAATTAAACATATCAAATTTCATTAGATATTCCAATCTATAAATGTGTATAATGATCCTTAGATTTATGTTTTATATTAATGCATTTCATGAGTCATGAAAAGTAATTAATTAAAAAAATACATGACTACATTTGATATTGGCGAAGTAAGATATTTTGGGGGTGTCATGAGTGATATTTCGTTAATGAATATGTCTATAAAGAATATTCACCTTCTATCTTTATAGAAGTTTATATCTGAAAACTTTTTTTGGAATGGAACTTTCGAAATAAAATCTATGTCCATGGTGTTTTGATGAGTGCATTTTATATTTTCAAAGAAATACATTTCAAATATATTGGTTTATGACAGGAGTATGCAACATGTTTGATGAGTTATCAGGGCATATAAATTATATTATATATGGAGCATTCATATGTGGTTGTTGTCATTGTAAATTAATTTCTTACTTAATGGGTTCCTTTATGTATTGTTATATACTAATTTTAGACTTTAGGAAAGCCATCCTAAGTGCACTAAAGAAGACTCTAATATGGTTACACAACTTGTGTTTCCATTGATACTAATTAAATTTTATTTGAATTTAACCATTGGAAAAAATAAAAATTTCTTGAGTAAGGAATAATATTTGTTCAGGATTTTGCAGATCACATATATTTAGTCACTAGTTATATTTGAATTAGAATATATGTTTGCATTGAATTATTTTTCACCAAGTAATAAATGATATTTATTAATTTATTTAATAAATATTTATATAGTTTTCTGAATATTAAAATAAATATTTCTTAAAAAATTCATCAAATAAAACATTTATTTATTTATTTTAATTATTTACAATTTTATAAATAAATATTTATATTTATTTAGTTACATGAATACCTATTTTTCAAATGAATAATATTTATTTATTATTAATGGATCGATAATTATCAAGGAGGATAGTTGATTTAAGAAGGGATTGATCATGAAAATGATACAAGCATAAAATATCATAAAATAAATATTAATTTATTTTTTTATAAAATAATATTTAACAAATTCATGTTATTATTATCATTATCATCTGAAATATGTTAGATTTATTATTTTATTAATGGAATTTGTGAAATTATCAATATTAAACCCTATCAATATGTAATCATATCTTATAGTATTTGGATGGAGGTTGAATAGATATAATTTTACCTAATAACTTAACCCTAGAGAATCATCTTAGAGAACATCTATAGGGTTCTCTCAAGACTGAGAGGATTACAAACCTTCCTCCCTCTTAAGATCAAGAGAGCAAGAGACAATATCTTTATATAAAAGGAACACTTATTATGAAAAAAATGTATAATGTTAGATGGTAGATACCTCAACACTAACACTCGTAGATTCATCTATGATGTTCCAAGATAAAGTAGCACATGTGGATCACAACTAGAGAAATTATAATTTGGATCATCATAACACAATGATAATACAAACTGAACTGGGTTTAGATGACCAGCATTTACATATTAGAACGATCTCAAGATCAAGGTATTATTTTTTTCTTTAAATTAATTATAATTTTAACAAGAAGGGGACCTCTCTCTAGTGTTGTAAAATTATTTTGTAATGCTTTATTAGGTCTATTCATGATAATTTACATTTAATTATCATGATCTTATGTATTATTCATTGGAAATGATGAAAAACCATTCTTGGGTAGGATCCCAAACAAATTCTACAATGCCTAAAACCAAAAAGTGGTATCAAAATAGTCACATTGAAACTTATAATTATTTAATTTTTTGTCAATTTATAACCACAATTATTATATTAGTTTTCATTTTTGATTTTCATTCATAATACATAAATTTTAGATTACTTGTTTATTCACGTTTATGTGACTAAGAACACATAAATAACATATGATTATGCATAGAGATACCATATGGGGGTGGTAGTGGTCCTAGATTGACGACGTGGTTATATGCTATATAAGAATATTACACACCGTGTAACCCAGTCAAAACCACATGTTTCCATGGTTACACCAATCATGGAATTCCATGTGGGAAGTCTTTATATAGCATATAAATTCACATTTATTACACTATGTGAATACTTCTAGGTGGAACATAGTTTCTAGGTTACATGAAATGTAACTATTGCACATTATATGTAATTCCAACATGTTGTTGTGGTTATGTAATTAAATCATGTGGAGTGAAATAAATTTAGACGCAGTGTGGTACATGCAATTTGGATGACACATAGCCATATATATTATATAGTGTGTCGTTTGTGCACAAACCATGTAATGTAGTATTATCTCACATGGATTAAATATTGAATACCTAGGCATGTAGTATGTTATTTTTAGAAGGTAATTACACACCATGAATCTCATTTACACACTTTTTATACCTTATGCATTTAAATGGAGAATAAATTGATCCATACTGTATATGCATATACTTTATTACACAAAAAGAAAATTAATTCAAACACTAAAACATAACTATAAAACATATAACTGATGTGAACCCCTTGTGAAATGGTTTTCCTATATATTAAAAAATCAATTAATTTTCACATATTTTTAAACTACACACTATATATGGTCTTTTAATAATCCATGGATGTTATACAAGAATTTAAAGTGGTACACTCAGTATAGGATAAATGTGTGTTGTGTGTTAATACGCGAAGAGCTAAATACTTGACTTGACATGCATAAAAATACATCAAGTATATTTGGAATATCATGTATGCCTATATTATGTGTTAGTACATTGTATACAACAAAGTCCATTCATGGTGATAAGAGTTCGGATGGGTACACACCGTGTCGACACTAAGTACACACTGTGTACATAAGTAATCTTAAATAAAAATTCATTAATTTGATTTAATTAAAATTAAAACGGATGAGAATATTATGTTTCTTCAAAACTTCTTGGATTAAAATTTATGATAAATATATAAATACATAATTAGATAAATATTTTTTAATTCAAGATAAAATTATCTAAATTAATTAAGTAATTTAAAATGAATCTAAGATTGTATGAATGGGATGTCATTGCATGTGTCTGATTGATCACAAGATTTAACTGACCAATGTATGTGATGGTGTCAATTTAATTTAATATTAGGACATGGGTTTATTATGTGGTAACACTTTTTTAAATAAGATGGCCTACATGTTCTATCTCCCACATTTATTATGCAAGACTTATGAGTCCATTGTTTATTTTATGTATCCCATACCCCATGTTCCCTTGAATTGTGTGTGAGTAAGACTTGTAAAGGGTGGATCTCCAAGGAGAGGAGGTAGTAAAGAACTTGAACTGAGGTAAAACCAACTGATAAGGTGAACTTATTGATGGAGTAATACTATGACTTGATCTAAGACCATCTTAAGGAGTTCTCCTCAGGCCATAGGTTGATTTTTTATTCACTCAAAAAATAATCCACTAAAATGTTCATGATCAAGTCACTTTATTTTTTTCTTAATTTTTAGGTAAAATGAAATTTAATTAAATATTTATTTTTATGCTAGGATATGATCACATTAAATAAATAATATTGTAAAACATGTAATTTTAAATCAAATAAATTGATTAATCATAAAATATTTAACAACACATGCTTAGTTAATTATATAAAATATTCAAAATATTAACAAGAAATGTAAGGGATAAAATATTTAATTTTACATATATATAAATAGAAATACCTCAAGTAAATATTAAGTCATTTATTCCTTAAATTAAATAGGTTTTGAATGGAACCATAGTTCAAGGGAATTATCTCGATGATGTTAGGGTGATTACAATTATCATGAAGATCTTGATAAATTTTTAGGTTGAATTTACTAAGTGAGCATCAAGGGTTGACTACCAAATTATGAATTTGTGTAAATTGGAGTCAATTCTTGAGGAAATCCAAAATAGCATTTTTGGATTACAGAGTCCACTCATTGGATCATGTATTTGTGAGTTAGTAGTTAGAAATTCCACCAACCTAAATATCATTGAATAATTTTTCAGGCCAAAGTATGGATTATGTGAAGGGAAATATAGATTCTTTATACTAGAATGTCCATGTGATAAGATATTCTAATTCCAATGGTGAAGGATATAGGTACTTGATAAATTCATTGGAGGCTAATGTAATAATTAAATTTATTTTTCCACAAATAATAATTAAATATAAAGTACATATAAATTTATTTAACTACTGTAGATTATAAAATTGAAAGTTCATCAACTATGATATCCTTGAGATGATTCCTAGAAAAATACTATTTACTCCCTAACACAAACTTCCATGAGTGGTATAGTCATTTATAAACTACATTACCCTGGGAGACTTTATGTTTGGTGCTGTAATCCCTTATTCATTTTATACCACATCAACAATCAGGTGAAGGTGAAAATGTAGCTTTCTAGAGATATATAGAGGATGTATGTTATGTTTGTTACATCATACCATTAGTTATATCCATAGAGGTGATGATATAACATGAGGAATTATATTCTTACACCATGATATTTTATATTCTATCACACTAAAAGGGGAGGGAAAGGATAGAGATAAATGTGATTTTCACTACAATATATCAATATAAACCGGAAGATGGATACTTATCCAGTTATCATGGCTTCAAATTTCTGTAGTAAATTAGTTAATTAGAAAAAATTTTCTTGCATTTGGATAAGAAATTATCCATTAATATCATTTTATCATCATTACCACCATGGTTATCCTTATTTATCAAAGACTATATGAACAATATGGATGATTTTATTAGGAAATTTTTGTGTATACCTCTCCAGATGAATTATGATTTGTGGGAACAATGTTAAACACTAATTATGATGAATAGAATGAAATACAAGGTTGAAAATACCATGTATAATGTAATTCAAGTGGTTCCTTTATAATGAAATTGGAAGAGACAAAAGATTCCAGTTGAGAGCTGCGAATGATAGCCATCTTATTTTCATGTGGCTAGAATGGTCATTAGAAACAAATTGAAATTTATTTAATAATATGAAAATAGTTTCATCTACTTAAATTATGTTTTTTATTAAAATTATTTTATACTTTCTTGGGTATAAAAAATATAACATTATGATCAACATATTAGTATTCAAATATAGTAACCATGTAAGTACAAAAAGTTGAAGTATTATCAAAAATAGAAGAAAAATGATTCCTAGATCAGTGTAAAGAATAAACTAAATTCAATATAACATGATAGATTTAATTCAAACTATTGTTTTATATTTATTATCAAGGAAAAAATTATATAAATATGTATTTAAACACGATGAGACATCATTTTATATTTGAAATGAATGTTTTTATAGTATTTCATACCTAACTAATAATACAATAATTATTCAATATGTTAGGAACCATCCCAATGGGTCGCATTTCGTGACTCCCCAAGACCTCCTTCAATAGGCTAGGGTCTGGTGACTAACACCAAGTAGACATATCAATATCATTGTGGGAATTTAATATGTACTTACACACACACATCTCAAATCCCAAAAACTGATGAAATGTAAAATCCACTAATAAATCAATGCATGTTTACCACTATATCCCAACCAACAGAGTACGACATGAAAGTAAAGTAAAGTAAAACTTGTCCAAATACACACCCACCAAAAGAAGTTTATAACAACAAGTCCAACCTATAAGAAAAGGTTCCAGGACCACTTTCTATTACCATAGGAACACACATAAGCCTGCCAGATCTTAGATAGCTCTATCCGGCCCAGGTCTTCCTTGGAATCTGTCAAAAGGTCGCTCATCTACACAAGAAATGACACGTTCATGAAAAGCCCATGTAGGGGGTGAGTATAACAATACTCAGTAAGACACCCTGAAACTACAAACAAATAAAAAAAGTAAGATAAAGTTATCTCTACATAGTATATGTTTAAAACATAGATAACAATATAATCTATATATATTCGAACCAAGAAACACTATCTAGTGATAAGTCAGAACTACCACAAACCAACAATAGGGATTCAGTATGAAGATTCCATAAAGCCCTCATCTAGGAGAACACACTTTTGAGTCTGATAGAACATATGAAATCTATCCAAGAAGTACTATTCATAAGAAACCATAATGAGAGAGAGATAGATACACAGATAGATCTGAAGAGAGAGATATGACACAAAAGTTTAGGATCACAGCTAGGGCCATGGGATGTTACCAACAACTCCATCTGGATGAACCCTTAGAGTAGGGGATCAACACTGGGTAAATTTGGTCACTTCAATACTAAGGATTCTATTTAGGACATGAAGAAAGAATTGAGGATCCAGAATGAGGCCTCTCAGGGGATTCCAACAACTCTATCCAGGAAGTCCTGATGAAGGGATCATACTTCTATGAGTAGGAAACGATACGCACCAACCTTCTGGGAAGTGATAGGGGGAACAAAACCTGATGAAACTTTTTCAAGATATGGTGGAAAAGAGATTAAATTCATGTAGAAAGGTATACATGGTGTGTAGTAGGGTATCACACCATGTCCCTTGACCTTGAGTAATGCCTGTGTACAATGTCCCATGTCATTCCAGCTATTTCATGTAGAATATGGGTACATAATGTGTAGAAGAAGTCACATACTAGGTCCTTCCATCTAAGGTCCACCCGTGTACTCTGACCATGTTCTATTATACAGTGTCAGCCTATGTATCATGACTCATTTACTAGTACATAGGGTAATCCATGTACTTGGTATATGTCAAGTCGTGTGGGGGAGTATTGGAAACCCATGTACTCTTCCCCGTGTCCATGTATCTTCCAAGATACACACCGAGTCTCTGGGAAGGTCCTACACACCATGTGATGAGGTCACATGCCATATGAAATTTAACTAAATTATTAAACCCTAGTATCCACTCATTGGGGGCCACACACCATGTAAACCTGGGTTACATGCTATGTTCATTGAGATTTTCTAGAATCTGATGTTCTTTCTCCACACGCCTTGGTCGATCTCCCAGATCCTCTTTTGGTGATCTTTACACCTCGAAACATCATATTGAATGTAACATCATCACCCTAACACTGAATCTAGGTGTTTAAGGTCTTTGATCAAGTCATAAACCCATTTTGATCCATTTCTATGCAAACTTTTCAAAGAACAGTTTCATCCGATTCAATCCAATTCATCTGTCATTGTCACCGTCACACCTCCTTTAGGTCGTCCCATTGCTAGATCTTCAATTTTGGATTGTTTCACTAAGAAGAGAAAGTGAAAAAATCATTCTTTATTAACCCCATGAATAATAAAGAACTCATTGAAAAAAATGGGGGTGAAAATATTCACAAGAAACAAACCCAAGGAATGAACCTAGACCATTGTTCATTCCGACCTTGATCTTTGGAGATAACTTAATTCCCCATAAAAATCTCAATAATCCACATCAAGGTGAAACACATTAAAATACATGGTCTCTTTCCCCGAACTTGAAAGGCCTCCTCTGCTTTTCAGCATAAGATTTATTATAGCCCTCTGTTGTCTCCATCAACACCTGGATGATCTTAACCTTCTCTGTAGTAGCTCACACCAACTTTGGGCCCATGAGTTCTGACTCTCCTATGTCAGTCCAGAAAAGTGGTGACCTATGGGGTCACCTGTACAAGGCCTTGAACGGTGAGATACTAATGGTGGAGTGGTAGCTGTTTTTGTATGAAAAATCCACCCAAGGTAGGTGATCCTACCAACTATGGCTGAAGCCCAACATGTAATCCCATAGAATATCCTTCATAACCTGAATGCTTATCTCTATTTGGAAATCTGTCTATGGGTGAAATGCTGTTCTCAAGAATAACTAGGGCCCAAACACCTCCTATAATCCCTTCTACAATTGATATGTAAATAGATCATCATGATATGAAAAAATTATCAATGGAAATCCATGGAGTCGAACTATATCTTGAATGTAGAGGTGTCCCAAGATCTCTAATGAAATCTCCTCTCAGATAGCTACAAAGTGGGATAACTTGGTGAGTCGGTCAACAATCACCTAGATGGCATCATGTCCCCTGGACATACGCGGTAAACCAGTCATAGATTCCATCGATGTTCCATACCAATTCCATTCTGGAACCTCATGGGGTTGGACTAAACCCACTAGAACCTGGTGCTCAGTCTTCACTTGATAATTGGTAAGGAATTGAGAAACAAAATCTATAACTCCCTTCTTCATTATAGGATACCAAAAATGATATCATAGGTCCTGGTACATCTTCGTCACACCTATATATACTGCTAAAGGGGATATAGGAAAATACCTCAAAACCTCCTACCACAACCCAACTGATACTACTATACATCCTCTAAAAAGGAGGATGTGCTCCGCACCTTATGAATATCTATCAAGAGCATGCCCTATGGATATCTACGAATATAGAGTCTGGTAGTCGTTATCCCCAATATTTTCTTCCCTAACTTTCTATAAGAGTGTAGGGGTAACAACCATTGACCCGAGTTATGCTTCTCCATATCCATCCACAAAGGACAACTATAATGAGTCCAAATACTCTGATGACTATTTAAAAAATGTGAACTAGACCTCCAAATGAGAGAATCTACCACCATGTTCTCCTTCCCAAGAATATAAAAAATCTCAATGTCATAGTCCGGGAGGAACTCTATACATCACCTCTGTCTCAAGTTCAGACTCTTCTGAGAGAAGATATACTTGAGACTCTTGTGATTAGAGTAGATGATAAACCACTCACCCATCAGTTAGTGTCTCTACATTTTTGATGAAAAGACTACCATTGCTAACTCAAGATCGTGGTTCATGTAGTTCTGATCATGTGGACTCAATTAGAGTATACCATAGGTAATCATAACTTGGCTCTACATCATGACACAACCAAGCCTGGTACCTGATGCATTGCTGAGCACTACATACTTGACACCCACCTTTGAAAATCTCATGTTTGGAGCACCCATCAAAATATTCCTCAAATGATGAAAGGCCTGTTATAATTTCTCATTCCATATGAAAGGCTACCCCTTTTGATTCAAAAATGTCATCACTATGGATATACTAGAGAAATTAGGTATGAATCTCCGATAATATCTTACTATCCTAAGGATGCTCCTATACTCCATCACACTCCTAGGTGGATCCCATTATAACACAGCCTCAACCTTTCTTGGATCTACAACCACTCAATTATATGAGATGTCATGTCCTAGAAAGTGGACTGATTGAATCAAGAACTAGTATTTCAAGTGTTTCCCATAGAGCTGGTTCTCTCAGAGCACATCCAAAACCATCTTTAAGTGTCTCGTGTGATTATATTCAGATGTTGAGTACACAAGGATATCATCTATGAAGACCATAATGAATCATTCAAAATAAGGTTTAAAGATAGGTTTCATGAGTCCCATGAACACTACTAGGGTGTTTGTCTCACAAAAAGGAATCACCATGTTCTCATATTGACCATAACAACATCTGAAATATGTCTTTGGTATATCCTCATCCTGCACTCATAGATGGTGATATCATGATCAAATATCAACCTTTGAGAACCATTGTGACCCTCCCAACTGATCAAAGAGGTCATAGATCCTTGGTAGTGGATACTTGTTCTTTACGGTCATCTAGTTCAGGTGCTGGTAGTTCACACACAATGTCAAGTTCCCATCTACCTTTTTGGAAAACAATACTAGGGCCACCCAGGGTGAAACACTGGGTCTCACTAAGCCCTTCCAGTTCAATTCCTCTAACTACACCCTCATGATACAAAGCTATATAATCCATAAAATATGTTGGTGCTTATATCGATGCAATCTTGGGGTGTAAATCAATACATAAGTCTATCTCCCCATGTGGAGGTAATCCTGGAGCATCTTAAGGAAATAAGTCCTCCTGATCTGCCACCACTACTAGAAACTAGAAATTCATAACGTCTACTACACTAAGGGTTAGGCTAGCCAACTGATGAGTAATCAGCTACACCCTCATATGATTGAATCTAACATGTGAAGCCTGGTTTTCCTTTTCACCAACACAGAAAAACCTCATTTTATCTCTGCAGACACACCACATCCTTCTCCTAGAATAGTAAATCTAGGAATGAACTGTGGATTACCAATCCATACCAAGAATGATGTCATAAGGTCTCAACCCTGACACTGAGTGGTTCCAACCCAAACTCTCACCTCTAAGGGTATGTTTAGACTTTCAGCACAAAAGTTTGATCACTGAGAGTTCTCTAGTAGGTGTCTCCAAGCATAAGGGTCGAGTTAATTGTTCAACCAGAATCTCAAGGTTTCAAACAAGATATGTGGTGAGAAGTGAATTAATAGGACCTGTGTCTATCAATACAGTAGGTAAAGTAGAAGAGAAACAGATTGCACCTAGAATAATTCTTGGATCCCATGGATCATATACATCTACTGCATATAACTTCCCTCGCGCCTATCCTGCATCTCCATGAGCCTGGAGCGGACCTCCTAGGGGTGGTGGTGGTAACAAGTTGAAATGTAGACCACCTCCTGCTGCTCTCCAAAATCCTCTACTATATCCTACACCCTATGTATCTACCTTATCCTATTTCTATCTCTACATCAGATCGCCATTCACTATATCCCTATTAGTATCACAATGGATCAGATAATCTCTAGAGTGATATCCCCTACCATCACATAAATGGAACTGAAAATCCCTACACTGACAAGACTCAACCTGTGATCCATGAGCTATATATCATCTATCCTAGAACCTCATCCTAAAATGTCTCCCACATCTAGGTCCCTAAGACTAATGTTGGATCCCATTTGTTGAGGTCTATGCTTCTTCTCCTCCACTGATGACTATTTCTAGCTGTATCTTCTCAGCCAAGAATATTTCAACCACCAAAGCTCACTCAATAACCCCAACATATGTCAGATTTCATAGAGGTATAAAACTAGTTCGGATGTCCCCATACAAACCTTTCTTAAATGTCTGACCCCTGAAGTAATAATATTTAGCCATATCCATCGAGTACCTAGAGAGTTTAGTGAACCTCGATGAATAATCATCCATTGTCATTCTACCCTGTTGGAGATGAAAAAGCTCATGTATATACACAAATCTCAGCATAATTGGTGATAAATCCTCCTTAAAGAGACACTCAAACTCTATACATGAAAGAGTCACCCCATCACGAGCCTAGATAGCCAAAATCCACCATCTACCTACCGAGCCATGTAGAAGGCTCACCGCCAGGACCACCATCTGATCCACCAATGTCCTGAATAGATGGAAAACTTAGCTCACCACTTGAATCTAGTCCTTAGCCACATGAGGATTGGAATAACCTTAAAACCTGAGGGTTCTCTATATTTGAATCATTTTAAGCACACTCAACCTATGCCCCTCATCTTCTAGAACTTTGGGAACCACGTGCTACTCCAGAAGTGGCAGTATATCTATTTCACCACCTATAGGTGAAATCTAGGGTACTGGTTCCTATATCAAATTCTCATCACTGTGGGGGTCATCCTTATGACCAAGCTATTGAATCCTAGGTGGTATATGTATCAGGTGTATCCTGTAAGAAAATAAGATGTACCACATTCAATGAGTATATCTTGAGAGATGACTCAAGAAGGACATTGAACCACAACACATTATTATACGATGCATGTACCATTATTTTCCCTTCAACCAGTGTTCTCATGTACTAAGTCGAAAATAAGGTTATCAGAGTCCTGGTGTTTGGATATGTTGGCCACCCGAATAACACTAGAATCCATGGCATGGATTCCAAACGCGAAACACTTAAAACTATTTCCCCAAACCAACCTAACAGACTCCTAGTCCTATATTATAACCAACCAAATATGACACCACTCTTTCATGACCCATCCTAGTGTGTCCTGTGCCACGACTCCCCAAGACTACGTCTAATAGTCCAGGGGATGGTTACTAGCATTGAGTAGGAATATCACTAACATGGGAGGTATTACCTATGTACATATACGCACACAAACATATCCATGATCACAAATGATTAAATGTACAAACCAATAAGAAAAAAAATTCATTCTTACCACTAGGTACCAACCAAAAAAGTATAAAATGAAAGAAAAGTAGATTAAAACTGGGCCTAATACACTCCCATGAAAAGAGGTATGTAACCCCGAGTCCAACCTATAATAAAAGGTACTAGGACGATTATCTATCACTTTGTGAACACACATCATCCTTCCTGATCTCACAAATCTCCATCTGGTCCTGGTCCACCTATGAATTTATCAAAAGGTCTCTTGTTTGTATAAGAAAAAACATGTTTGGGAAAATCCTATGCATGAGTGAGTATAACAATACTCAATAGGACACCCCAAAACCTAAAAGAAATGCACAAAGGAAGATACAGTCAGCTCGACATGGTATATGTTTACAAAACATATAAAAAGAATTCCGATATATACTTTAACGAAGACACATAGTCTAGAGATAAGTCAAAAATACCACATACCAACACTAGGGATTCAATATAAAGATTCCACAAAGCAATCTTTTGGGAGAATACATTCCTGAGTCTGGCAGCACTGATGGAGTCCATCTGAGAAGAATTTTTCATTAGTAATGGTCATGATAGAGAGTGGGATATACCGATAGATCTAAAGAAATAGATACAATACAATAGATGAGGATCATAGCCTGGGCTATGGGGTGATACCAAAAACTCTATCTACATTAAACCGCTAAGTAAAAGATTGACGCTCGGTGAAGTGGTCAAGTCAATACCAAATAATATCCATAGGTAATGAAGAATGAATAGAGGATCTCACACCATCCCACTCAGAGGATTTAAATGAATCTATCCTAGAAGTCATACTAAAGGGATCATACTCCTATGAGTAGGAAATGATACCCACAAACCATCAGGGAAGTGGTAAAGGGAGCAAAACCTAATGAAAATTTTACTAGATATTGTGGAAAAGATATCAAATACTTGTGGAAAGGTATAAATGACATGTATTAGGGTCACATGATGTGTCCCTTGACCCCAAGTTCTACTTGTGTTCAAATGCCCATGTCATTCCAACTATGTCATATAGAAGATGTGTACACGATATGTAGAAGAATTCACACACTATTTCCTTCCATCCGGGGTCCACCCGTGTACTCCAAGCATGTGCCAATACATGTTGTCAACCTGTGTATCACTTCCCATGTACCAGTACATGGGGTAGTCCATGAACTTGGTCTAGGCCAAGTCCTGTGGGGGAGTACATGCCGTGATGGAAAACTATATACTCCACCTCATGTCCGTGTATCTTCTGAGATACATTATGAGTCTCTTGTAAGGTCCTAAATGCTGTGCGATAAGGTCAAATGCTATGTGGTGTTAACTAAATCCTAAAACCCTATCCACCACAGAATGGGGGCCACATGCTGTGTAACCCCGGGTTACACGCATTATTCATCAGGATTTTTCATAATCTAGTGTTCTTCCTCCACATGCCTCAGTCAATCTCCCAGATCCTGTTTCTATTATCCATACACCTCAAAACTTTAGATAAAATGTTACCTCATCATCCTGACATTGAATCAAGGTGTTTTGGGTATTCTATTGGCTCATAAATCCGTTTTGATCCATTCTAATGAAAACCACTCGAAGAACAGTTTATTCCGATTTGATCTTATTTGTGTATCTTCATCACCATCACAACTCCATCAGGTCATCCTAATGTAGGATCTTCAATTTAAGATTGTTTCACTAAGAAATGAAGGTGAAATGATTATTATTTCATAAACCCATGAAGAATAAAGAATGCGTAGAAAAAAATTGGGAGAAAAGATTCACAAGGAACAAACTCAAGGAACGAACCTCAACCGTTTTTCATTCCAATCTTGATCCATTCTCATAAGAATGATCAACAAATCTGCATCAATATAATAATCCACCATGTAAATCCTTCAATTAAACCCATCCAGTAAGAATGATCAAACCACAGATCAACCAGTTCATTGGTTGGTCCACATTCATCAATGAATTCAATACTGGGGAATGAAAACCAAAATAATACATACTAACTTTTATTTGGGTCACTCACTAATGGAGATCAGTTGCTGCATCTTCATCTTTGGCAAGATATGTCAAGAAATGATTTCATCGATCATCGATCTATGATTTCATCACCGTTTCCTTGAGTGGTTTCTTTAGGGTTCTCTTGAGTGACTCCAAGAAATTCTTATGGTTGAGATCCTAACCCTAGATCCCTACCTAAATCCTAATTTTAAAAAAGAATCATCACCGCGTCACTGTGTCGATGAAATTATTAAAATAAAATAAATCCAAAATTTACTTTATCCATTAAAAAGTCCAAAAAATATTTTTCACAACTAACCCACACCAACCAATGTTTGGCTTATTTAGGGAAAATCAACTGTTTTGAAAGTAATGGTGACCTCATATTTCCATCCTAGTCACCTATTTAGAAGTTATTCCACTTTTTCCAAAAAATGGAATGCACACACTATTTAAAGTTTAATTTTTATACAAACATTTATTCCAGGAACCCCGAGCCTCAGAATCACACGCCGTCTCAGCACCTGGTCTTGAAATTAATTCCATATAATATTTAATAATAATAAATGGAAAATCCTAGAAATTACATAATCAAGTATATCGAAAGTCGATAATTTATTATGAATATAAATAATACTATGAGTACCTAATTATGTGAATATAAATATTTATCAAATTAAACTAATAGTACATAACAAGTTTATATTAGAAGGGTATTTTAGTATATTTTTTTCTAAATCACTAGGTATATTGAAAAACATACTATTAACTTTTAGATAAAGAAACCTTTAGAAATAAAGGTATGGTAAAAATATTCTCAAGTTATTTTAGTAATACCATATAAACTATTCAAAGGTGAAGCTATTGATAAATTCATATACTTTATGAGATTCCTTTAAGAAATTATAAGAATTCTCAATAGTGTAATTAATACACTTGGTAATGATATAAAATCCATTTGATGGACTTGTCAAAGTATATATTAAAAAAGTATTCATCGATCATTTATATTTGTAGTGAAGGTATTACCCAAATCACATTACCTTATACATAAAAGTATTATTTTTAGTAAAATTGATCAATGAGAATTTTTCTATGTATTGATAATTTTCTCTTTTTTTTCCAAGGAATGATTTTTAAAATAGAAAGAGAAACATCTAACTAGATTCTATAAAAATTATAAAGTGGTATTATATATGAACTTTGGTATGTAAATAAGTTTTTATTATCATATATAAAATTTTGGGCTGGTGAATCATTTGTCAATGTTATCTTTGAAAACAAAGTTACACCCAAAGTAACTAAGGTTATCTTTATAGAACACCCTATATAAACTAAATACAATAACCCATATAACCCATAAAATAAAATATTTTTAGTTAATATATTACCAAATTTTCTTGAGAGGGAGTACATATATAAAATATATAGTGGGAGGAAGATATAATTTGATGAACTTAGGGCCCATGACCCATGATATTTAAAAGTTGGTATAGGAAAACTAGTATCCACTTAGCTTAGTGGGAGAAGTTATTCTAGTGACACATCTTATATAGGATAGTTTTAAAAGGTGTAAATTATATTCAACTTGGTGGGTGATATATTATTCAATAAGAGTAATTAATTATACAATGAAGTAGTAATTGGAAATAA
Organism: Viscum album; assembly: GCA_963277665.1. Lineage (NCBI taxonomy): Eukaryota > Viridiplantae > Streptophyta > Magnoliopsida > Santalales > Viscaceae > Viscum > Viscum album. Next base: position 762,130,495 of record OY728165.1, read on the forward strand.
GATTAAATTGAAAAATTTGACTATAATTCTATACTAGAATCCATGAAATAAAATTAAGGGGTTCTTTATTTTTTTGTTTTTCTTGATTTAAGATTGTTAGTTGGTATTCAAGAAGGAAACAATACATGGATAGTCAAGATCAGAACAATAAATTATGATTGATTATTTAATGTTTTAACTAATGTGTAGGCATGGTATACATGAAAACCTATTAACCAATAATTATAATAAATCCATTTAAATTATATTTATCATATATTTTCTATGATAAATATATTAGAAAAATAGATGTCAAGGATAATTTCAGTAATAGAGACCCTATGGAAGTTATCTATTTGACATAACCAAAATGATTTGGCGAAACTAATGAATTCCGATTAACATATAGAGATTGAAAAAATCTATTTATGAATAACATCAATAATAGTGATCATAGAATATTATTTTGGAATGAATGAGTTCCATGTGTGACTACACGTGGCTAGTGGAGTGACGTTGTTTTCCAAGATAGATATGTTGATAACATATGAAAAAGTTTAATTAGTATTACCTATTCCTCTGACCATGAATAACATTTATCAAAGTAAGAATTAAAGTCAAAATCAATGTTCTAGTGAAAAATATCTATTTATATAGATCAAAGGGTTGATAAATAAAATCATAGTGCATATATTGAAAAGCTATTGAATAAATACCATATGAAACAGTTCCTAACTGAATTTTTTACCCATGTAACATGGCATGAAATCCCTCCAGAAGAATCTGAATGGGTATAAGAGGAGATTAAAAATAAAATTTTACAAGATTAGGTTCTTGGAATATATTTCATATTCCATGATATGTATATGTGTTTAATATTTCTAATGTTTAAAGAATAATAGGGAGTTATCAAACAAAATTTTTTTTTGCCACACGAGCTTATAATTGAAGATATTTGATAGTAGTCGAGAAAGTACAATTGGATGAGTTACTTGTTAATGGATAAATGGGAACACTAGGGTTTAAGGGTATATGAAATAAGCATCAATTAATATTATTTTTATTATAGTAAGGCTAAAGTAATATTCAAGAAATAATTATTATAAACTATGGTTTCTATATCTATAATAACCAAGTATCCTGCATCTTCTAATGCATCTTATGAAGTAGTTTACGAAATAACTATTCCAAAACTAAAGTTATACTAATGGTAAGAGTACTATAATTATTATGATAATATTTGAATATGAGATTAAAAAATATTTTTGGTTCTGAACATGGTAATAATATGGTGGATACTTAGGAATGTTACTACTTGAGCGATTTTCTTATGTTAGTAAGGTCACAATATTCAAATTTTCCATAATGACAAGTGGAGGAACCAACCCTATCCATGGAAGAATGTAGTGGGCCCAACAGTTTTAACTATTCACAGAAAAAGTAAGTATAACTTGTGAGAACTAACAAGATAGTTACTAATTGTCTCTAGTGAAAGTAAGAGTTTTTGGAAGTTGGTGCCCAAGAACCAACTACTTTATACTTTAGATTAGACATATATTCTATGATCAAAATATTATTTTAATATCTATAAAATGATGATTTTCCTTTTAAATAAAATATATTCGACAATGTCATTAAATTAATTATAATTTTATTATAAAAATATTCTTTCTCTAATGTTCGAGGATTCTTTTTTAATTTTTATTTAGGTTTATTCATGATAATTGAAATTTCATCATGATATTATTTTGTATTGTTCATTGTAAATTAAAAAAAACCATCATTGTGAAAGGAACCAACTGGCATCCACAATTGTCAAAACCTTCTTTATGTATACTTCTTTACCAATGTCTTTCATTAAGAAGAATTTTCGTAACCATATCTTTAGAAAATGTTGAATCCAGAAACAATTTTAAAAAAAATAGAATGTCATTTATACATAATACCATAAATGTCACAAAATTCCCATTAACTAACTTGTATACACAATAATCATCTACATTATTACTGGAATCAAACTCTTTGATTACATCACCAAACTAGATGCTCTAACTTTAATAAGATTATTTTAAACCATAAATAAATTATTGAGACTTAGAATTATTATAAGAATCATTTTATATATAAAAACAATTTGGTCACATCATATACATACCCTTGACTAAATTCATGTAAATTTAATTAGATTTAAAATAAATTTAATATACCTCATAATCATAATGAGTTGTTATAGCAATAAATATACAAATATAATTTATTATTACAATTGGAGAAAATATTTTTGTATATATTCAATACCATGAATTTATTTGAAACCCTTTTCCACGATGAATGCTATAGAGGTAGACACACTACCATCCATGTTAATGTTCTTTAAAAAAAATACTTATGCCATATGGGTTTGACCGCTTTAGGTGCATCAACAAAGTTCCAATCCTAGTGTTTGTATATTTAGTCCAACTTATATTTCCTAGAATTCATTCATTTTATTGAATCAAAACAATCAATGGAATCTTGGTAGTTATTAGGTTAATAATCTATACACATTTGTTATTTTTATATGTGAAATCAATATCTCTCATCCCCCTAAAAAATTATACCATACCTCTAAGGTTTTTATATAACATGTGTTAGTATTTCCTCCACAATTATGTTGGGTACTATCTTAACTTCCATATGAAGAACACTTCCTACTTTTTAGTTTTTAACTTCTCTAATTTCAAAATTCCACCCACTAAAACTTTGTTTTATATATTTATTATCAACTAATATACCAAATTTGGCCATAATCACATTGTGTTCAATGTGAATATAGAAATAATATCACATTTTTTTTCTTTATATAACCAAAAAATAAGAATTTTTATGATTTTGGGTTATGTTTATTAAATAATATACATTGTTTGTATTCTTTACAACCCAAAATACCCATAAAATACAAATTTGGATTTTTTAGACCATATCTAAAATGGTTTTTTTTATAATTAAATTATATAAAATGTGGTTAAATAGGAATGGAATAACTTCTAGAGCCTATCTGCAGAATGATACAGGAAGCCTACACTAAATATTTTTTGATCAAACCATGTTAAATTAGACATGATTCCTCCTCCAAAATACAATGTTCCATTATAGTGTTCCAAGAGGAGTGAGTTGTGAAATAATTAACAAATATTATAGATGATCAGTAAATAATTTTCTTAAGTATCAACCACACCAATCTGATATGATCATATTAATATTTCTACCTAGCTAATTATATTATTTTTTTGAAACACTTTTAATATTTCAAATGTTTCAAACTTATGTCTCATAGAAAAATCATAACTATAATGACTCAAGTTAGCAGTAAAGTTTATGATGTACCTATATCTACCACTATTTTGAGTACTCATTAGTCAACATACATCACTATATATAAGATCCATCAATCCTTTATCCTTTTCATATTTTCCACTAAAATGTGTTTTATTCATTACTCTAAATAAATAATACATTTATCTAATGATTTATAATTTAATGAGTTCAATAATACATATTTATGGAGTCTTTACATGCATTTATCATTTATATATCCAAGGTGATAATGACAAAGGTAAGTGGTTTTAGAGTTAACCATGACCTCATTATTATTATTTTTATAGAATGTATTATTCATGTATATAATATATAAACCATTCACCATATTCATAATTCCATAAAATATTTAATTCATGTATATATTATAAGTTTTTTTCTTATTAATGGATGAAAAACCCATCTTAAATAAAGAAGATACAAAAATTAAAATTTTATTTATTGAAGAAAAATAATAACAATTTTACAATTCTATAATTAATCCACTTAGTACACTTATATCATATGTGATTACCTTCAATTCAAAAAATATTAGTCCATTTATAACTTGTTTATATGCTTTAAGTTTATTTATTTCTCTCATATTTTTAATTCCATGTTTATCAACACAAATGTGGAATGCACACCTGGTATCCAATATACTTGAATTAGTATTAGGGAAATTAATTTCTATATAATTAAAATTTATATGATCAGAATGTTTTACTTTTAGAAAAATTCTAAACATTATATAATAATTTAAAATTATTTTATGATACATGCCTTTAAGTGACATAAAAGTTATGACCATGATGCATTAAATAATATATAACAATAAAAATATATGGGAAAGTATCATATTTTAAATCTTTTCATCAAGGAATTTTGATAAATGTAATCCCACTAAAATGATGAGCCCATACATCATTACCTTTATTGATTGAAGATCTATATTTTACTAAGTTTTTGTTCACTTTATCATTTACTCCATCACATAGGTGATAGGTAGTCAATAATCTAAATCATATTACATATTAATCTTGGATACTTTAATAGACAATTCATTTCAAAAATACATCATATAAAAGAACTCAACTCAATTCATTTGGTATCCTAGTCCCATTAGGGTAACTTAGAAAAGTGTAATCCAAAGGTCACATTTGAATAAAGTCACATAATCCTATTGGGGTTAACCATACCAAGCATGCCTTACCCAAGATAATCCCTGGGAACCTGAATTTATCACGACTTACCTAGTTGGTTGATCGAATTCTTGACATGTCTGTACTTTGGAAATAATATCACACTTATTATTCGAGTGATTTTATTAGTCTCACCTTTTTAATATATATCACATTCATATTAAATCCACAATTATTTCATCATATTAAATCATTACTATCTCATGTTTTCTTCCTATATGTATTCATTATTTTAACTAATATGTTTGGGAATCTCTATTCCATCTATTAAATTAATATATTCTAACTAATAATGTCTAATCCTTCTCAAAATTCCAAATTTGTATTATTCACCCAAAAATAGAGTCCATACATATTTTATCACATTTAAATGCATCCCCTGCATGAGGTACATGAATCCTTTTCATATAAAGGCTTAGAATTATGTGAAATAAAAATACTCACAAGATTAATCTTAGAGTGATAGGTTTCCAACCCCCTATTTTCTAGGAAATTATAAATCCTCTGGGACAATGATTAGTCTAACCCAAAATATCTCTTCTAAATGATACTTTACCCAAGGGATAATTATCTTCCATCACAACACTAATACCTAATATGATTAAAAATATAAAAAACTCTAAATATAATCTTATAACTTCATAAAAAACCAAATTCAAGGTAAATGAAAATGAAATATTATATTTTCACATATATTTTGTAGTTCATGACCTAGTAGTTTTATTTAAAAAAATTTATCACATAAATTTCAGAATACATAATATTAACATTATATAAATTTTTTATATACATGAATATTTAAATGAATAAATAAATAAATAATTTTTTTTATTTTTTTTTTCCAAAAAATGTCAAAATAAACCTTTAATGTTTTATTTATTCATAAAAATATTTCATTTATAACACCTAAAACTTATGTTTTATAAACAATTTATAAACAATAAGATTTTTTACAAAAAATATATTTTTTATTTTTATTCTTAATTTTATCCATATAATATTTTATGAGAGTTGACTACATTATCTATCATAATATGAAATTCAATCATAGTATATGATATGTGATTTCATTGGGGTCTGGTAGTGAGTGGAATTATATTTGATGATATCATCAATATCTCCATTACTATTTGATGTCTGGCTTTGAGAAACCTGGAAAACTATTCAAAACCTTTGATAAACCATATCGTCTCTTAAGAAATAGTGTGAAACCATAGGATTTGATGTTTCATACATTGTTGTTTATATAGTCATACCTGGAAACTATGTAAAACACTTAATCTCTTATTATGATATCCCATATCAGAAACACCGATAGAGAGATGCAACAAAGAACATTTAACCACATCATATAATATTTTATGATATATCCTTGAACATAATATGAAGATCATGCTCTTTATAGTAGAATTATGATAAACTTTTTATTCAATTATGAAGTTGGTTCTTATACTAGTGATGATTTTTTAGGAATATCTTATGCTCGTTGAATATCCAGATTAACACTAAATAATTGGATCTATCATTGTCAAAAAACTTTTAAATGAGAATATAATATAAACAGTCACACATCATGTATATAAATCTCCATATTAATGGATTCTATTTGATAGAGATTATATATAAACAACCAAGAAACAGTCACCTCTTTAGGTTGTAAACAAACCACTAGACTTTTTATATGCTAGGAGAGGACCCATTAGACTCTAAAGGCAATAGAAAATCTTATCATTGAAGAAAAATCTATAAAAATGTGGAATTAATCCTTGTTTTCGTATGAATAATGGCCAAAAACACCAACAAGAGGATCCAACCCCTTATATAGACCCCCTTTATTCATTAAAGGATGAAAAGTGTTAGTTTTTAATGTTTGGTAGCTGAAATACGTTACCATAACATAATATTATTGATGTATTATAACCATTTAATGTGTTAATTATTATAATATATATTTCAGATATTTGATGTACTAAAAACCATTTTTTAGTAGCAATACATCCGATATCACATATCTTAAGTCAAATCATAAAAAATGATACAAGACTTATATGGAAACAATGATATCACTGAATCATTTTTTTGAAATATGAATCATATGCATATCACATATTACACCCTAAGGTGAATCGTATAATACAATTAAATTATTTTAGTACATATCCAAAAATTTCCTATAAGAAAAATATAATCTATACAAACAATGAAAAGAATGATTTTACCTTAATTTCTTTTAGAAAATATTATATGATATTACACTTGTAGAAAATTCATATTTAGAGACCTATTATGAATAAAAAAATGATGGTTACTTTTTCTTGGTCTCTAAAGACTTAAAAAACCACAATTTTGTAGTATCTGAAGGTACAAATATACAAACATTGATTTAGGGAATTACAATAATTAATTTGGGTGTTTGGGGTGGTCGAGGTCATGTGACTTTGAGGAAATCAAACATGGTGGATGTGTGGTGGTTTTTTGGAATTAGGGTTGATTAGTACACCATTATATGTGGTTTAAGAGAATTGAGGGAAGAAAGTTTGGGGTTTTTGGGGGTGGTTGGGGTTATTGAGGATGGACAAGGGTTGTCGGGGGGGGGGGTGGTAGAGCTGCGGGGAAGTGGGAGGAAGTACAATCTATATTATTTGTTTAAGTATTAGCGATAAAAATTCAGTGTTTTTTTAATTTTACCTTCATGAAAAGATAAATATCTTACAGTGTAAGTTTCTTTTAATGTTTTAAAATTCCCTCATGAACCTTAACAATCCTCTAAAAAAGACTCTTAGAGATTTTTTCAGTCTATACAATTACTTACTTATTCTAAACATCCTTACCTTCCCCTATTATTTCTCCTTGGATACTCACGGGAGATCCATTTAGATTTATTATTTCAACTACTAATATAATAATATATTCTTTATATAAAATTGTTTTAAGGCCCAATCCATGTTTACAGTGAGATATGGTAACACTGATAATATTAATTTTTTCTTTGGGAGAAAATGTCTCATTATAATCAAACTAAAAAACATTGAGCTTACCCCTTTTCCACTAATCATGAATTAATGTTTTCAATGGTTCTATCAAATTTATATTTCCCTAAAAGAACCTATCTACATTCCACCAAATTGTTTCTCAGTGGAAAATGAACTGGATTTCATGTTTCATTCTTCTATAAGGGACTTTCCTCTTCCTTCATGGTATTATTCCACCTTAAGTTAGTTAAGGCTTCCGGTACACTGTTAGGAACATATACATTAGATAATTGTCTCAAAAAATATAAATTTGATTTGGAAAAGTTCTGGTATAGAAAAAATGGACCATAAGATTTTTAATTTTATTAGATATTCTAGGTTTAAAAGTTTTTTTAAGAATATCTCTAGGGAATATTTTTAAAAATTGTTTTTGAAGTGGTTTTAAATGTTATGGTATCTTAGTAATAGAATTATATGGATCAACCATTTCATACAATGTTATTACTTCTTATTATAATGAAATCAAATAAGAAAAAAATGATTCAATTAATAGATGAGTATCTTTAATATATAAGCTCGTTCATATTGAGTCAATGACTTATTATCTAGACCATTTTTAATATAAATATAATCACGAGTATGGATTTTTTTCTTCTAATTTCCCCCTGAATTCATAATTAGAGGAAAATACATCAAAATGTCATTGAAATTTAGATATATTATGATAAAAAACTATCTATTTAGAGTATGATAGCATTTATAATAATTTTTATAATGTTTTTGATAGTAATACCCCTAATGGAACCCATGCTACATCATCATAACACCTCAATTACACCTCCCAATCACATAGGGATGGCAAAAATACTGGGGTTCAAGAATTACATATAATGGAGCAAGTTTTCCATTTTTAGTCAATGTCATAATTCTATAAGGTATGTGTTTATTTATGACATGTACGACCTTGGTCTTAGTTATCCAAAGTGTAAAACTGACCATCAATGGAAGGTGGTCATATTATGGGTCAAGGAATGAATGGAAAACACAACATAACATGCATCACATATTAGAGAAGAGTGAAAAGGTAATTAAATATTTTAAAAGTTAGTGAAAATATGTTAATTAACTATATGTGTATAAAAATTAAGTCGAAACAAATCTTAAGGACCCAATATGGTGCTCCCATGTGTGAACCCTCTCCAAAAAGACATCAATGACATCCCACATGCACTTGACTAATCCAAGCAGTAAAATACCTAAAATTAGTCTCCAATGATCATGCTCTTCTAGTGTGACTAACTCCCATAGTCAGGAACCTATCCCTATATCCTAAATAAAAGGATCTATACATGTCCTAGAAGGGGATCATGCCTAGGGGTGTAAAATATTCAAGTCAATCTATGTATCTCAATAAAAGATCTTGATCCCAGTAGTTGAACTCAGTGATCAAGCTCAACTTGGTATTTAATCAGGCATCAATTTTCTATATGGGCCTTGAGTTTTTTCATGACTTGGGATTCATTGATATACTCTATTTTTATTGACTTGGTTTGATTAGAATACTTTATGATAATTTTAATTACAAAATAATGTACGTGCGTAAATTTTTTACTCAAAACTGAAAGATTATGCTAAAAATTAAATACACATATATTTTATGTTATTCATTTATTCATAACTTTTTGTATACCCCTTTTATTAATTTTCATGTATAAGTGTATAATTCGTGTGAGATACTCATGTTTTAATACTAAATATATTTTTTGAGGATTATTTGAAGTATTCCATTGAGCTAGTTTACTATTTTAATTATACCTATAACCCTGTTATACAAATTTTATGGTTGTTATATTTTAGTATTATTATTCAATTTCCAACATATCATTTGAAGGAATCATTGTCCAATTCTTCCATTTGAAGGATCATATAGACCACACAAGAAGGTCCACAAAATATGTGAAGAAAATGTACCAGCTATTAAGATTGAATTACTGGAATCTATCTAGACATCCCAAATATTTTATTCTATTCCAAATGTTTAGGGAAAATACCATTCATATTGGGTAAAACATTCAAGGCCCAAATCAACTAAAAAGGTTCCCAAATGATTCAATGATGTCCAACCCACTATTTTATTTCGGGAAATGAAATCAGCACAAAAAACACGACTTGTCTCTAGATATAAACATCCATTCAAGCTGATATTTTTCTATGTGAAATCTAAGATATAGGTGGATGACTTTTTTTAATAAGGTGTTCATATTTTAGGGCATCTTACTATTAAAAAATCCATTCACTTTCCAGACTTCAAAAATACGGTGAAAAAATTTGACATTTTAATTGTTTATTAAAACTACCATAACTTTGGATCCTCAAGTCCAATGGACACTAAATATTTAGAGTATACAAAAAACATATATATATATACAACTTTTAAGTAGAATATTTTTTAATATTATGCTGTCTGGATGGTCTAATATTCGAGCCTAGTGGAGGGACAAATTTAGAATGCAAACAATCCAACTCATTTGGCTATATATACACCCCCTCCCCTCCTTGAAAGGTGTTGGAGTTTCAGAAGAGAGAAGCATAAATTGGCATGAAAAAGCCTTTAAAAAGGCTTGGTAGGACCTTCCCTACTCAATATTTCACTTGAGAGAATCTTCCTCCTCTCTTTGTTTTCATTTTCTTTTGTGTTCTTCTTTGTTTGTAATCTCATAAGTGTCTGTGTGTTATTCTTGTTTAATGCATGTTTCTTTATAATTTTATCTTTTAATAATACACCCCCTATTATTTAATATTAATGATCATAAAATATTTGAAATAAAGTTTAAACCACTTCAATTATTTTTCTCCCTCATTTAATCGAAAGTCTATTTTTAATTCTCATAACCTTTCATGTGTCTGTGTTTGACGCAAAACTCTTTTTTTGTCCTATTATTTTCATTATATTTATAATTAATCATCATAAAAATTACAACAATATTATTAACCAACCCAATGGATGTGTAAATCCACTATTGGGGCGAGTTATAATTTGGAGATGTTAAGTGATTGTGATCTTTTTCTTGATGAATATACTTTGAATTAAAATTGTGTATGTTAAACTTGAATTATCATGGATTAATGACATATTTTGATTAAACTATGGATTCCATGGATTATTGGAACCATAAATACACTACCATAAACATGTACCGATTGATATTAGAACCCTAAGTTAAGTTATGTCTTGGATATAAGCCTTAACACTTGGGGATTACAATCAATTTCATCTTGTGTAGTGGGTGTTAATTTAATACAATATAAAGCAAAGCTCAAGGATATCACAAGATTAACTCTCTAATGATGAACTCATCCAAATATTTATAAAATTGTTAAATAAATATAAATCAATCAATAATTTCAATTAATATCACCAAACAAACCCCCCAGTCAAAATACAATAAAATAAAAACAATCAACTATTAAAAAGTATCATCATCGATGATTCAACCCGAGTGCTGCTATACACATTTGCAGAGCACCATAACCTTGAACGGTCGATATGTGATAATCATACACTCTTAAAATGGTGTCATTTCTGGGGATGGTTCATTTATTAGTCATTAGTTTTTGGTTATTGTAAAAAAACAAAATTTCAAAGAAATTGAAAAAAACAAAAAGAAAAATCCACCTTCTCATTAAAATAAAAAAAACACAAATAAAAACCCATTTTCCTCATCCTTTAATATTGAATAAAAATAATATATTAAATTAATATATAATTAATTAGGCTCATGAGATAGTCATTTGAATTATTTTAACACTTCAACTTGGCTTGTGTTAGTACTTAATTATCTCGATTTAGAGATTGTCTCAAAAAAAGAAATGAACTGAATTCAAGTATTTTACAAGTTGAACGTAAATATATTGAAACCAACTCAAATTCATTTTAAACCCTACCGTATTGGGAGTCAGTATAAAAACTTATCATGTGGTCACTATCCATACCATAACAACCTTTCATAAGCTAGAGTGTATGTTGGAAATAATACAAAGCAATAGGTGTAGTAAATAAACAAGATTACAACATAAGAAATAATTTCATCATATTCATATAATTTGTAAAATAAATCCATATATATGGATACTATTACTTTCATACCTAATTTGAGCCTCAAATTGAGATCTAGGATGACATTTTAGGGCTGTACTCTATGGGAGGAAATACACGTACCTATAATTGTCCCACAAAAATACACATATACACCTACACATATGAGTTTATGTGTGCACAAGAATTTAGGTTCCTCATAAACCATCCAAAAAAGAATAAATTAGGCATAGCCTATGCAATAAAAATTACATCCCATCTCAGGGAATAGAGGAATGAGTATAATTATTCAAGTCTCTATAATCCAGTCCCAATCCATCAGCTAATATAACAAGTTATGGTCTAACACCCATCCTAGTTTTACAACCTATGGACTGTCTGGTTGGAACTTATTAAAAATTATATACACTACCTCTGAGTTTAATATGATAGAAAACATAAACATCAAAAATATTAGATGATAATGACATTTTTAACATATATCATCAAAAGGAATGAGTTTTATTTATATTATATTGTAACCATAACAATGTATCTACCTCTATCATATTTTATAAACTACAATTAAAGAAATAAAACTTGTAAGGAAATAATAAAATTGAAAACAAATTTTTAAGAATAACATGGAATTAAAATAAAGTGCAATCAAGAGGGGCCTAACATTTATATTTTCTATTTTTTTTAAAATAAATTAATATTTTTTAAGATCTTGGATTTTTTATAGTTCACTCAATATAATACTATTTCTAGGATAACTGTTTATGGGTAGGAGAGGAGGAGGGGATCTTCTAACCAAATAAATTTTATAAAGTCTTTTTGGGGTTTTGAAAAGTGGAGATATGCCACCATAATCTTAATCTAACCACCTAACAATGGATTCAAGTTAGGTCAACACCATTATGATTCATGTTAGAAATATCCGAGAAGAGAAAATACATATTCACCTTGGAGTTTTCAAGGTAAGGAAAACAAAGTACCTATACGGAACAAAATCCAAGAAATTTATATGGTTTAATTATCCCTATAGTTAGAATACAAGGATTTACTTTTTCTAATAATATTGTTTAGAAGAAGTAAGAATATTAGTGGAGATACGACCCTTTACTTTTCAAAGGAGATCACCCAAAACCACATGGAGACACTAGATTGAAGGAAATATAATGGATATACTTTAGAAGATTGGGGGGAGAGGAAGTGATTAAGAGGGAGTGGAAATGGGTGAAAATAGAGGAAAGGGGGAAAATGCTCAGTCAACCAAATTTATTGGATTTAATTTTAACATTAAAATGGATAAATTTCAAATTTTTAGGGGAATTTTACCCTTGATCCAACTGGGTACCTATTAATAAGTCACCGAGTACCCAATGGTTTGTAAAATAACTATCTAGTGCCTCTGTGCCTCACTATGTACCCAATACCAAGATTCCAAGTAACTGATTCTTGCTACAGAATAACCCTTCCCTCTTTTCTTCCCAGTGCTCTTGAAATTCTCTAATACTTCCATTAAGTGAAAATATATCATAAATGAATTAAAGATAATATAAATTATATATACTTACCAATATTAAGGATCTGGGTATTTACAACCTCTATGCCATTGGGATTCTCAACCCTGAGAATCTTCAACCAGTTTCATATGGGAGTAATTATATCCATTATTCTTTCACCTTAGCCTCTTGTTCTCATATATCACCCTAGATATACTAATTATTACACTCCACTCAAACTAGAGGAATTAACTTTACTTGAAACACCTTTTGACTTTGGTTGATATTTTATATAGGATGATTGATATTATATACATCAACCTCAAGCTCAATATCATCATATTGAAATTAGAAAGGTCATTTTTTATAATCAAAATATGAATTTTGGGGGATTTAAAAGGTTATAATATTCTTTTGAATTATCATTCCTTATTCAGTCATCTCTTGGATGATGATAAGCATGACCACAAATGATTATTTTTTATCAGTCCAACATAAGCGAGAACAACATGGTCAATTGTATTGATATTTTGAGGGAGACTTATTTATATAATACTGATAACTTTTTTTAAGGTAATTCTACCAAATAGAGGCGATTCTACCATGAGACACTGAAATCAAGTCTTCACACCTGAAGTATATCTTCCAAAAATATAAATGGTTTTCTTTGAATGACTATCATTCTATGTGTGAAAAAAATCACTCAACTTTTCATGTGAACCTAATGTCTATTGTGTGATTTTATATAAATAGATACACATATCTTGGGTCTTATATAGAGATGATGCTATCTAGGACTCCATGAAGCTTCATTATCTCTCTGAAATATAACTTAATGGGACCATCAATTGAAGAGTCCTCTTTGATCGGTAAAAATTAAAATATATAAGTTATAATATACATGATCAACCATACAATTTATTGGACACTAAAAGTTCTCATTATATTATTAATTAAATCCCTGGTGATATTATTCCATATTTATACTCGTAATAGAAGTGAAAAAAATTTCCTTTTTTCCTTTAGTTTTCTGCCTTCACCCGATGATATGTAAGGAATCCAATAAAAAACCCTACAATAGGACACCAAAATTTATGACCAGCATATTTATAATCTTTCTGATATTATTATGTATAACCCATTAAGTATAATGATACTATTTCATCATGATTTACGTTATACTATTTAGGGTAACTTGTTTTCCATGGATATATACATGAACAATGTTGGATTTTAAAACTAGCCATTAAGGATCTCCTCACCATTAAGTCTCTATCAAATAATTATATACTCTATATTAGATGTCTAATAGTCCTTAGCTATCTCCATAAGAGAAAAAATGAGACCGATATAACATATTTTTATTCCACTATGATAATAAACAAAATTCATGTGACGTTTAGCTATGAGAAACATCAAACTCCCTTATTTATTGTCTCCTATCACCTTTTGGGGGTGAGCTTTTTTGAATAATTGAATGAAAAACAAAATTTCCCTTATCTGGAGAATATTGGATATCAATATCGAATGAATTGAGGTATTCCACATAATAAAATTTATTGAGATTCAATTTTAATTGAAAAAAGATATATTTATAGATATTTTGTCAGGTAAACACCACAAATCATTTTTTATAAAGTTAGTCACTCTAGTACTTCAACTCATGTACCATAGTATCGAACTCCAAATCATTGATATGGTAGTTTTTTATGGTTACATAATTATTTAGAACCATATGACATTACTTATTGATATTTCATATGAAAAAAAAACTATGTAATTCTAAAGAAACATCACAATACAACTAAAATACCTCACTTAGTTGAGGAAGAATACAAACAAGTGTTGTGGTTAGATGATTCTTAGTATCCTAAAAATATGACTCACACTAGTTTAACCAAATTAATTTAGCTATGTTCTAGGTTATATCAATAATAAGATTAGAAATAATGGAGAATACATGAATAAGTGGATGGTATTATCCTATAAGTCCTATAGAAATTTAAACCTCAAATACATTTTTTGGGGATTTCCAAAACATCACAGACTCCACTTTCATAGGATCCACTAAAATATCAACTTCAAATATTAAATTACTGATGAATTTGACCCCTTAAATATTGATATAACATTCAAATAACTTTAAGCATAGATGATATAAACTTAAGGTATCCAAAAGTATATAAATATGACAATCATGATCCACCTAAGACCTTTAATAAAAGAGGATTTCATACAAAAAAAACTACCACAAAAGAATCCAAAAAATCAATGAAAAACCGTGTCCATTAGGGCCATAAACACCATATGAGAATTAGTTTAGCCAAAATTCATTACCATTATTAAAAATTTCTATATAAACATCAGAAATACATCTTCATAATATTCTCTAGCATAAATTGAAGTTGATAGTAACCCCATGAAAAATCAATTTTAGAGAACCACCTCTACTGTAACACCCCGGGTAAATAAAGAATATGACATTTCATATTTATCTATATTTGTGAATAAAATATTGAAATGAATTTAAAGGGGAAGCTATGCTCGATGACGTACCCAACACGCAACAACGAGTTTCTTGGGAATCTTACGTTGCACTCTAATAATAAAATAATATTATTTTAAATGGTAGTTAATATGTAGCCATTGTAATGGCGGGAATGGATATAAATAACTAAAATATGATTATATATGTTTTTTTAATGTTTTTACATTTATCCAATAAAATCTAAAGGCTTAAAATACGGAAAGAATTAAATTTTAGGTGTATTTGTCCTAGTTTTCACTAAAGGATCACTTACCACCTTTTGATGGAGAACCGTCATTAAATATAGTTTTGTTCACTCTTAAACATTCTTTTGGACCAAATAAAACTCTTATTAAGAATCGGGACATCAAAATTTACTTTGTGTAAATTTTTGGTATCTTTCTGATAAAGTTCATTTTTTTAATGAATAGTGTAAAATGTTGTATTTTAATTCAAAACCACTTTTTAATCTAATTTATTTATATGATTAGATTATATTTTGAATTGGTTTTAAAGTGAAATTAGAAAATATTTTTACCATTAAATCCAATAGTGGTCGTTGGAATCAATTTCACTTTGAAATCAGACTTAAACTAGTGTCAATCTTTTGATACTTATTGTTTCATAAAACACGCTATTTGTCATGACAGTGGAAATTAATTATTAAATTAATTAATGTGACTTATATGTTTTGAATTTTGTAAAAAGGAATTCATTTTTGAATTCATAATATCAAATATATCTTAGGGTGAATTTTTGGAAATTTTCTGAAAAACTTCAATTTTTGATGAATAGTGAAACCACTAAGTGGTACTTATAAAAACTGATATTTCATTTAAATGAAATTTTGCCATAATTGTGTTTTGATTTTCAAAAATCCGACATACATGGTTGTCATTAATAAGTAAAATGTGGTTCAATGAGATTAAAATAATTTTTTGGTGAATAGTAACTTATTAAGTTTTTAATCGCGATTAGTGGTAATTAGTGTAGTTTAAGGTAAAAATGATATTATAAGAATGTGAAAACACCATGACACTTGTCCTACACCTATTGGGTGAGTCATGGCCGACCAAGAAAAGCCATGGGCCAACTTGGGGACCCCATGGAGCCACTTTAGTTGGAAAATGACATTAATATATTTTTATTTAATGTTAAAGTGAAAATGACACTAACATAAATTGTTTTACTAAAATACTTTTTAAGTGGGGTTATACAAGTCCAAATTTTGATTATAAATAGTCATTGGAAAGATAAAAAGAGTTCCCACATCATAGTATATTTTTATAATTTTTAGACATTAAATAAATTAAATTATTTATGACATCATAATGATGCAGTGATGACATCATTATTTAACGATTAAAATAAAATGGAAAGATAATGTAAAATCTATCAACTACACATGTCCAAAACTTATTGGATGGGTGGATTTCGAACCTTTATAACCTTATCCACGAATTATATCAATGTGGGACCTTTTTAAACCGAAACACATTTTCAAATAAAGTAATATTTATTTACTTTCCAAAAGTGCCCCTCCTCTCCTCTTATAAAAGGCCCCCACCTCTACCTCTTTTCACACACTTCTCAAGCATTTGGCTCGGCCAACCCCTGACCATTTACTCTCTCCACACCCCTCTCCTCATCCTAGAGTATTCCCTTTGGTCAGAATCCTTTCAAAGGAAGCCTTTAGGCTCAAATCAAAAGGAGTTACACTTTTAAAGGTAATTCATTCTCTCATGTTCATTTGTTTTATTTGGCTTCTCCAACCCCCTAAACTCTTTTTATTTATTTCTTTTGTAACAACACCAGTATCTTCAATATACTAGGATTTTGTTATAAGATTTATTCGAGCTACACTCTCACACAACTACATCAAATGGTTAAAGAACATACGGTTTCCGTGGATGGTGAAATTCTGCCTCCCGAAACGATGATTGTTCAATACTCATTTAACACCTTCAAGGGTGGCCATTATGATGTCACTATTTTTATATATGATATATAATATGTTTATGTTTTCCTTATGCTTCTGTATTTTTCATTTTTGTCTTACCTTTATGGCTTCCATTATGGGTATACGCGATATCTTCATTTAAGGAAGCGCGGATTACCGCCCCCTCAAAGTGATTTGATTCGTTAAATACCATATGTGGGATGTATAAAGGATGGAAATATGATATTATATATGATATTATACTGGAATTATAATATACCTTTATATCATTATTATTCCATTCTATAAAATATGAAATAGAAATGAAAGTAGCGTTCATGCGTACGTACGGCTTACCGTCTCCATGAACGGTGCATTTCATTTCTTAGCTCTAAATGATTATGTAATGTTATAAATGCATGCATGTACTGGATATATATGACATATATTATATCTAAATCATGAATACAATTCTGGATATAATAAACATTTGACCACACGAACAACATGTAATTATAAGAAGTCCACTTTCGACTTAAGAACCAAATATCGGCAAAACAAATATTATTAACTTAAATGATTACATAATGTTTATGACATGGTAATAAGTGATATAAAAGGAATAATGAACTTGAAAAATGTTCTTAAGGAATTAGAAATTAACTCAAGTTTATTATTCAGGAGATTAAAGAACGATCGAGTCAAGTCGGACCCGAGGTAAGGGATCCTACAACTCTCTTTCTTTTTAAGTACACTCTTTTATGTCATTTCTTTTAAGCTCATATTTCTTATGATTGGGATGTTCTTTTATATTACTCCTACTGTAATTTTTATGTTCATGTGATGAGAGACCCTATTCCCTCTCATCAATCCATTTTGGAAGTTTTGAGTGGCGCCGTTAGGCTGCCGAACTTTCGTAAGAGATCTAACCTCTCTTTCTTTTTAAGTACTCTCCTTTATGTCACTTCTTTTAAGCTCCTCTTTGTAATGTTGGGGGATGTTATTTTATATTCCTCTTTCTGTACATTTTATTGTAATGTGATGAGATACCCTATTTGATCTCATCAATCCATATTCGGAAGTTTTATGTGGCGTTGTTAGGCTGTCGAGAGTTCGTAAGGGATTTTTCATCTCACTTTTATTCCCGTAAGATTTATGCTACATTTTCCACAAATTCCATTGCGTGGTGTATGTACTTCCCATTATTATAATCTTTGTGTAATATACTTTCGTTTATGAGTATTTACATCAATGATCTATTGTCCTTCTTTCATGGGGTGTATGTTTTGAAAGATACCCAAGTCGGTAAGGGAACCTTTCACCCTCCTCTTTTTTTTAAAAGACTTCTTTTGTTGGGTCTTTTAATTTAAATATTGTTATATTGGGATATGTTATCATATATCCTTATTGATGTAAATTTTATGTCCAAGTGATGAGATACACTTTTTATCTCTCATCAACTCATTTTGATGTGATGCTGTTAGGCTGTCAAGGGAACTTTTTAACCCAATTTCGATTTCTTTGGGTTCAACATGTAGTCATTGAATATGTCATCAATTGAATATGTGTGAATGAAATTTTATTATTCTACACTTAATATCCACTTATATTGGGTGTATTTATATTTGTCACACATATTTTTGAGATTGATTTGTCCTTAATTTAAGGATACCTTCTTTATAAGGGATTTCATCACATTTGACATTTCTATTGAGGGTTCATTGTTGTTATGCACCAATTCACTCTTATATGGTGTATATACTGTCCTTTGGAGTATTATATCATGAATCCATTTATTCTCATGATATTATAAAGTTCTTACTAAATGTTATTCCTCAATTGTTGTATTCAAGTGTCTCTAATTTTGGTAAAACCCCTTTAACCAAAATATCGTTTTAAATATTTTAATTATTTTTTCTTGTTAATATCCATGTTTTCAAAATGGTTTTAAGGATTTATTTATATGGATATTAATGGTTTAAAATTTTAAGCTTCAAGGTGGTATGGGACACTTTGATTCAAAAATCTCTTTATTAAATGTTTTAAATGGTTTTGGAAATGGTTTCTTTTTGAATGGATTCATTATTTCAATATACTAAAATGTTATATTGTGATTGAAATGTGGAAATGCTATGTTTCCTTTATGCATTTTTTTATGTGATATGACTATGTTATGGTCCTCGGTCATTGTTATGAAGAACGGGTGGTTCCGTGATAAACTAAGGGCGGGTGAGCCCGTTATAGCTCTCCAATGCATTGGGTAACGCGAAGGAGTGAAACGTTAAGGTTTCTCCGAAGAGATTTAGGGAATATACTGTGATGGGTATTCCAAACGTAACCAAGAGGGTTACACCCTACGTAAGAATGTTATGAATGCCTCAAGTTACCTTTATGTCTTATGTTTTCTATGATTTATTCATGATTTGATATGCCAATGTTTTATGGGTAAAGTATGATTTCATTCTTATGTATATATGAACTCATGTTTCCTTTCCATATTTTTATAACCCTTACTGAGATTTTTATGCTCATCCCAAGTTTTTGAAATGCTTTTCACAGGTCAAGGGAAAGGTACATGATGTGACGGTAGTGTCAAGGATGTGTCAATAAGGAATCTGTGTTTTATTTTAAATAGGTTTCCATTGATGGGAAGAATGAATATTGTCTTTTATGTAACCACTTTGTTCAAATGTGGAATGTAATGCAAGTTTCATGATCTAATTCTCTAAAACTCTAAACCTGAAAAGATCCTCAATGTGTAATCTTATAATAACTCAAGATTAAGTAAGGTTTAAGGCTGGGGCCTTATAGTTGGTATCAGAGGTCGGTTTAGATAACTTTAGAGGTTAGGGTATTCTTTAAGCATAATTGACAATTACCATAATGGTTAGGATTTTAGAAAGAGTCTTAGTTTTAGATAAAGTGAATGAGTAAGTATATCTTATTGTCTATCTTACTCATTAGTACGTGATGGTTTTGTTGATATACTCCCACTGACATTTATATTTTTAGTGAATGGATGGATCTAGCAGGCACCAAAGAGACAACAGGTTTGAAGGAAACTGTGGTGGTTCTCTGATTAAGATACTAGATAAAATGAAGGATTCAATGAGGAAACTCGTGGTTGTTCTAAACCAAATATCAAGGAGTGATGATCAACCACTTCAACCTTGGTGAGTTCTCTAATGCATCAGGTACGAGATGGCCAATTCGATGTGGAAATTCAGGTAATAATCATTAAGGTAACCATTAGAGTTTATATGATCCTTACTTTTTAGGTAATTATGGGTTACTCTATGATATGATGGAAAATGAAAGGAATGAGATAAACTTGAGGTTAAAATATGTTATGATTATTCTTGAAGATTTTATCTCATTTTGGGGAATGTTTAAAGAATTATATAGTTTTGGAAAAAGGACAACACGCAGACCGTGTGACATCCCGTCGCGTCGGACAAAGCTGCGGGAATCGAACCCACAACCAATGTGCGATTGGTATTTATTTCCTACCACTGGACTACGTGAAGTCCCTGGTTAGTTTGACTGATTCATTCTAGTTATATGATTTTATGAATTATGAGTAAGTTGATTTTGGGTTATTTTTGAAAATGATTAACCTATCATGGAGGATATGTGATTAGGTTAATTACTTTTCAATGTGAGACTTTAGGAGCAACTAATGTTGTTTGGAGATAAATGTTACGATTTAACTTGGAAGAATATGTGACTAAATCCTTCAAATATTTGGGTTTCAATCTTATATTGGTTTACTTTGAAGAATTTTATGGACAAATTGATTATAGAATGGTCCTCGTTGAACTTTGGGTTTTGTTGGAAAAAATTTTGGAGATTAAGAATAGATTTTCTTTTTATAAAGGGTTATCCTTTTCTGGATTATCTGATCTTGTACTAGCCTTTTTGGTTTTGGATTTGGTTAAAGTCTAAAGACATGGGAAGTATATAGTTCTATTTTGTGGATTAGGTGATTCTCTAGAAGTTGATTATAGTACTCTTAATGTGAACAAGTCTTCCTAAATACTCATCTTTTGGAGAAAATATGAGTTTGTGTAAGGAATCTAATAAAGGTTGAAAGTCAATATGATAAGTGATTATGTTTCCTTATGAATAAATTCCTCAATAAAAAGTAACTTAAAACAAAAATGTTGTCTATTAACTTTTCCTACTGGGGAATCGAATACCGTTTAACCCATCACAAGTTTGTGATTTTCTCGTGGTTAACTTTCTCTTAAACATGTTTTCTATCACTCTCCATCAGAACATGACCCTTTGTTTTTTCCTCCATGTCCATATTTTCATACTTGGAATCCTAGTATGGGTTAACTCGGGTGACCTTTGTACTTATCTTTCTTTATTTTAAAGTGTTTGTTTTACCGACTTTTGTTCCGATGTGGGACTTTCAAGGAAGTTTCCAAGCGCAATTTTAAAATTGCGAGGACGCAATTCCCAAAAGGGGGGAAGGATGTAACACCCCGGGTAAATAAAGAATATGACATTTCATATTTATCTATATTTGTGAATAAAATATTGAAATGAATTTAAAGGGGAAGCTATGCTCGATGGCGTACCCAACACGCAACAACGAGTTTCTTGGGAATCTTACGTTGCACTCTAATAATAAAATAATATTATTTTAAATGGTAGTTAATATGTAGCCGTTGTAATGGCGGGAATGGATATAAATAACTAAAATATGATTATATATGTTTTTTAATGTTTTTACATTTATCCAATAAAAGCTAAAGGCTTAAAATACGGAAAGAATTAAATTTTAGGTGTATTTGTCCTAGTTTTCACTAAAGGATCACTTACCACCTTTTGATGGAGAACCGTCATTAAATACAGTTTTGTTCACTCTTAAACATTCTTTTGGACCAAATAAAACTCTTAATAATAATCGGGACATCAAAATTTACTTTGTGTAAATTTTTGGTATCTTTCTGATAAAGTTCATTTTTTTAATGAATAGTGTAAAATGTTGTATTTTAATTCAAAACCACTTTTTAATCTAATTTATTTATATGATTAGATTATATTTTGAATTGGTTTTAAAGTGAAATTAGAAAATATTTTTACCATTAAATCCAATAGTGATCATTGGAATCAATTTCACTTTGAAATCAGACTTAAACTAGTGTCAATCTTTTGATACTTATTGTTTCATAAAACACGCTATTTGTCATGACAGCGGGAATTAATTATTAAATTAATTAATGTGACTTATATGTTTTGAATTTTTTAAAAAGTACTTCATTTTTGAATTCATAATATCAAATATAGCTTAGGGTTAATTTTTGGTAATTTTCTGAAAAACTTCAATTTTTGATGAATAGTGAAACCACAAAGTGGTACTTATAAAAACTGATTTTTCATTTAAATGAAATTTTGCCATAATTGTGTTTTGATTTTCAAAAATCCGACATACATGGTTGTCATTAAGAAGTAAAATGTGGTTCAATGAGATTAAAATAATTTTTTGGTGAATAGTAACTTATTAAGTTTTTAATCGCGATTAGTGGTAATTAGTGTAGTTTAAGGTAAAAATGATATTATAAGAATGTGAAAACACCATGACACTTGTCCTACACCTATTGGGTGAGTCATGGACGACCAAGACAAGCCATGGGCCAACTTGGGGACCCCATGTAGCCACTTTAGTTGGAAAATGACATTAATATATTTTTATTTAATGTTAAAGTGAAAATGACACTAACATAAATTGTTTTACTAAAATAATTTTTAAGTGGGGTTATACAAGTAAAAATTTTGATTATAAATAGTCATTGGAAAGATAAAACGATTTCCCACATCATAGTATTTTTTTTATAATTTTTAGACATTATATAAATTAAATTATATATGACATCATAATGATGCAGTGATGAAATCATTATTTAACGATTAAAATAAAATGGAAAGATAATGTAAAATCTATAAACTACACATGTCCAAAGGTTATTGAATGGGTGTATTTCTAACCTTTATAACCTTATCCACGAATTATATCAATGTGGGACCTTTTTAAACCGAAACACATTTTCAAATAAAGTAATATTTATTTACTTTCCAAAAGTGCCCCTCCTCTCCTCTTATAAAAGGCCCCCACCTCTACCTCTTTTCACACACTTCTCAAGCATTTGGCTCGGCCAACCCCTGCCCATTTACTCTCTCCACACTCCTCTTCTCATCCTAGAGTATTCCCTTTGGTCAGAATCCTTTCAAAGGAAGCCTTTAGGCTCAAATCAAAAGGAGTTACACTTTTAAAGGTAATTCATTCTCTCATGTTCATTTGTTTTATTTTGCTTCTCCAACCCCCTAAACTCTTTTTATTTATTTCTTTTGTAACAACACCAGTATCGTAAATATACTAGGATGTTGTTATAAGATTTATTCGAGCTACACTCTCACACAACTACATCAAATGGTTAAAGAACATACGGTTTCTGTGGATGGTGAAATTATGCCTCCCGAAACGATGATTGTTCAATACTCATTTAACACCTTCATGGGTGGCCATTATGATGTCACTATTTTTATATATGATATATAATATGTTTATGTTTTCCTTATGCTTCTGTATTTTTCATTTTTGTCTTACCTTTATGGCTTCCATTATGGGTATACGCGATATCTTCATTTAAGGAAGCGCGGATTACCGCCCCCTCAAAGTGATTTGATTCGTTAAATACCATATGTGGGATGTATAAAGGATGGAAATATGATATTATATATGATATTATACTGGAATTATAATATACCTTTATATCATTATTATTCCATTCTATAAAATACGAAATAGAAATGAAAGTAGCGTTCATGCGTACGTACGGCTTACCGTCTCCATGAACGGTGCATTTCATTTCTTACCTCTAAATGATTATGTAATGTTATAAATGCATGCATGTACTGGATATATATGAAATATATTATATCTAAATCATGAATACAATTCTGGATATAATAAACATTTGACCACACGAACAACATGTAATTATAAGAAGTCCACTTTCGACTTAAGAACCAAATATCGGCAAAACAAATATTATTAACTTAAATGATTACATAATGTTTATGACATGGTAATAAGTGATATAAAAGGAATAATGAACTTGAAAAATGTTCTTAAGGAAGTAGAAATTAACTCAAGTTTATTATTCAGGAGATTAAAGAACGATCGAGTCAAGTCGGACCCGAGGTAAGGGATCCTACAACTCTCTTTCTTTTTAAGTACACTCTTTTATGTCATTTCTTTTAAGCTCATATTTCTTATGATTGGGATGTTCTTTTATATTAATCCTACTGTAATTTTTATGTTCATGTGATGAGAGACCCTATTCCCTCTCATCAATCCATTTTGGAAGTTTTGAGTGGCGCCGTTAGGCTGCCGAACTTTCGTAAGAGATCTAACCTCTCTTTCTTTTTAAGTACTCTCCTTTATGTCACTTCTTTTAAGCTCCTCTTTGTAATGTTGGGGGATGTTATTTTATATTCCACTTTCTGTACATTTTATTGTAATGTGATGAGATACCCTATTTGATCTCATCAATACATATTCGGAAGTTTTATGTGGCGTTGTTAGGCTGCCGAGAGTTCGTAAGGGATTTTTCATCTCACTTTTATTCCCGTGAGATTTATGCTACATTTTCCACAAATTCCATTGCGTGGTGTATGTACTTCCCATTATTATACTCTTTGTGTAATATAATTTCGTTTATGAGTATTTACATCAATGATCTATTGTCCTTCTTTCATGGGGTGTATGTTTTGAAAGATACCCAAGTCGGTAAGGGAACCTTTCACCCTCCTCTTTTTTTTAAAAGACTTCTTTTGTTGGGTCTTTTAATTTAAATATTGTTATGTTGGGATATGTTCTCATATATCCTTATTGATGTAAATTTTATGTCCAAGTGATGAGATACACTTTTTATCTCTCATCAACTCATTTTGATGTGATGCTGTTAGGCTGTCAAGGGAACTTTTTAACCCAATTTCGATTTCTTTGGGTTCAACATGTAGTCATTGAATATGTCATCAATTGAATATGTGTGAATGACATTTTATTATTCTACACTTAATATCCACTTATATTGGGTGTATTTATATTTGTCACACATATTTTTGAGATTGATTTGTCCTTAATTTAAGGATACCTTCTTTATAAGGGATTTCATCACATTTGACATTTCTATTGAGGGTTCATTGTTGTTATGCACCAATTCACTCTTATATGGTGTATATACTGTCCTTTGGAGTATTATATCATGAATCCATTTATTATCATGATATTATAAAGTTCTTACTAAATGTTATTCCTCAATTATTGTATTCAAGTGTCTCTAATTTTGGTAAAACCCCTTTAACCAAAATATCGTTTTAAATATTTTAATTATTTGTTCTTGTTAATATCCATGTTTTCAAAATGGTTTTAAGGATTTATTTATATGGATATTAATGGTTTAAAATTTTAAGCTTCAAGGTGGTATGGGACACTTTGATTCAAAAATCTCTTTATTAAATGTTTTAAATGGTTTTGGAAATGGTTTCTTTTTGAATGGATTCATTATTTCAATATACTAAAATGTTATATTGTGATTGAAATGTGGAAATGATATGTTTCCTTTATGCATTTTTTTATGTGATATGACTATGTTATGGTCCTTGGGCATTGTTATGAAGAACGGGTGGTTCCATGATAAACTAAGGGCGGGTGAGCCCGTTATAGCTCTCCAATGCATTGGGTAACGTGAAGGAGTGAAACGTTAAGGTTTCTCCGAAGAGATTTAGGGAATATACTGTGATGGGTATTCCAAACGTAACCAAGAGGGTTACACCCTACGTAAGAATGTTATGAATGCCTCAAGTTACCTTTATGTCTTATGTTTTCTATGATTTATTCATGATTTGATATGCCTATGTTTTATGGGTAAAGTATGATTTCATTCTTATGTATATATGAAATCATGTTTCCTTTCCATATTTTTATGACCCTTACTGAGCTTTTTATGCTCATCCCAAGTTTTTGAAATTCTTTTCACAGGTCAAGGGAAAGGTACATGATGTGACGGTAGTGTCAAGGATGTGTCAAGAAAGAATCTGTGTTTTATTTTAAATAGGTTTCCATTGATGGGAAGAATGAATATTGTCTTTTATGTAACCACTTTGTTCAAATGTGGAATGTAATGCAAGTTTCATGATATAATTCTCTAAAACTCTAAACCTGAAAAGATCCTCAATGTGTAATCTTATAATAACTCAAGATTAAGTAAGGTTTAAGGCTGGGGCCTTATATCTACCCCTTAAATTGATGAAAGATATCATCAATTATAGGAAATAGGAAGTGATTATTGCTTATAACTTGGTTCAGTTTTTTGGTAGTCCACGTATAAGACTAGTGTTATATCATATTACACTGAAAAGAGAACCAGGAAACCCCAAGGAGATATAATCATTAAAATAAATCCTTTTACTTTGAATGCCTCCAATCTAGTATTTAATTCCATTAATTTAGTAAGAGAAATTTGGTATGGAGGATTATAGATTAGTTCAGTTAAATGAACTAAATTAATGGTAAAATATACTTCCAAATTATGATGAATTTATAAAAAAATTCTAAAGGAACACATCAGGATATAAATATTACAGGGGAGGTAATACTTTCCATTCCTTTTCATTAATTTCTTTAATAACAAGATATTACATCCCTACAATGATCGCTCAAAATTATCCTTGGTCAAGACATGCTAGATAGGTTTGGAACCCATTCTATCCAAAGAGAGTATTGAATACAAGGAGGATATGAAAAAGAAACTCTCTAATTATAATATTTAATTCATTCTGAAAATCGAGTAAAAAATTATATACACAAATTTCCAGTAAAGGATTCCACATTAAGGACCATTAGATCCCCAAGATCCCCAAATGATTACAGTAACATTGAACATGATAATAAATCATTTTTTTTCTCTATAAGTTTACCCAAAAGAGTATCAAGGATCATATATGAAGTTAAACATTTTATTTCAAGTTTAATAGGGAAAAATAATTTCCCAGAATTAAATTAATATGAAGTACCCGTATTAAATAAAGAACATGATAAAACAGAATATTACAGCGATAATACCTATAATAGGAAAATGATCAACCACAATGTGAGTTTCATGTTTCTATATTGTATAAGTATTTCTGTAATTATCATATAGAATCTAAGATTAGAGTCATTACCCAATAGACTACATTAAAACTAATTTTCCATGACTTCTATATTGGCCACCTCAACTAGATCATTTAGATGGTGGTCAACTCCCATCGATATATTTTATTACAGAATTTTACTAGGATAATTATGTCTTGTAGGGAAACTTATCAATAATTTCAAATGTACCTCATTGACATAACCTATGAATATTTTCTTAATTACTACAAATGTGACCCTAATTTGTATCAAAATCATAATTAGTTGTAATATAGATAGGATACCCATATCGATGAAACTAAACAGTGGATACAACTGATATGAGAGAATAAGGTATGCCACCACCCTAGATTCCTTGAACAGAATCACCCATTATTACCTCATATCATCATTACATCCGACTACATGAAGAGTTATAAACTAGGGTTTAAATATTTATTAGGATGCTTGCTCTTAAACCCCCTTTAGAATGAGTTTGTATAAGAATAAATTTCTTGACCACTCCCAAGAATGTCAATACACCAGTAAAAATTAATCCCCTAAAAATGTTAGTAAAATGCATTTATCAGTACTATAGAAGTGCAGATAATGTGAGCAATGGAAAAGGGGTTACTTTAATAGCACTCTAAAGAAGGGATAATAAAGACAACCTTTAACAATGCTAAAAAACTGCTTCCTAAGGGGGCCTTTATCAACTCATTTTTTTGGCATTGATAAAGGGGGACTTTATCAAATTTTTTTAGAATTTCAAAAGGCCTCCTTTATCAACACTTTTTATTGCTGTTAAAAGGTACCTTTAGTAGCACTAACGAAGCACTTTTAATGGCCCCATTTGTATGTGATTGTTTTTAGCAATGTAAAAGGTGAGAAAATTATTTTTCTTTGGACCTCTCCCTGCCCCACCATTTTTTAGAACTTATGATCCCATTTATTTATGCTTTTCACCCACTCACCCAGGTGCTTCCTCACCTTTTATCAGTGATTTATGTAATTTCAGCATCCTGCACACCCATGGATTTGATTTCTGTACCTATCCTTTGTAAATACAATGCCTTTACCACTACACCTTGTTATTTAATTGTATATTTTATGATATTTCTATTGATATATATATATATATATAAATATATATATTTTTTCATATATCTATATAATTATTTTTAAATACATCTTTAAAATATATGTTTGTGTGTTTGTGTGAAACATATATGCTTATATTTATTTAAATATATTATATATTAATATTCATTTACACATACTTGAATACAATATAAATCTATATTCATTTATTACTAAATGCATATTTTTATATATAATAATTATATATATATTTGTATAAGCATATATATATATTCATATATTTTTCAATGTAAAAAATGGTTAGATATTATTTTAAATACTTTTTTAGAATTTTTCTATGTATATATATATTGTATATTTAGATGTTAATTTTACAAATTAATACATATATATTTACATATTAACATGTAATCGTATATTTACATATAAATTGTTTATAATGTATTTATAAATATTTACTATAAAATATATTTATATACTATATTTAATGAAAATGAAAATGATTTATTTATAAAAATATATTTATACATGATATATATACATGATAAAAACACAAACAAACACATATTAACACACACAAGTATACATTTATATATATCACATTCATGTATAAATATTTACACAATATGTATTTATTTACATATATTAGAATATTCATTTAAATAAATATTTGTTTATTGACATACAAGTTTATATATGAACATTACTTATATAGGGGCATATATACATATTAAAGGATTTTTAAAATGTAAATAAAATATATATTTTTTTATTTTAAATAAAATTAAAAATAATATTTTTTCATATATTAAAAAATACATTTTATGTAAATAAGACAATATATTTATTTATACAATTGATTTATTTTATTTAAATATAAGAATATATATATAAATTCAATTATAAATAAAAATAAATTGTGAAAAATTATAAAATTATAAAATTTTAATATATATATGAATGTAATCCTTGAGAATAAATTTATTCCCAACCAAAAATACAATAAAATCCCCTTAAATGAGGCTGAAATTCCATCGAAACTTAAAAAATTAGGACACTTAGTCAAAAAAATCAGTTTTGGAGGCATTATTGTCCCTTTTTTGGAATTAAAAAATGTGACTGGGGGTTCCCAATATTCCTTAGGGATAGATCTCATAGAATTATTCTATTTGATATGTGGTAGAGCCCAAACAGACTCCCAGATCAAAATTTATGGTCGTTTGAATCTGGATTCATTTTTTCAACTTATCTTAGAAAGTTCATTAATTAATTTAATTTTTATGTTATCCAACTATTATTAAATGACTATTACTCCATAATAATTAAAAAATTATTAATCAATAATATTTTTAGTTATTTTATGAACAATTTTCACTAAATATCTTATATATTAAGTGTAAATTCATAATTTGCATTATCTAAAATAACTTTTTTAAAAATATATTATATTTATATGAATATAAATATATATTTATATTAATATATTATTTTTTATGGAATAATTTTTTAATCAAATATTTATTTTTTCAATACTTGAAAATGACTCTTACAAAATTATAGAAATAATACCCTTCAAAAAATTGCCCAGAATATGCTGAATGATTAAGATTGGAATTTTTATTTTCGGTAAGAGTATATAAATACATCGTTCTATAATATTAGTAGAGTTATAGTGAGACAAATTTTAAAGAAAACCACATATTAGTTATAGAATGGAAGAAAACATAAATTTAATTTATTTAGAGTATTTGGTTGTAAAGTCTTTATACTCAATAAAAAAGAGAATTTAAAAAAAATTTCTTCCAATATTGATGATTTTATTTTAATTGAATATTCTACATCCACTAATTCAAATAGGTTATTTAATAAATAGAAAAAAATTATAGAAGAATTTTTACATGTCTAATTTGTTGAGATAGTTCCACATGAACCTAAGAATCATTTAGGGAACCTTGAATAGGACATCTATAATTTATATATGAAAGACAAATCTAGTGATAATTTTATGAAACCTATAGAAAATTATCCCAGTTCATAATAACTTATTGAACCGTAATTTATAAAAGAAAATGAATTACTAACCAATTCTATTCATAGAGCTATCAGGACTCATAAAGACCTCAATTGTGATATTGTAGTAGGAGACCTAAATAGAGAAACACAAACTAGATCCTCTATAAGAAAAAAATTTAACATAAAGATTTATTTTTCTAGATTGAACCTAATAAAATCATAGAAGAAAGTAATGCCGAGTTCTATGTAATATTAATACAAGAAGAATTGAATTAGACTGTGAGAAATAGAGTCTGGGAACTATTTGAAATAACAAAAGACTACCTAATCATTGGAAATAAATAAATTTTAAATAAAAGTTTGATGAGTCATGTACTATAATTATAAATAAATATATATTGGTTACAAAATGTTACATTAAATATGAAGGTATTTACTATGAGGAAATGTTTGAACCACTAGCTATAATTGAGGCTATCATAATATTTCATTACTATACACCAGATTCAGATTTCAAATTGTATCAAATAAATATCAAGATTCCATTTTTAAATGGATATATAGTTGTGGTTGTTTTTTATGGAACAAACTGATGGATTTCGTAACCCTAACTTTCCAAATCATGTATTTAAATTAACAAAATCTTTATACAGTTTGAAAAAATATCCAGGAGTTTGGTATGGAAGACTCAGTTCATTTTTGATTGCTAAAGGTTTTTCAAAATGAATAGATGATTATAATATATTTATTTAAACAATTTAAAATTATTTTTAAGTTTTAAAAATCAATATTGATGATATTATATTTATAAATTCAAGAAATTATTTTTTTAATAAATTTACAGAAATGATGCAAAAAGAATTTAAAAAGAATTTAATGGATGAGTTAAATTTTTTTATTTGATTTAAAATCATTCAAAAAGGAGAAGGAATTATTTTAAATCAAATAAAACACACTTAATATATCTTAAAACATTTTTTATGGATAATTATAAAGTTAGTGATACTTTCATGAGTGCCAGATGTAAACTAGATTTTGATAAAACCAATAAACCATTTGATCAAACCACTTATAGTGGAATGATTAGAAGTTTACTACACTTAACTTATAGATGGAAATATATTATTTTCAGTGTGTGCATGTTTTCCCTATTTTAAAAATATCTATAAGAATCATATTTAATAAATATGAAAAGAAATTTAAAATACCTCAAATGTATAACCAATAAGAAAATATTCTATTCTAAAGGACATACATTTGATTTAGTTAATTATTTAGTTGCAAATTTTGATGGTTTTAAGTTAGATAGAAAAAATAACCTTTGTAACATGTCACATTTTTGGGGTCATCTCGAGTGTTTTTATTTTGAAAAAAATAAGAACTGTATTGCATTATCCCTTACTGAAGATGAATATATATCTATAGGAATTTTTTCTGCATAGATTCTATGGATTAAACACATAATACAATAATATGGATATTAATTTCAACATGTAACTATAAATTGTGATAATATAAGTATGATTAAAATTACTAATAATCCTTTATCTCATTATAGAACAATTCATATTGATATAATACATTAATATTTTGAAGATCATTCAAAAAAAATTATATAATTCTTGAATTCATTAGAACTGAACATTAACCTGTATATATATTTAAAAAGGCATTGAATGTTGAGAGAATAAATCATATCAGACGTGAATTAGGTATATCCAATTACGTTTAATCATTTAAATTTAGATTTTTATACTTTGTGATTACTTTTTTTTAAAATCATGTAAATTCTATTAACTGATATTTTATTAAAGTAACTATGTTGTAGGGTTCACACTATCAGTATAACAACCATGATTTTTTTTCTATATGGTCAATATACCTACCATGAACAATTGGTCATGTGGTTAGTAAATCTACCATGGAACATAAATCACATGGTCATTAAACATATAATTACTATTTACTCACACTATCACTTCTTACCTACTATTAATATTTTATTCATATGGTTAGTTTACCTACCATGAAGTCACAATTAGTATACTTATCATACCTTTTCTATCATGTATCCATGGTTTATATACCTACCATGTCTATTCAACATTTAAATGTTCTTTTGGGATTTTTTTGGTGCGATTTAATTTGAATTTCTTATTATTTTATTCCATAAATAATTAAAATGAAATTGAAATGGTAATTAAAATCGACGACCCTGTCAAATAAAAAAATTACCTTTAAAAATCTCACATGATACATAAACAATGTCTCATGAAACCCCTTTCAAAAATAAACCTTCTAGTTTCAAGCCTCTCCCATTAAACAGGGCCCTCTAAGTTTGAATAGAATAAAGAATTATAATGACCAAACTCCCAACTAACACTGTACCTGATATAAAATCTTATTCTTCTAAGAATTCACATAAAAAAATCCATCTCGAGTACAATAATGAAACCATGAAATCTACACTCCATCGATTTTACAGTTTTTGAAAAAAAGAAGCTAATTCCTAATGAATGTAATCAAGAAAATCAATGATTTGAAATGTAACTTAGAATCCTAGATGGTAAGTTTAGTTTAATGATAATAGTAATCTATTCTGATTGAATATTATTATGGATTTTTATGTGAAATTGTAATTTTTTCCCAGAAACAAAAGAGATTTCATTAAGATGATGGTTATTAGATAATTTTTAAAATTCTCATTGAAATATTGGGAAAAGTTATTAGGTGTTCCAAAAACAGGTCATTTTGAGGGTTTATAAATATCAAGTCAGGTTAATCCTGATAATTTTTTGTTTCAAAGTGCCTTAGTAGAGATTAATAAGAATGTAACCCCCAAAATATAGATTTCTTCTAAGATAAGCGGAGAATGTAGGTTGCTGGTCAAATTTATCCAGTACTTGATCTATCTAAGAAAAAAATATTTCCATATCCTAAAGAATCATGCTATTTTTTTAATGAAAAATTGTTTTAAGATCAGTATTTGCTGATATTTCATGAGACAAATGTATGAGTTTTGTAAGCCTATTTTTAAGTTTAGTTCTTTAACTAACCCGAATCTTGTTTAATCCTCATTAGAGTATGAAAGAATTGTTCCTTAGGGGAGGAAATAATAAATCTATATGGTTTCCCTTCAACTTATAATATTTGTAAGAAAGTGAAAGTCAAATTGAACATATTGAAAATGGAGTGGATGGTTGACCTAAAATACCTATTTGAAAGGTTTAGTCTAGTTAATCCTGATGATATTAGACAATATTATGATGATGAAGTGGAAGAAGTAGAATATATAGAAGAATAAGTTTTAGATGAGATGGTAAATATTGATGAGGATGATAGAGTATCTCATGAGGATGGCATGCCCATCACACCTGTTATGTCTTATGGTCCACATGCATCACCTTTTTCTTTACCATCACAAGAAGAAGAGATTATGTCTAAAAACCTGGTTGATACTTAATTATATGTCATTGAATAATGTCCATAGTGTAATTTTTCTATTGATTTTGATGAAGTTTAAGGAAGTTTAGATAGATCTACTTTTATTGATAGTACTCCTAGAGATCCTGTACCTGATTCACCGACTAAGGGTGAGAATTCAACTAGAACTCTTTTTTTGGGATTGGACTATTTAGAATCTAATAGTGATTGGGGATTTCTACCAGGATAGTTTGGACCTTCTATACCTTCTACTTAGATAGTTATAGAGGGATATATCATTGCTACTATATATTCTCAAGAATGGTTTGAAGTATCTTCTCAAAGTCCTTTATTTTACCAATATCTTCAAGATATTGTTTTTCATACTGCTACCAAATCTAGTGAATAATACGAGAAAGGTGATTCTACATGTATAGATGTTGAGGTTTTTGAACCTTCTACTCATGAGGATGCTGATGCTTATTCTAGAATAAAATATTGGTATGATATTTGTAGATCAATGGATGAATTATCTGAGTAAGATGGTAAGAATAAGGATTATGATCCACATACCTATGTCCCTTCTATATCAAATATCACAAGGGATTATTTCAATAAATTGCAATCAGATTTTATAGGTGTTTTTAAGGACCATTTTCTTTGTTTTTGGATTTTCCCCGAGGCCAACTAGAGAAGAAGATATTAGAAGGGATGTTGTGTTTGTTATTTATCATCTTCAACCTAAATTTCATCTAGAAATGAATTTAATTAGGAATAAAAATTATAATTTGAAATCCCATATAGGGGAACTTCAAAAAAATATATATGATATCAGAAAACTCATTAGACATGAGCTGCGGTTCTTGTTTTAGGAGTTCAAATAGAATAGAGAAGCCGTGTTTGAGGGATTTCATACACTTTATACTAAAACCTTTGCTCTGGTAAGATAATATGTGAATAAAGATAAGAAAGATAGATAAATAATGAATAAATTAATTGATTAATACCTTTGTATAATCTTTACAAATTTTGATTTAAAGGGTATGTTTGGAACCCTTAACCTAGATCTTAAAATGACACATTTGGTGTCGAATTTTAAGTAATAGGTTGATGAAATAAAAGTACTGACATCAGTTTTGGAATCTTTCATAGAAAAAGGGATGATTTTATTTAGGATTTTAAGCATGGTTTTTAGGATGTTAGTGGTTTTACCAAAAAACTAAAACCCTTCCTTTACACTATTTATACAACTGTATTAGCTCCTTCAACCATTTCTATGTCCCTCACTCCTAGAACTACCTCCTCTACCATCAACCCTTTTAGATTTTCTCCCAGACATTAACTTGAGAATCATAGATCTATCTCTATAATTATAGTCATTAGTAACCTTGTGTCCACCTCTTCACCTCAAAATAACTCTTTTCCCCTACTTCTATATCTATAGAAAATAATAATATACTTCCTTTAGATTTTAGGGTTGTTGAAGATTCAGATTTTGACTATAATTCTTGATATTTCATACTTTTAAAACGTTTTTTATTCTCTTTTATAATATTAATGAAGTTATCCTTTCACTATCATTTGTCTTCATTACATCATTATCTTTTTATTCTACCTTTAATTCACCTTTTCATAATCCTAGAAGTGGGAGTAAATGTGAGACATAAATTCTATTCATTGTAAATTCTTTGAATAATTTAAGGTACTTGATAAATATTTAATATATTGAGATATATTCATTTAAATTATTATTTTTATATTCACTACAATTTATTTTAATTTTCAGGATTTTTGATCGTAAAAGGGAGATATTTTTAGATTAGTCTAGAAAATATTTATTCTAATGATCCCAAATCATGTTTATAATTTTATCAATTCATTTCATGTTTTCTATTAGTAAATGTTATTTTTGGAAAAAAACTTGAGAAAATGGATAAGTTTGGAGCTTAGCATGACAATATACCATACATGTAATGTACTTACCATGTGAATAGATTGAACTAAATATGATACTCATGTTACAGTGTGGAAACTAAAACCCATTATACTTAAACTAAATGCATGAAAAAAGTACCTACAATATATTAGATGAGAAAATTCTACCCATGTCATGAATTGAAAACACATTGAAGAACCTACCATGAATTGAAGTTCAACTTACTACATAAGAGATCAACCAACCATATGACAGGTAAGTCATATTTATTTTTCTTATTCTAACCATCTGAATTTATGTTTTTTGTTACAATATGAACAACCACCTACCATATGATAGAATGGATTAACCACATGAATTCATGAACCTACCACATGATCATGTGGAATGACCACCTGAAGGAATGAACTTACCTTTATGAGTTACCGTGTCTAGATTCCCTACCAACTGAGTGTGCCAATAGGACATGAGATCAATTAATTGTGTTTTAAGTGTAGAAACCCTATCATGTCTAACATAGTGGTGTAGTTTTTAAAAAACCCCAAAAATAGTTTTTGAAGCATAAATTGGTGTGTCAATGCAATTAAGGCTGCATTTGTTATTCTCCAATGGATACTTTTAGATATAGTTATTTTTTATAAGAATAAATGTTCATGTGGAAAAAGTGGGTATAAGATATAAATTTAACAATTAAAAAATATATATGTGAAATTGTGCTATATATAGGACTCATTTAGAACTTCTCATGATACTCTATTTTTATAAACCCACTATTAAACTTGTTTGATATCATTTCAAATAAAAATTAAAGGATTATAGAATAAATGGAGATATTTTAATTGACATGCACCATATATTCTCATATTTCATATATTTGTCTTTCTGTTTATGCTTAACAGTTGAGCTATGGTTTGGTTTTACTATTATTATCTATAAAAAACAACCTTCGATACTGTAACAACCCTAACCCCAGTTTCTCGAATCCGGTTTTAAAACATACTATGTAATTTTTTATATAAAATAATCTAAATAATTACACAACACATTTCACATCAGAGGACCTTTACCGCTCTGTGTTTTTAAGAATTAGATACAAATAATAAATTTCCTCAAAATGGAATAAAATAAAATTATTTTGCTAAATAATATTCAATGCACAACCTTCTCATAGACAAATAAATCCCTGATAAACCTACTAAACGTGTAAAAATGAATTTAAAACGTAGGGTGAACATTAATTATTACCAATAAGTTGTTTTAAAAATATTTTATAAATCCTTTGAAAATATTTTTTTTAATATAATTTCAAAAATACATTTATAAATATCCTCTTGAAAACATTATTTGAAATTAATTATTCATTAAAAATACTATATCACTTTATAAAATATTTATGATAAAAAATTTCATTAAACATATTTTATAAATTTTTGAAAAATACTAAGAAATCTATTGAAAAAAAAACACATTAGGATACTTGATACATGGAAGGCTATCTAGGCCTACCCAATTTCTATAGGGGTAGGTCAACTCCCCACTCCCTATCATGTTTACCATGTTTATGTGAATTTTTTTTATAAAAATCTCTTCAACTTTTCTTACATATAAATACATTTTCCCTTGGAGTTTTTTATTTTAATTTATAAATAGACATTAAATACACATGCAATTATATTTATATATAAATTTATAAATGTAAACCTACATGGAAATTTAATTATTATACTTAGAATAAGTAAATATCTTGATACATACACTTTTCATAATTACATGAAAAATTAATTTTCATTAATGTACTTAAACATTTCATTCACCTACAAATAAACATTTTGATGGTTGTTCTCATATATGTAAAATTAATTCAATGAACATACTTGCATGTATTATGTGTATAAATTCATGAATAATCTCATTTATGGACATATGTCAATGATTCTGATTAAAATTCATATCATGTAACATTCATTTCATAGAATTTGAAATTCATAACTTTTAATTTTAAATATGTAACAATAAAAAATTTAAAATTACTTATAAATATAATCATAAATTAAATTTCTAAAAAGAACATGAATTTCCCATAATAGTCACACACACACACACACACACACACATATGTATATATATATACCATGAATTTTATAATACACATATCTATTAATTAAAAACATATTTAAGCATAACTTTGATAAAATATCCCTTATAGAAGAATAATGAATTTGAAAATAAAACATAATTTTTATTGATGAAATTTACTTTAAAAATATAAATTTCAAAATAAAATCTTTAAAATAAAGTTTTTCAATACAAATGCACATTGAAACATAATATTTGATGAAAAAAATTATATCCCCTCATAATTTGGAAATATAAAATCATAATTTCGGAAATTTATCAAATCACCCTTAATAATAAAATCTCAAAATAAAATATTAATATAACTTTCCTTAAAATTTTCTAAAATATAGATAAATATGAATATATATATATATATATACGTATGTATATCATTGTAAAATATCACAATTTGAACAAAAAATTTAAACCCTTACCTATATTGCAAAAAACCTGAACTTACGGCTCTAGACCCTCTTTATTACTCTCCAAATTGAAAATTGGTTTTTCCAATTTGCATTTGAACATTGCAGTATTTTATAGCCAAAACCATAATATTTCTACAATGATGTAAAAATAAACAATTGATAAAACTGGGACCTATGGAGACATTCATGGACTAATTAAAATGAAAAGTTGAAGCTTGTGATGAAAGCTAAATATACAGGTAAATATAACCGAAAAACTAATTAATTGTAATATAATCCATTAAAAATAATAATGATAAATTTATAGAAACAATATCATATAAAAAGTTAATGATTACAGATAAAAAATGACTGTAAAATGAAGAAATTGATCCTTAGGATTGCAGGTAGCAATTTAGGTAGAAGAAATTCAAGAAACCAATAATACAAAGAATCAACTATTTGAAACAACTATAAAGAAAGATTCGACACCTAGATGGATAATAGAAACCAACCTCGAATAGATTCAATGACTAGGAACAATTTTTCTACCATGTTGACAACCGAAACCCTAACATCCAAATCAAAACCCTAAGCCTTTCTCGATCTACCATTGACGCCTATCAGTCCTTTATTGGTCAAAGTCAACATTGGATCTATAATCGAACAACACTCTTACTCCCCACTGGTGCTCATTTCCCTCTTCCTCTACATGGTGGCCAGACTCAACCTCCGACGAGACATGAAAATCCTCTTGGTGAAGTGGTACAACATGGCTCTATCTACCACTTGTGGCTGAACCACAAATGGGTAGAACCCCTAATTGAAACCCTACTCACAATTTCCCCTAAAACCTTATTCTCCATATTTTAATATATTTTTTATTTCAATTATTCCTTTATTATTATCATTTTATTTTAAAAATAAATTTACATTTTATTTATATAAAATAAATTATCATTATAAAACTAGTCCATATATATATATATATTACATTGATAGTAATAATATTTGTTAAAATATATAAAAAGTTATTTCTTTTAATTATTATTAATACTTTTATTTATAAATGGAATTTGATTTTAATTATAAATCAAAACTTTAGAAATAAATAATTTTATATAAAATAATTTAATCATACTTTATAATTCAAAACTAATTATATTTTCATATATATATATATATATATATATCATATTTTTGATTTTTTTATAAAAACAAATTAATTATATTCATATATTAATTATTCATTATTTATTTAAAATATATTATCTTTAAAAATTTATATTTGTAAAATATTTTATAACCTTTTGATAAAAAGTAATTTTTCATTCAAATTATATTATTATTATTATTATCAACTAAGAATACTAATATATATATATATATATTTATATATACTTTAAACAAAATAATTCTATAAAAAAATATTTTTTCCAATATATTAAATTAAAAAAGATATTTTTGAACTATTAATTATAATTTTTATAATTAATTAAATCTTTATTTCAAATATTATTTTCAAAGAAAATCCCCCTCAAAATATTATTGGTTGGGTTTAATTATAAATAAATCTATTTAATAAAAGAAAACTGAGTTTGAAAATTCTAGGATGTTACATTATTCCCTCCTCAAAAGAGTTGTGCCCTCAAAATTCGTTCGTCGGTCTCTAAAACTAATTCTGAATTTCTATATTCAAAATTAAAAAAACCCAGGAGTGCTAAACTTCTGGACTCTATTACAATATCTAATCTCTAAATTTTTCTAGACTATTCATATGATACCAACTATAAGGACCCCGACCCTAGTTTCCTAGAGCCGATGCCTTATATTAATACATTGGTATGTTTACAAGGATGTCACATCCTAAAGGACTGAATATTTTTGTAGTTTTGGAAAACCAGATACAAAAATAAGTTTTAAAATACAACTTGAAAGAAAAAAACATTGCAACTGTAACATCCCAAGTAATTAAAGAATAAAGAATTTTCATATTTATTAATATTTATGAATTAAATATTAATTTTAATTAAAAGGGGTTTCTACGTTCGATATCGTACTCGATACGCAACGATGAGTTTCTTTGAAAACTTACGTTGCACACAAGTAATAAAATAATATTATTTTAAATGTTAGTTAACAAGTAGCCATTGTACTGGCGGGAATGGATAGAAATAACTAAAATATGGTTATATATGTTTTTAAATGTTTTTACATTTACCCAATAAAAGATAAAGGCTTAAAATACGGAAAGAGTTCAATTCTAGGCATTTATACCCTAATTTTCATTAAGGGTTCACTTATCACCTTTTGACGGCGAACCGTCATTAAATATAGTTTTGATCAATCTTATAAATTCTATTGGACCAAAAATAACTCTTCTTTAGAATCAGGACATCAAAATTTACTTTGTGTAAATTTTTGGTACCTTTCCGATAAAGTACATTTTTTAATGAATAGTGTAAAATGTTGTATTTTAATTCCAAACCTCTTTTTAATCTAATTTATTTATATGATTAGATTATCTTTTGAATTGGTGTTAAAGTGAAATTAGAAAATATTTTTACCATTAAATCCAGTAGTGGTCGTTGGAATTAATTTCACTTTGAAATCGGACTTAAACTAGTGTCAATCTTTTGATACTTATTGTTTCATAAAAACACGCTATTTGCTCTGACAGTGGGAATTAATTATTAAATTAATTAATGTGACTTATATGTTTTGAATTTTGTAAAACAGACTTCATTTTCGAATTCTTAATATCAAATATAGCTTAGGGTGAATTTTTGGTAATTTTCCGAAAAACTTCAATTTTTGATGAATAGTGAAACCACTAAGTGGTACTTATAAAAACTGATTTTCCGTTTAAATGAAATTTCGCAATCATTGTGTTTTGATTTTCAAAAATACGACATACATGGTTGTCATTAATAAGTAAAATGTGGTTCAATGAGATTAAAATAATTTTTTGGTGAATAGTAACTTATTAAGTTTTTAATCGCGATTAGAGGTAATTAGTGGAGTTTAACGTAAAAATAATGCTTTAATAAAATGAGATGAGATTTACACATATCCTACCCTCATTGGTTGTGTCATGGCCGACCAAGACAAGCCATGGGTCAACTTGGGGATCCCATGGAGCCACTTTGGTTGGGAAATGACATAAATAACTTTTTATTTAATGTAAAAGTAAAAATAACACAAACATAATATGTTTTACAAAAACAATTTTTACATGGGGTTATAAAGATAAGATTTTTGATTATAAATAGTCATTGGAAAGATAAATAGATTTCCTACATCATAGTATTTTTTTATAATTTTTAGACTTTATAAATAAATTAAATTATTTATGACATCATGATGATGCAGTGATGACTTCATTATTTAACGATTTAAATAAAATGGAAAGATAATGTAATATCTAAAACCTACACATGTCGAAAACCTATTGTATGGGAATATTTCGAAGCCTTATCATCTTATCATCGAAATATATCAATGTGGGACCTTATAAATTCGAAACACTTTTGAAAATTAAATAATAGTTTCATGATTTCCAAAAGTGCCCCTCCTCTCCTCTTATAAAAGGCCCCCACCTCTACCTCATTTCACACACTCCTCAAGCCTTTGGCTCAGCCATCCCCTTCCAATTTTGTCTCTCCACATCCCTCTCCTCATCCTAGAGGATTACCTTTGGGAAGAATCCTTTCAAAGGAAGCCTTTAGGCTCAAATCAAAAGGAGTTACACTTTTAAAGGTAATTCATTCTCTCTTGTTCATTTGTTTTATTTTGCTTCTCCAACCCCCTAAACTCTTTTTATTTACTTATTTTGTAACAACAACAGTATCTTCAATATACTAGGATGTTGTTATAAGATTTATTCGAGCTAAACTCTCACACAACTACATCAAATGGTTAAAGAACATACGGTTTCCGTGGATGGCGAAATTCTACCTCCCGAAACGATGATTGTTCAATACTCATTTAACACCTTAAAAGGTGGCCATTATGATGTCACTATTTTTATATATGATATATAATATGTTTATTATTTCCTTAAGCTTCTGTATTTTTCATTTATGGCATACCATTATTGTTTCCATTA
The DNA here is from genome assembly GCA_963277665.1 of Viscum album. Lineage (NCBI taxonomy): Eukaryota > Viridiplantae > Streptophyta > Magnoliopsida > Santalales > Viscaceae > Viscum > Viscum album. The sequence continues at coordinate 762,173,325 of OY728165.1, forward strand.
TGGGTAAACACGATATCTTCATTTTAGGAAGTGCGGACTACCGCCCCCTGAAAGTGATTTGATTCATTAATACCATATGTGGGATGTGTAAAGGATAAAGTTAATGATATTATATATGTTATTATACTGGAATTATAATATACTCTTATATCATTATGATTCCATCCTATAAAATACGAAATAGAATTGAAAGTAGCGTTCATGCGTACGTACGACTTACCGTCTCCATGAACGGTGCATTTCATTTCTTACCTCTAAATGATTATGTAATATTATAAATACATGTATATTCAGGATATATATGATATATATGATATCCAAATCAGTAATGTCATTCTGGAGATAAAGAAACTTTGGCCACACAAACAACATGTAATTGTAAGAAGTCCACTTTCGACTTAAGAACCAAATATTGACAAAACAAAAATTATTAACTTAAATGGTTACATAATGTTTATAACATGGAAATAAGTGATATAAAAGGAATAATGAACTTTAAAAAGGTTCTTAAGAAAGTATAAATTAACTCAAGTTTATTATTCAGGACATTAAAGAACGGTCGAGTTAAGTCGGACCCAAGGTAAGGGACTTCGTCTCAATCTCTTTTCATTGAGGCATATTTCGTTTTATACACAACTTTATTTTGTAACGGTGTATAAACCCCTTTGACTTTTAATTTTATACAAAAGGAATCTTTTTCTACGAAGCGTTTTACTAAACGACAAAAAGGAATGTTTTTTTAACGTACGCGGTGACAATGACCTTTTCCGCCGCCGTGAGTATTATTTGGTCTTTGGCTTCCTCAACAAGCCGTAATGTTTTTAAAATAAAATAAATACCATATACTCTTTTATGTATTTTGGTATTGAAAATGGTTTTGATAAAGGATTCTATTATGTCAATATATTTATGATATGTTGTGATTGAAATGTGGAAATTTTATCATTCCTTTATATTGGTTTTATGTTTTATGATTTTATATTGGTACTTGGACATTTTAATGGGTGGTTACGTTATAAACCATATGACGGGTGGTGCCGTGAATACCGGGATGGGTGGGTACGTTATAACCTCCAATGCATTGGGTATGGAAGTCGGCCGTATGGATATTCCATTAAGTATGTATGGAAATTGGCCGTATGGCTATTCCATTAAGTGATATGTGTGGAAGTCGACCGTATGGTTATTCCACTTAAGTATGTTTATGTCCCAAGTTAACTTTATATATGTTATGTGTTCTTTATATGGGTTTTATGGTAATCCTTTGAAAGGTAAGTAATGATACTTTATTCAGTGAAGAGTTTTTACTACTTCACGAAGGTGAAAGTATTACTTTGTTAGAGTATACATGGTTTACTTGATGTTTGAAAAACTAACAGTTTTCATTCTTTGTGTATCCCTTAATGAGCTTTTTATGCTCACCCCAAGTTTTTTTTGAAATGTTTTTCACAGGACTTAATGTGGAATAATGTCAAGGATGGGATCAAGGGAATGTCATGCTATATAAAACATGGAACTAGACATGTTTCTTTTAAGAGTTTTTTTTATTATGGAAACTTAGTAGAAGTGAATACTTTGTAATATTTTGAGATGTAATAGTTATGTTCTAATTCTCTAAAACTCTAAAGCTAAAAAGATCCTCAATGTGAATTATTCATTTAATTCAATAATAAGTAAGGTTTAAGGCCGGGGCCTTATAGTTGGTATCAAAGGTCGGTTTAGACAACTTTAGGAGTTAGAAAAGTGTTAAATTATAATATGATTGAAATGATATAGCATTTACGGATTACCATGTTGCTTCGCCTAAGATATTTCTGTGTTCAGAATGGTTTTCCGCGGAGGAAACAAAGCAACTATGTTGGGACGATATCAGGAGGAAGACAACCTTCCAAATAAGCAACCTGAGATGGTTGGAATCGGAACTGAACAGTTTGTTGCAGTGATGGCACAGTTGAATCAGGCTATAAATGGTGGTGGTATCCATGCACTAGATCAGCCAGATCAACCGCAGAGGAACATGTCAGTGGTGGAACATTTCAAGAGGCAACATCCCCCATCATTCTGAGGATCATCTGACCCTGTGCAAGCTGAAGGGTGGATTAAAGCACTGGAGAAGATTTTTGATGTCATGGGGTGTTCAGAACATCAAAAGGTTAGTCTTGCTGTTTACTGTTTTGAAGGTGAAGCTGATCAGTGGTGGTCGATGGTGAAAAATATCAGGGATAGTGATGAGATTGAGGATATCACTGGGACGAATTCAATGGTATGTTTCTTCAGAAATATTTTCCTAATGTGGTTCGTCTTAGGATGGAAAAACAGTTCCTAGAATTGAGGCAGGAGGATGATTCAGTGGCTGCTTATGAAGCAAAGTTCACTCGATTGTCAAGATATGATCCAAACTTCATACGAGATCTTGATAGTAAATTAAACCGTTTTTACTCAGGGTTAAAGCCAAAGTATCGAAGGGCTTTAGCTTCTCGTGAGTTCAAAAGTTATGAAAAACTTGTTCGATGTGCGGAGAAGGTGGAAATGGAGTTTGCCGATGATCAGGTGTTCTATGACAAACAATAGAATAAGAGGTCTAGTTGGCAGGCAAAGGGGAAGAATTCATCAAAGAAGCAAGGAGGTAAGAAAACCAAATATCCATCCTGTGAGAAGTGTGGTAAAATGCATCCTGGAGAATGTTTATCCAAGTCTGTTAAGTGATTTTGGTGTGGTAAGTCTGGTCATATTGCGGGTAACTGTAAGGAAGATGATCAAGCAGGCAATGAAAAGCCAACGGTAAGATGTTTTAAGTGTAATGAAATGGGTCATTATGCAAACGAGTGTCCAACGAAGAACTCAACTGGGGGAATGTAGCCAGACTACAAGAAGAAAGGGGTGGTGAAATACTTGTCAACAACTTTAGCAGATGTTGGGCCATCGAATGAAGTGGTATCAGGTACACTGTTTGTTTGTTCAGATTATGCCAATGTGTTGTTTGATTCAGGGTCTACACACTCTTTCATTTCTGAGAAGTTTTCTAGTAAATTGGAAATTCCATATCAAGATATGAATCCTGAACTTATGGTAAAAACACCCGGAGGGAACGTTGAGACAAAAAGGAATTATAAGAACCTTCCTATCCTTATGTGTGGAAAGAATCTACCAGCAAACCTTATTGTTTTTCCTCTAGTAGAGTTTGATGTTATTTTGGGCATGGATTGGCTTTCTGTTTATCATGCTAAGATTGACTGTAGAGCTAAAATAGTTTCTTTTCAGAAAGATTTTCAGTTTGTGTACAAGAATAAACCCTTGATTTTGATGACATATCAGGAAGTTGAGAAACTAGTAAAAGATGGAAATGAATGTTACCTTGCACATATTGTTGAAAATAAAAGAACTGTTCAGATTAATGATGTGCCAGTGGTAAATGAGTATCTTGATGTTTTTCCTGATGAGTTTCCTGGTATTATTCATGGTCGGGAAGTTGAATTTACCGTTGACTTAGTTCCTGATTCTAAGCCAATTTCAAAACCCCCTTATCGAATGGCTCAAGTTGAACTTTTAGAGTTAAAGAAACAATTGCAGGAGTTATTAGATAAAGGTTTCATTCGACCTAGAACATCGCCATGGGGTGCTCCTATCTTGTTTGTTAAAAAGAAAGATGGATCAATGAGACTTTACATTGATTATAGAGCCTTGAATAATATAAATGTTAAGAACAAGTATCCTTTGCCTCATATCGATGATTTGTTTGATCAGCTCCAGGGAGCTCAGTATTTTTTGAATATTGACTTGAGGTCAGGGTACCATCAGTTGAAAGTAAAAGAAGCAGATGTTCCAAAGACTGCGTTCCGTACTAGATATGGCCATTATGAATTTGTAGTTATGCCTTTTGGGTTAACCAATGCACCTGCTGTATTCATGGACCTTATGAATAGAATTTTCCATGAGTTCTTGGATAAGTTTGTGGTTTTTTTCATCGATGATATTTTGGTGTTTTCTAAAAGTAAAGAAGAGCATGAAATTCATTTAAGGGTTATCTTGCAAACCTTAAAAGAAAAGAAACTATATGGAAAATTCAGCATGTGTGAGTTTTGGTTATAACAAATTTCTTTCCTAGGTCACATTGTTTCAAAAGATGGCATAACTGTTGATCCTACAAAAACAAAAGTTGTTGAAGAATGGCCAAGACCCACAAATGTAACCGAGATCCATAGTTTTCTTGGTTTGGAAGGTTACTACCGAAGGTTTGTTGAAATTTTTCACGGTTATCTAGTCCAATGACTAAGCTAACTCGTAAGGGTGTTAAGTTCATCTGGACAAAAGAATGTGATGATTGTTTTCAGGAGTTGAAGAGAAGATTGGTGAATGCTCCAGTTTTGTCACTTCCTTCCAGGAATGGTGAATTTGTTATATACAGTGATGCTTTGTTGAAGGGACTTGGTTGTGTCCTTATGTAGAATGATCAGGTAATTTCTTATGCTTCACGACAGTTGAAAACTCATGAGGTAAATTACTCTACACATGATTTGGAATTAGCTGCTGTTGTCTTTGCTTTAAAAATTTGGAGGCATCATTTGTATGGAGTAAAGTGTGAAATATATACTGATCATAAAAGTTTAAAGTATATATTCACTCAGAAAGAATTGAACATGAGACAGAGGAGATGGCTGGAATTAATCAAGGATTATGATTGTACAATTCATTACCATCCGGGAAAAGAAAATAAAGTGGCTGATGCTTTGAGTCGAAAAAGTAATGCTTCATTAGCAATGTTGCGTTTGGAACATGATCCTTTGGTTAAGGATTTGATGGACTTTGGCATAGAAGTTGTTGGTGCAGAAAGTTATTCTGTTTTGTTTCAGGTATCAGTGAAATCTTCTCTATCAGACAGAATCAAGCAAGCACAGAAGCAAGACAATGAGTTGCAGAAAAAGGTAGAGCTGGTTCAGAAAGTTATGTTGCCTGAATTCAACATTGATAATGATTGTGTTTTGAGATTTGGGAAGAGATTGTGTGTACCTTGTGATTCACAATTGAAGAATGAGTTTTTATGTGAAGCTCATAGTTCTCCGTTTTCAGTTCATCCGGGAAGTACTAAGATGTATAGAGATCTGCGGGAGTATTACTGGTGGGATGGAATGAAAAGAGATATTTCTGATTTTACTGTGAAGTGTTTGACATGTCAACAGGTTAAAGCAGAGCGGCAGTTACCGAAAGGGATGCTTCAGCCTTTACCAGTGCTAGAGTGGAAATGGGAAAACATATCCATGGACTTTGTTGTGGGATTACCGAGGACATCTCAAGGTAATAATGCAATCCGGGTTATTGTTGATCGCTTGACCAAATCTGCTCATTTCCTTTCTATACGAGATACTTTCTCTCTAGATCAACTTTCCCGTTTGTATCTTAAAGAGATAGTCAGGTTACATGGAGTTCCTCTCTCCATTGTATCTGACCGTGATCCCAGGTTCACTTCTAACTTTTGGAAAGGCCTTCATAAGTCATTGGGTACTGAATTAAATTTTAGTACAGCTTTTCATCCTCAATCAGATGGGAAGCCAGAATGAACAATTCAGACCTTGGAGGATATGCTACGAGCTTGTTCGATGGATTATCAGGGAAGTTGGGACCAACATCTTTCTTTGGTTGAATTTTCATATAATAACAGTTTTCATTCCAGTATACAGATGGCACCATTTCAGGAATTATATGGGAAGCGGTGTTGAACTCCAGCTTTCTGGGATGAAGTGGGTGAAAGGAAGTTGATTGGACCAGAATTGGTAGAATAGATGGCAGAAAAAGTTCAGTTGATTCAGAAGCACATGAGAACACCTTAGAGTAGGCAGAAGATTTATGCGGATAACCGAAGGAAGGATCTATCTTTCGAGGTAGGTGATCATGTTTTTCTCAAGGTTTCTCCTTGGAAAAGTGTGATGAGATTTGGTAAGAAAGGAAAGCTGAGTCCAAGGTTTATTGGACCATATGAAATTCTGGAGAAAGTTGGATCAGTTGCTTACCGAGTGGCTTTACCTCCAAGTTTATCTCTGGTACACAATGTTTTTCATGTTTCAATGTTGAGGAAGTAGATGCCAGATCCATCACATGTTTTGAGTCCAGTGGTAGTTCAGCTGGCGGAGAACCTATCTTATGAAGAACAACCAGTCCAGATTCTTGACCACAGGGAGCAGGTGTTACGGAATAAGGTGATTCATCAGGTAAAGGTTTTGTGGAAAAACCATGTGATTGAAGAGGTAATGTGGGAATCTGAAAATGCTATGAGGGATAAATACCCCCACTTATTTTGATAAGTGAATAAAATTGCGAGGACGCAATTACCAAAAGGGGGGAAGGATGTAACATCCCAGGTAATTAAAGAATAAAGAATTTTCATATTTATTAATATTTACGAATTAAATATTAATTTTAATTAAAAGGGGTTTCTACGTTCGATAGCGTACTCGATACGCAACGATGAGTTTCTTTGAAAACTTACGTTACACACAAGTAATAAAGTAATATTATTTTAAATGTTAGTTAACAAGTAGCCGTTGTACTGGCGGGAATGGATAGAAATAACTAAAATATGATTATATATGTTTTTAAATGTTTTTACATTTACCCAATAAAAGATAAAGGCTTAAATTATGGAAAGAGTTCAATTCTAGGCATTTATACCCTAATTTTCACTAAGGGTTCACTTATCACCTTTTGACGGAGAACCTTCATTAAATATAGTTTTGATCAATCTTATAAATTCTATTGGACCAAAAATAACTCTTCTTTAGAATCGGCACATCAAAATTTACTTTGTGTAAATTTTTGGTACCTTTCCGATAAAGTACATTTTTTAATGAATAGTGTAAAATGTTGTATTTTAATTCAAAACCTCTTTTTAATCTAATTTATTTATATGATTAGATAATCTTTTGAATTGGTGTTAAAGTGAAATTAGAAAATATTTTTACCATTAAATCCAATAGTGGTCGTTGGAATTAATTTCACTTTGAAATCGGACTTAAACTAGTGTCAATCTTTTGATACTTATTGTTTCATAAAAACACGCTATTTGCTCTGACAGTGGGAATTAATTATTAAATTAATTAATGTGACTTATATGTTTTGAATTTTGTAAAATAGACTTCATTTTTGAATTTTTAATATCAAATATAGCTTAGGGTGAATTTTTGGTAATTTTCTGAAAAACTTCAATTTTTGATGAATAGTGAAACCACTAAGTGGTACTTATAAAAACTGATTTTCCGTTTAAATGAAATTTTGAAATCATTGTGTTTTGATTTTAAAAAATCCAACATACATGGTTTTCATTAAGGAGTAAAATGTGGTTCAATGAGATTAAAATAATTTTTTGGTGAATAGTAACTTATTAAGTTTTTAATCGCGATTAGAGGTAATTAGTGGAGTTTAAGGTAAAAATAATGCTTTAATAAAATGAGATGAGCTTGACACATGTCCTACCCTCATTGGTTGTGTCATGGCCGACCAATACAAGCCATGGGTCAACTTGGGGACTCCATGGAGCCACTTTGGTTGGGAAATGACACAAATAACTTTTTATTTAATGTAAAAGTAAAAATGACACAGACATAATATGTTTTACGAAAAAATTTTTTACATGAGGTTATAAAGATCAGATTTTTGATTATAAATAGTCATTGGAAAGCTAAAAGGATTTCCTAAATCATAGTATTTTTTTATAATTTTTAGACTTTAAATAAATTAAATTATTTATGACATCATGATGATGCAGCGATGACTTCATTATTTAATGATTTAAATAAAATGGAAAGATAATGTAATATCTAAAACCTAAACATGTCCAAAACCTATTGGATGGGAATATTTAGAAGACTTATCATCTTATAATCGAAATATATCAATGTGGGACCCTATAAATTCGAAACACTTTTGAAAATAAAATAATAGTTTCATGATTTCAAAAAGTGCCCCTCCTCTCCTCTTATAAAAGGCCCCCACCTCTACCTCATTTCACACACTCCTCAAGCCTTTGGCTCGGCCATACCCTTCCCATTTTATCTCTTCACATCCCTCTCCTCATACTAGAGGATTCAATTTGGGCAGAATCCTTTCAAAGAAAGCCTTTAGGCTCAAATCAAAAGGAGTTACACTTTTAAAGGTAATTCATTCTCTCTTGTTCATTTGTTTTATTTTGCTTCTCCAACCCCCTAAACTATTTTTACATACTTATTTTGTAACAACACCAGTATCTTCAATATACTAGGATGTTGTTGTAAGATTTATTCGAGCTACACTCTCACACAACTACATCAAATGGTTAAAGAACATACGGTTTCCGTGGATGGCGAAATTATGCCTCCCGAAACGATGATTGTTCAATACTCATTTAACACCTTAAAAGGTGGCCATTATGATGTCACTATTTTTATATATGACATATAATATGTTTATTCTTTCCTTAAGCTTCTGTATTTTTCATTTATGGCATACCATTATTGTTTCCATTAGGGGTAAATATGATATCTTCATTTTAGGAAGTGCGGACCACCGCCCCCTGAAAGTGATTTGATTTGTTAATACCATATGTGGGATGTGTAAAGGATAAAGTTAATGATATTATATATGTTATTATACTGGAATTATAGTATAGTCTTATATCATTATGATTCCATCCTATAAAATATGAAATAGAAATGAAAGTAGCCTTCATGCGTACGTACGACTTACCGTCTCCATGAACGGTGCATTTCATTTCTTACCTCTAAATGATTATGTAATATTATAAATACATGTATATGCTGGATATATATGATATATATGATATCCAAATTAGTAATGTCATTCTGGATATAAAGAACCTTTGACCACACAAACAACATGTAATTGTAAGAAGTCCACTTTCGACTTAAGAACCAAATATTGACAAAACAAACACTATTAACTTAAATGGTTACATAATGTTTATAACATGTAAATAAGTGATATAAAAGGAATAATGAACTTTAAAAAGGTTCTTAAGAAAGTATAAATTAACTCAAGTTTATTATTCAGGACATTAAAGAACGATCGAGTCAAGTCGGACCCAAGGTAAGGGACTTCGTCTCGATCTCCTTTCATTGAGGCATATTTCGTTTTATACACAACTTTCTTTTGTAACGGTGTATAAACCCCTTTGACTTTTACTTTTATACAAAAAGAATCTTTTTCTACGAAGCGTTTTACTAAACAACAAAAAGGAATGTTTTTTAACGTACGCGGTGACAACGACCTTTTCTGCCGCCGCGAGTATTATTTGGTCTTTGGCTTCCTCAACAAGCCGTAATGTTTTTAAAATAAAATAAATACCATATACTCTTTTATGTATTTTGGTATTGAAAATAGTTTTGATAAAGGATTCTATTATGTCAATATATTTATGATATATTGTGATTGAAATGTGGAAATTTTATCATTCCTTTATATTGGTTTTATGTTTTATGATTTTATATTGGTACTTGGACATTTTAACCGGTGGTTACGTTATAAACCATATGACGAGTGGTGCCGTGAATACCAGGATGGGTGGTTACGTTATAACCTCAAATGCATTGGGTATAGAAGTCGGCCATATGGCTATTCCATTAAATATGTATGGAAATTGGCCATATGGCTATTCCATTAAGTGATATGTGTGGAAGTCGACCGTATGTTTATTCCACTTAAGTATGTTTATGTCCCAAGTTACCTTTATATATGTTATGTGTTCTTTATATGGGTTTTATGGTATTCCTTTGAAATGTAAGTAATGATACTTTATTCAGTGAAGAGTTTTTACTACTTCACGAAGGTGAAGGTATTACTTTGTTAGAGTATACATGGTTTACTTGATGTTTGAAAAACTAACAGTTTTCATTCTTTGTGTATCCCTTAATGAGCTTTTTATGCTCACCCCAAGTTTTTTTGAAATGTTTTTCACAGGACTTAATGTGGAATAAGGTCAATGATGGGATCAAGGGAATTTCATGCTATATAAAACATGGAACTAGACATGTTTCTTTTAAGAGTTTATTTTATTATGGAAACTTAGTAGAAGTGACTACTTTGTAATATTTTGAGATGTAATAGTTATGTTCTAATTATTTAAAACTCTAAACCTAAAAAAGATCATCCACGTGAATTATTCATTTAATTCAATAATAAGTAAGGTTTAAGGCCGGGGCCTTATAGCAACGCCATTGGAAACATGCATAAACTCTTAGATTATTCCTAAAAGTCATTCGTAAAAATATTCATCTTCACATCATTGGGAAAAAAATAAAACATAAGAAAGGGGTAAGATTAGATTCTCAGTAAGGGAAAGTAATAAATCAGAAGTTATCATAAACATAAACATTATGTATGATGAATATCTAGAAACACATGCCTTTAAAAATAAACTTGATCATAATATGACAAGAATGATAGCTGGGTAAATATTTCCATATAACTAATCTCAAGAGAATGAAAATTTACTATGAATATTCTAATAGTACAAATATTCACATGGTTTATCAATTAATATTATCATAATGAATTAATGTACAATTCTGGACATCTAAAACATGTTGTTAAGGCCTCTGTCAAGACGTCTGAAAATACTAGGGTAAATCCTCGAACAAAACCCTATTCTATTTTGTCTCATAGGACCTACTGATGAATCGAGGTGATATAGTGGGCCCTACCCATTGATTTATATTTCCAATTCATTACTCATAATAATGGGGTTAAATTTAACCATTATATATATATATTCAATGTACATAACATTCCCTAATATTTCAATATAATTACTAACCATTTTAAGTAGTATGGTGAATTATATCAAGCTATCACATTCATAGTCCAACAAATCAAAAACCATTTAATAAAATATGTTGGATGATAAAAATAAGATATTAACCACAAAAAGAAATAAAAGATAACATAGGTGTTGAAATAGACAAAAATACTCTAATAAAATAATCGAGGAATTTTTGAGAGAAATACACTTTTACTTTGAAAGGAAGAGTTCCTTTGGAAAAATATTTACATAAGACAAAAAATTAACTAGGGTATTTTTTCCATGATGGAATGATTGGTTCTAAAAAATAATTGTGTCTTAAAATAGATTATAGAGTTCACTTGAAAATAGATAAGAAATCGGGAAGTTCCATTTATCTGGGCTTTCTTATCCTAAGGAATTAAGAAGAGAACCCTTTTAAAACATGTATTTTCCACAAAAAAGATGAAATGATCAGAATAAATGATTTTGGAAAATATAACCATAATTTATAAGAAGTATATAAAATAATTTAAGAATAAAATTTGTTTATAGAAAAAGAAAGCACAACCTGAATGAAAATGAAGGTTCGAGAAGCAAACCCTTACCTTATGTCCGAATGAGTTCTACAATTGACCTTAACATACTAGATAATCAAATTAAATACATTAATTAATTATTTAATAACATTTTATATAGTTATTTTATTTAGTATATTTTTATTAGGTTCATTTATGGCTTTATTGACGAGTTATAGAGTTTTATTCCACCGTTTAGGAGTATTCTTTTTCTTGGGTTTCAAGATTATTTCAATTGTTTAAAAGTAATGATTTTCTTGTAAATGGGTATGATTATCCTAATTTGTAATTAAATGTTGTTAATGAAAATAAAAATTTTTTAATGGTTATATATATCATATGTTTTTATGGTATGAGGATGAATCATTTTATTATACATTTATTGACAATAGTTTAGATTATTACGGCGGTATTTCAATCACCACGAACTAGTTTTGTCGTATGAATTAGTATTATGTATATATAATCATTATAGAATATTATAGAAGACATAATATATATGTTATAATATATTTCAACCATAAAAATGGTTTTTTACCATTCATTAATGAGAAATTAAAGAACGAAAGTACGTTGTCTATGTTGGTTGTAAATCGGTACCTCCTGGGCGATGATTTCATATTTAAAATAAAAGAGAGGGAGAATGAAGATTGATTATGGTTATTACATTTAAAATATATAATTACGGTATATAAATTATAATGAATTTATCATGATCATTTGTACATAGTATTTGAGGAAAGAATAAAAAAAGAAATAACTTGAAAAGAAAAATAAAAGGAAGAGGAAGAGGAATTTACCTCTTGAGTACTCCTCCTTGAGAATCTCCTTAAAGGAATTGATTTTGGTATTTTGATGAGAACAAGAACTTATAGATGTGGGGTAGGAGATTCGGAAGGGGATCTGGTAGAAATTTTAAATGTCACATATCTTGGAAGGTGTGGGTAGAAAAGGGAGTGAGCGGTGGTTTTTATATTGGAGGAGAGGGGTAACTTCTAATTATATTTTTCATTTTTTTATTATTTTTCTCAAGACAACCAATAGTGTTTATTAGTGTGAATATATAAATTAATAAGTGCTTGTTAGTTCTAAATATGGGTTTATACATCTTACACGACTCAAGTAATAGTGTATTTAGCTTATAATGTATTTATACTATAAATTACCGCATTTTACTACTCACTAAAAATTCACGTATTTGAGAAAATACCAAAAATTCACCCGAACCATTTTCTTATGTGTAGACTGAAAAAATAAACTCAATTTTATGAAAATAATTATCTAAATATTAGAAATTTAATTTTTAATTAAAATCAACATTTACTCAAAAAAATAGTGTTTTTTGAAATTTAAAATCATTTTATAAAACCCTAAAAAATTAAGTAAGGTCTTATTAAAGTATCCTAAAATATTAATAAAAAAATATTAATTTATTAATAAATTTTAAAAAATGTAATTTTCTTTTAAATTAATTTATTTACTATAAAAGTATAATCAAATAATTATTATTCACAAAAATATAAACACTTAATTTTAAATATTCAATTACTTATACCGTGATATAATTATATAATTTTTTCATTTATATGGTGCATAAATTTTATTTAATATTTTATGGGTTTTATTACTATTTATTAGGCCTATTTACTATTCATAAGGTTCATATTACTATTTCTAAGTCCAAGTTACTATTCCCCAATAATGTTTGTTGATCCAATCAGACACTAGATATCTCACTGATTGCAACCGTGTATGTCTGATTTTCAAAATTATAATCATAGAGGTGGGAAAATTATGTTTAATGGATTAGTTAAAATAAAAAAGTTTTTTTGAATATAATTATTGTTTCATGCATTACATTCTATATTAAATTTATTTGTAAATCCTTGGGGTGTTATAGATTTTAAACTTGAAAGTATATACCAATTTCTTCATTTATTTTCTTTTCAATCGCATATGTAACTATGGAAGAGGTCATGTGTGAACATGAATATTTTCTCCTGATTATAACTATAGAGGTGGTTTTTCTCCTTTAAAATATTCCCATGTATTGTTTAAAATCCTGATCCAGGTTGTGGATCCATTTATTTAATAATAAATTACCTGGAAATAGATGATTCCGAAGTGGTAGGGATTTTGTCTTGTCTTAAGACTAAACATGTTGTTTTAATTTCCATCATGTTATTTGTAGATTTCTTATATGAGTTAAACAATATATTTGTATTTTATTTAAATACTAATAATAACAAATTACTCTTATTGTTTTATTTTACTTGTTTCTTATAAATGTTGTTTATTTCAAGTAAAATCATTTCAAAAATTTAGAGAGTGTTAAAACTTGTTTTAATTTATTTCTAATAAAACATATAAGAAAACATTTGAAATATAAAATTATATAACTATACTTTATTAACTAACTAATATTATTTTAAAAATTTATGGCATTTAAGCATTAAATATTTTTATTAAATTTTTTTACTTGAAACTCAATTCAGGACCCTCTTGAGTTTTTCACTTGGATCAAAACCAAGTAATTCACAACATTAATATTTTCTTATTTTTTTTTCATGTTTTATGTTCTTATATTCCAAATTAAATTTATTTTATCCATGATTGATTTTGAAAATATTGAATTTTCATTGTCACCACTTTGATTTCAAATATCATATATTTTTTCAAGACTATAAAATTTGATTGAGATATATATATTTTTCCCATTATCCAAAAATATTTGTAATGACTCATCATTGTTACTCATTTTATATGGTAGTTAATTATATTACACTGGTTTATAGATTATACAATGTGTCCAAATCTTTCATAACTGTAGAAATGGTCCACATACCTTAATTACCATCTTTGAACCACATTTTGGCTAGATATTTTATGTGGCTATTTTCGCGTAGGATCACTATTATTATAGCAAACCTTTAGGGAATACCTCCTCAAGAACTTTCTTACATCCATCCATGATATAATATTGGGTTTACCACATTTCTACTTAACCCTTATTTTCCAGATTTTCATTTTAAACATGTATTATTTAAAGAAACAATATATTTACTAACAACCTTTTGAAGAAAAAATGGCACATTTTTGTTTGATATTGTAATTATTTTGCCATTAGTTGATAATAATTTATTCTTATTATAAAATAGATTAATTTTTAAATAAATTCTCTCATCAAGATTCTTGATGGAAATAATTATTTACTTAGATTCTTGGGAAGACTCATATTGTACCACTTCCTCATTCTATAGTTTTACTTTAATATCAAAAAATTTCATATTGATAATATTTTTATCATCCCCTCTAAACTTTAATATATCTGAAAATTATTTCATGATATTCTAAAAATTATCTTCATGCATTTTGTTTCTTTATTACAATGTATTTTTATGTTTTGTTATCTTGTTTACTTTGATTTTTAATTTTTAATTATTAAAATAAATTCAAGAATTATGGTTTTCATCTAATGTATGTTACTATTTTTGAACATATTTTTATGTATTAACCCTTCTCATCAATTATTTTGATATAATACTTATCTATTTTTATGCATTCATATTTTAGATCCACATATTTAAATTTTTGAGCCTTAAATTGTTCTGTTATTTTTTACACCAATTAATTTTCTTTTATTATAGATTCTTCCTTAAGTTGGGTGATCTCCTTTTTAAAATATTTATATGGGGAAAATGAAATTATCAATATCTTTGTGAAGATAAAATAGGGTCTCCTCTAAATAGGCACATAAATAATCATATTATTTTTAATATAATTTTCTAGATATTTTATCTTCCCACTTGTGCTTAGTTCATCAAAGTGATAATCTTAGAAAGAAATTATAATTACCTATTATTAATGTAATAAATTTGGAATGACAAGGGTAGAAGTGTTTTTCATCTATTTTCAGTGAATTTATCCACCAAATACTCTTAATCCTTTAATGTTTTTATTTCTTATTAATTAAAACATGGAGAATAATGAATTTATCGTTATTTTATCGAAAGTGATTTCTTATTTAATATACTATTACACTTCATCCTCATATTAATTAGAGGCTAGAAAGATATATAATTATGATTAATGATATAAGAATCTATAGTAAGTTTTCACTTTATGATTCCCTAGAAATTAAACTCAAAAAACATTAAAATCTTTAAATCTTTTAGATTGTTGAGAATCCAATCAAAGGTGCAGATTTATCTATAATACCAATTTTTCTTCCACCAGGATTAGTGGAACAACACTAGGTGGGGGTGAGTCATTGTGGGTTATTTATCACCTATTTAAACCAATTATTTTTTTTACCTATGCACCAATTAATTGGATGTGTATCTCATCATTCTTCCCATACTTAGTTATCATGAATGAAATGATAAATCAATAAGAAAATAACAAGGTACATAATAATTTGTTAATTGGGATTCCCTTTAATGTGAATGACTATGTCCTCAATGCACGGTGGTTTCAACCTCACTCACACACCTCTTATATTTCATTGCCAATATGAATTTTAGGTGTGGATAAAATTTTAAACCTATTCTCATCACACTAACTTTGTTACAAACAATTACCAACTTGTTATTATTCAAGAATTTAAACCATTTATGTATTCTTATTTGAAAACCTTATTTGGTTAGCTCCTCATTTATGTATGATATTTAGTGTAATAATGTGTATCTTTAGGAAAGATGATCATAACCTCCTTCCTTATTATAGAGAAATCATAATTTTTCCTTACATATAAATATTCATGGCTATATCAATATGTCTTTCAGTCCTTAGAACATAAAGATATCATATGATAGTATTTTCAAATCATCTTCTTTAGAATATAAGATTTTATACAGTTAATTTTTATATTGGTTTCCCTTTACCTCTTTAGATTATTCTTCTTAAAACCACAATGATGATCTATCTTTATAATATAGTTTCTATCTCTTCCTTTAACAAAAAGTAACTTTTTGGTGATAACCATGCCACATATCATTTAATCTTTATCATTCTTCTAATTCTATTATTCTGTTTATATTCACTAATATTTTAAGGATTATATCTCTATATTTTAGTATTTTAATCCTTCAATCTCATCATCATGATCACCTCACTCAACTCATCATATTATTTAGTCTTTATACCATACTGTTAGGGATTGTTTTCTATAATATTAAATGTACAGGTAATTAGTTATGAAAATTTTAGGACTCCCTTCTTATTAATTGAAATTTAAATACAAAAAAACAACTACATAATAATATTCAATAGTATTGATATATTCCATACTTTAATTCCCATAAAATTGAGCCTTTTCTACTTAAATATATCTCTTATCTATCAAGACATCTTTATTGGTCCGAGTTCTTTTTCAAATTTTTTAGAAACTAAAAACAAACAAGATGTATTAAAAAAATTAAATTTATAATCTAAAATATAAATAGTGATGAATAGTTGAATTATAAATATAAAAGATAATTCATAAGACTTTGATTAAGGAGTTCAACAATAATCACTAAAAGGGATACCTATGTCTCATCCTCTTAATTACATAAGGATTACCATTTATCGTTGGTTTCAATGGTAGGAAAGAGACACTTTTAGAAGAAGTAAGACCCTTTATTTTTATAGGTTGTAGAAAAAAATCTGTTTAAAAGGATATACTTTTAGTGGGTTTTTCTATAATACCAAACTCCCTCACTTTTATATTTCTGAGCACATAATCTCCACCACTAATGGTTGTAAGAACCAAACCCCTCCCACTCAAGGTATTTATCTCCCACAGAAAAGAAAAATATAGAACTTGATATATCCTAGACATTTAAAGAAATCTCTCAATTCTCAAGAAATAATACAATAAGAAGAGATGAGAGGAAGAGATAAAATAGTACATGGGATCAATAGAATGATGAAAATGAAGAAAAATAATATCAAAAATAATATTCAGGGTAACTTATAAAATACAATGGTACTAAGAGGTTTATTTATATCCTCTAAAGTATTTTCAACCATTCTATAACCCTTGAGGTTATTTGAGATCCTTCAAGAGTCAAATTAAGGGTCCTATGTCTACCAAAAATGAATATTTTTTTGCCTCTCTAGAAGCGACTAGGTAGCCGGTGGGTATCTCCATCTATTTAGTCTACTCCACTAGCTGCTGGTTCATATAAGCAGGGTGTTCCAAAAAATTCCTTTATTCTCATCTTGTGCTCTCTATTTGGTCTGAAATATTTATAGTAAAATTTATATAATATAAAAACTGAAATATATTAAAATAAAAATGTTATAGTCACAATTGTGTGTTTTTGACCACTTAAACCGCTTAAGAGAGTGAGGAACATCAATATTATCCCTTTGCTTTGGCTTGAATCATGAATCCAAATAGTACTGTGATATTTTTTTCATAATATACAGTACAATATAATCATAACTAAATCCTCCATAAAAATATTTCTTTCGAGAGAACACACATTTTTTGGGGAACAAAATAAAATCAATTGACCTTTTTGTATCATATTGGAAACTCTTAAGTATACTATAATGTTTGGGTTGTTTATCCTTATCTCAATGTAACTAAATAATTTTACAATTTGTCAATCTATAACTTGGAGATACTCTTACACATGTGTATATAGATCTCACATATTCTTTATAGTGACTCTAAAACATCCCTTTTGAAATCTTGAACAACTATTATGTATATAAAAAATAACATACATATCCTCTGGATACTCCAGAAATATCATACCAACCATTAAGAATGTCAAATGTAGTAACATAAATATCTTATGAATCTTTTTGGATTCAGTTATTTGATAAGTTTTCTCATAAAAGATCCTGAATACCAGAAGAATGTATTATGTATCAATTGAAATATATTACATATGTCCTAAATAACCATATGTATCAACAAATATATATTTCATATCACTTTGAGATTTTATAGGTTTCTAATTTTTACTTATATATAATATATTTTGTATCAATAAAATTTATTACATACCATATGACATATATATCATGTCACTGTATAAAATAAACATACGTTACATGTGAATTATCAACTTATTCAAAATTATCTCAGAGATTATAAAACTCATCCTATGGATACTCAGATTATTCACCTGGATAAAATTTCAAACAATAATAATAATCCATGGAAATGAAAACTCAAACATCTTCACTTATCATATGAATAATGATATAAACTTTGTTCTAAGATCTTAGGTGATTATTCAATCCTCATTCATTACACACAACTCAATATATATTGACACCTTTATTGGATACTTCAATCAATCTTCTCATCACTCTTTCTTGGGTACCTCAATCTCAATCTAATATTATATTATCAAAAAATATTAACATCATGGTTATTGGAATCATTCTTATTGAAAAAATACAATATAACACTAAGTTTTCCAACACCCAATCCATTAGATAATATAACAAGTCAAAGAGTAACTCCCATCTAAATTATGAAATATATATGTTATCTAGTGGTTACATGATCAAAATGATATAAAATAATATATATACACATAATCATATTCTAACATGACAAATATTTTTAATAGTAACCATATTTGTTGATAATATAATTTGTGACATATAACATTATAAGGAATCCACATTAGTTGAAATTGGACAAAAAACATAACAATGAGTCTACCTCTACCATATTTTATAATCTTTAATTAAATTAATAATAATTATAAGGAAAGGATAATATGGAAATAAAATTATTTATCATAATATAAAAATTTAAAAATCCAAGTGTAATCAAGAGAGGATTTCTATATATTTTTTTAAGAAAAATCTTTTATTAATTTTTAAACTCATTATTTTTAATTAGTTAACTTATCGATATAATATTTCCATGATAACAATCTATTTGTATAATAAGAGGAAGGGATATTTCTACTAAAAAAATTATATAATTTCCTCTTGGGGTTCCAAAAAAGGATAGATTCCACCAAAATATTAATATGTCCACCTAATAATGGATTTATTTTAGTTTAAGACCATCGTGATTCAAGGGGGAGGAATTCCAAAAGTGAAATCTCATGTCAACCTTAGATTCTTAAAGGAAAGTACTCCATAAAAATAATATCAAAATAAATATAAGATACTTTTGAGGTCTCACAAACCATAGAGTTTGAATATAAGGAATTACATTAAATGGTGCAATTGATTAGAATAAGGGAGGATTAGAGAAGTTAAGGTCCTTCCCTTTGTAAAAGAGAGTCCCAAAACCATACAAAGCCACTAAATTAATGGAAATAGAATAGATATAAATTTTATGATTTATAAGAGGGGATATACTTGATTAGGAGTGTAAATATTTTTAATAGTTAAAATCTAGAGTCAAACCCCTTTAGAGGTTCTAATTTCAATTTCAAAATAACTAATTTCCACCATTTAAAGAAAATTCCATCCAAGAACCAATCAAGTACCCTACAATAATGTTACACACTGAACTTGATTTTAATTTATTTCATTTATTTTTATTTATTTAATGATATTTAATCCTTTTTTAAGGTTTTGGATGAGTTCTTGGTGAATAATATTGTGTTTTTGAGGTTTCATGTACCTTTTGGGTCTGTGCGTGGATAGTGTGCAGAGATTGGACAGAAACCGTGGATCTAGTAGAGGTATAGGGTGTTTAGAGTTCATTTTTTCTTTAAAGGTTTTTCTTTAATGGTCTATGAATAGTTTTCTTCAATCTAGGTTTTCTAAAGGAGTAACCATGTGACCTTTTGGTGGTATCCGAGGCAAGGCACATGGCCTGCGCATGGTTAGTAAAAACCTTGAAGAAAGCATGGAAGGGGTTATTTAATTTTAATAGAGTTGTTTTTCTAGGTTGGAAGATGATTTACCAAACTATATATCCAGACCTTGTGTGTACCCCTTTATTCTAGTAGGGTTTGTGGAGTCACCACACAATTTGGAAAATTATTGAAAAAAACTATACTAATTACCAAGATTCCTAAAAACCTGAGTTTCCAATTTTATCCCACTTTTTTCTAACCCTAATTAGGGTTTATCCTCCCCAACTTAAACTAAGAACACCATGGGGATCCCAAACCCCTCCTCCTTTGGTTCTGCTTAAATCCTAGGTGAAAATCCTTCAAATATAGGTAAGTTTATCTTGGTTTTGTGTCTTTTTTATCCTATTATTCACTTTATCTCTTCTTGTTATTGTTTCTATTTCCTTGGATCCTTATTAGATGAACCCTAGAGTGTGGTTTTAATTATTTGGGTTGATTTATTTGATTCTAGGGTGTGTGGTTTGTCTCTTCTAATTAGAAATTCATTCTCCTAGAGTTTCATTGCATCATATATTGTTGAGGTTGGGTTTTTTTGTCTATTTATTTTTCATAAAATTCCATGGATAATTTATATTTATTAAATAAAATTTAAATGTTTTTTTTTCATTTTTTATGTTATAGTTTAATTTATTATGGTTATTTCATGTTGTAAAATTGAAGAAAATGGGATTTTCAAAGGTTTTCCTTAGTTATACATATAAATGTTTTTACAAGGTGTTTGATAACATGCCAATCTGTCTTCAAAAATGAATTTTAGTACTTTGAGACTAGTTTTGATCTTTTTTAAGTTTGTATAGTTGAGTGGTATTTGAAATTTAGTTTTGTGTGTGAGTTTTTGCGTCTTTCTATGGTTGAGTGCTTATGTGTGGATCGTTGTGATTGGTGGTGAAGTTTCATGTAATTATTATAATTGGACTTCAAGTATTTTTATAGTTTACAATATATATATATATATCTATATATATTTCATTGATGTGGGAATATCAATATGTTCATAGGTTTCACATATGTATACGAAAACACACACATATATAGCATTCCAAAAAAACATATAACTAGAACCTTGTTTTCAAATCACTCTTCTTCTATCTTTCTTCCCTATTTTTATTTCCTTCACTATATATACCTAATTTTCTTCTAAAATCATCCAACACTATCAAAATAGATTTTTTTATTCCTAAATGACTTCAAAATTGGGTTTCAAATTTATTTTCCAAATCTTATTCAATTTGAACCTTGAGTTAGGATTTGATGACCACTTTATAAAAAAGCTTGTTTGGAATCATCCAAGAATAGAAAGTGTTCCCACCTTTGTTTTGAGACCAGATTTGGATTTAAATGTGTTATGTACCAGTTGGTAATTTTTAATGTTTTTAATTTCTTTTAAAACTCATATGACATGTAGGATTAGTTTGAAATTTTTTAAAGTTCTATGTGTGATGAGAACTCCAATGGGTATCATTCTGATGAGAGAAACTTCAAAGAGATAGTATTGGAGATTGAAAAAGGTATACAAGATAGAATATATGATTTATGATTAATTTCAAGTGTTCTATAACCTTATAATTCCCCTTTATTCTACTCTCATGATATTTCTGGAAATCATATAGATTGATGGGTTATTATTTCATTCCAGTACTAATTAGATGGATTGGAAACCCAAGGATAGATGATAGGTTAGGTGGTATTTGATAGTGGTGAGTCTTGATAGAGAATTCAGGATTGTTGTTGACTATAGAGGTTCACCATATGTCTAAATAATCTTCCTAACTAAGTTAATCAAGTGATTTCATCTAGGGATGCTTTGAAAATTCTAATGATTACTTATCTGTATGCACTTATTTTATTTTACATAACATTGGGTACTTGTTTATTTAATATTTTCATACCTCTAATGGTAATATTTCCCCTTTTTAAGTTTATCTACTTTACCCTAATGATCATACTTAGTTCATATTTTCCATACTTTTATGCATTATTTTTAATTTATATCTACTTTTCTTCTTGGATTTCAAACTGGGTTTTTGAAAATAAATAAGTTTTTGGATTTTTAAAATATAAAAAATATTTTCCTCAAATGTTTTAAAACAATAATATATGGAATGTTTGAGGGAAAGAAATTTAAGTATTCTATGGTTTTTACCTATTGAGTTATTTTATTATCACACCCTACTTGTTCCAGTCAGCATCGGTAGACCCAAGACGCTTTGCAGTTTCAGTTTTTTTAGGTTTTCCAATGTAGAGATATTGTTTCATAAATGATAGTGAAAAATAGTTCACATGGATATCATGTCAATTCTAGTTTGGTTTCTTTTTTTCTTTTAGTTTCTTGTTTTGTTTCACTACTATTGTATATGGATCTATTGTGTATTTCTTTCCAGATATTTCGTTCCTACTATTTTGCTGTGAAGTCTGCATAGTTTTATTTATTGGTTCTTTATGGTTTAAAATTCTTCCCAATTATGTTATATTTTATCCCTGACACTTGTTTCTAGCTTGGGAGTATTAGGAACTCCTCTCAGGAATTGTCATGGGACAGCTCGAATGACTGGTTTGGGGTCTAACCAGGTTGGTTCATGAAAAAATGGCATCAGAGAAACCCTTCTTATTTGGGGTGTCAGGTAGACTATAGATATGACTATTGGTACTTGGTAAGTATGTATGTGAAAAGTATCCTGAACTCATACTCTTCCAGATCCTTGAGTTACTAGGGGTTGTTTGGGACTTGAGTATTTTGTTTTGGGTTTTTGGGTTTATGATGTTGGTTTTTGTTGGGTTTTTGATTTACTGAATGATAATAGAAGTAAACCCTTGTTTCACAGTTAGAATTGATAGATTAAAGATCCATGTAGAGACTTATTTCATGGTTAAATATACTTCCGGTGGTTGATTCATGCTCGAGAAATGGTCTTCTACATTATGTTGCTGAGTTATTCATGAATCTGAGTTCTCTATTTAAGGAGTTTAATCATGAGTTATGTTTGGTTTTATTTTAGTTGTTATGTCTATAATTTTAATGAAAAATTATACTGGGGGAAAAATAGGGGTTTTTAAATGGTAAATCATTTTAGAACATTTTTAATTTTAAATGTAGGCTTGGGTGTTTAAATTCGAATTTAGAAGTGGGTTCCGGTATTTGAAAAGTGGCCTTAGAATAAATTGATTTTGTATTTTGAAATGAAGATGGTGGGTTTTGAAAGAGTATATTTTTTTTCATCCCTGATTCTTGGTTATTGAGTGTGGTTTTTGTGTTTGGAATGTTATTTTTGGTCGAAGAATGAGTTGATGCTGATTTGGTTTAGTGTTAAATATATTTTTTAGATTATGCTTTACTAAAAGCCCCAAAGGTTCTTGGCAAGTCCCTTCCAGTTATTTTACCTAATTAGACTACATGTGGGTTTGAAAAAATCAAGTTATTCTTAGATGTTTCTTGATTTACATGGTGATTTTTTATTAGCTATAGAGTGGATTCATGGAGCTAAAATTGTTTTTAGCTCTTTAGGAACTACCAAGTTGTGAGGGAGAAAGTTGTTCTGGGTTTATTTAAAGGTTCATGTTTGGTTCGGTGGATAGTGATAAACCCTTCACCATTTCAATATGAGATGTATTTGGATTTTATAAGACCAATTGTATTTGATGGTTCATACCTAAGGAAGTAAATGTAAAGAAAGTGGTAGATCTCTAGCAATTTTAGAAAGGTAAGCAGATAATGAAGGCCTTTGTTGATTATTTTAAAGAGATGGTTTATTTTCCTCTAAATACAACATCGAAGAATCAACTAAAATCTCCTCACTTCTTTTGGGGTATTAATATAGAGAATAAGTGTCAAGTTATATCATTTGGGGAAGTTCACTTCAAGTATCTAGTGGATGAAGTGATTTTATCCAAGATAGTTCTAGTGAAAAATCTATAGAATATGGGAATTCTATTTACTTTGGAACTCATAAAGGTTATCTATATTGTGAATAGTGTATACCAGAGGCACTTGTTCTTGAAAATTATCTTTTGTTGGTTCCTATCTCTTGTCTATCATACCACCCACTCTTGTGTTTCCAGCATAGTTTTTTGGGTATTCAAAGAAGTATTTACATAATCCTTAAAAATATTTTCAGTAATATGGCCATTTGGATCACATGGGGAAGTTATAAAATAAGTATTTTTAGAGGAGGAAGACCGAACCAGAGTCATTTTGGAGGTATGAACGTGTAGTGAGCATGATTTGGGGAGGAACCATGAGGCCAATATAGGTATATTCTATTTCTAATTATTTTTTTACCAATTTGTATTTCTTGTTATGCACACAATTTTTCCCAATTTTTTTGTTCTAAATGAGTAATTGTGTTTGTTGTTGGTGGTGTCTGAGGTAATGAACATATCCTATACATGATCTGTAGAAACTGCATGATAATCCTATGAGGGTTTATGTCATTTTTACAAAGCTAGATTTCATATTTGGAACATAGTTTACCAAACCTAGTGGCCAACTTACTTGGGTTCCTCTTTCTTTTAGTAGGGTGTACATAGTTGGCGTATAGTTAGAAAAACTGTTTGTCCAAACCGTGTGACATACCCATATTCTCAATGATTTGAGTTTCCAATTTTCGAATCTTTTGTTTTAACCCAAATATATGTTTCACCAATTCCAATTGATCTAGAAACATCATGGGGCTTCCAAACCCCTCATCCTTTGGTTGTGCTAGGATCCTTGGTGCTCCTTCAAATCATGGTAAGTTTCTCTTTGTTTTTGGTCAATTTTATCCTCTTCTTTACTTTATCTCTTTTTCTTCTTGTATCTCTTACCTCATATTGATCTTTTCCAAACCCTAGTGCAAGGTTTATATTATGTTTTTTGATTTCATTGATTATAGGGTGTGAGATTTGTGTCTTTGACTTAGTTCTTTCTTCCCTTAGAGTTTCATCGTAATCGCACAACATTGAGGTAGGTGTTTCCATCCATTTCCTTTAGAGAATATTCCATTGATTCTTTAGATTTCTTATATAAAATTTAAACATTTTTTTCATTTTTTATATTTTAGTTTAATTTATTATCATGATTTTATGTTGGTAATTTTATAAAAATGGGGGTTTCAAAGGTTTTCCTTAGTTATACGTATAAATGTGTATACAATGTGTTTGAGAAAATGCCAATTAGGCTTAAGAAATGAATTTTAGTACTTTGAGATTATGTTTGATCTTTTTGATGTTTTGATTGGTGAGTGCTATATGAAATTTATTTTTGTTTGTGGGTTTTAGTTCCTTTCTATGGTTTGGTGCTTATGTGTGGATCCTTGTGATTGGTTGTGAAGTTTATTTTAATTCTTGGAATTGGGTTTTGGGTATTTTTATTGTATACTATATATAGGTATTCTGTGTATGTCAGAATATCCTTAAGTTCATGGGGTGAACCTATTTATAGACACAAACACACACACAAATATATATGACATTCCACAAAAATTTCCATCTTGAACCTAGTTTTCAAACACTCTTCTTCTATATTTCTTCCCTCTCTTTCTTTCCAATAATTTATATCCCCAATATTTTTTCTAAAAACGTGCAATATTATCTAAATGGATCTTTGGTTCCTAAATTACTTCAAAATTAGTTTTTAATTTTATTTCTAAATCTTGGACCATTTAGAATCTTGAGTAATGATTTGGAGACCACTTAACAAAAAGGATTGTTAGGTATCTAACAATCATATAAAGTGTTCCAACCATGGTTTTGGGATTGGGTTTAAGTTTTAAGGTGCTATAGCCGAGTTGGTACTTTGCGATGTTTTTTAAATTTAGGTTTTAAACTCATATGACATATGGTCCCAGTTGTCACTTTTTGATAGCTCTTTGTATGATGAGCTCTCCTATATCCATACTTATAATAAGAGGGGATTCACATTGATGATTTTAGAGATTGTTAAATACCTACACGGTGGAATATTTGAGTCATGTTTAATTAAAATCTTGTTATGAACTCATCATTTTTATTTTTACTACTATTATGTGATTACTATAAGTCAAATAGAGGGTTGGGTGAAGATTTATTTTTAGTCTTGATTAGATGAATTAAAACCCCCTGGATAGAGGATATGATAGGTGGAAATTTCCATTTGTCAGGTTAGATAGAGCATCTAGGTTGGGTTTTAACTATGGGGATGCATTATATGCCGGTAGGTGGGTGAGAAATAAGTGCATCATCGGATTTCTTATCGGGATGTTTAGGAAATTCCCATGATCACATATATATATGATACTATTTTAATTTTACAACACTTTGATTATTTTTTATTTAGTATTTTATTTCTTGGAATTGTAATTTTTCCCTTTTCTTCGGTATTTATCTGCTTTACATTGTTGATTATATTAATTTCATATTTTTACATGCTTTTAGGATTTATTTGTAATGTGAATATTCTTTTCTTCTTGGATTTCAAACTATATTTTTGAAAAGAAATATGTGTTTGTATTTTTCAATGATAACAAATTATTTTCCTTAAATTTATTTCAAACTAGAATATATAGACTATTTTAGGAATGGATTTTTACAAATTCTATGGTGTTTAATTATTAAGTTACGTTATGGTCACACCCTACTCGTGCCTCTCAATGTTGGAAGACCCGAGCTGTTTTGAGGTTTAACTTTTGTTTAGTTTTTACTATGGAGAGGGATAGATTCTGGGACATGGAGATCATGTTGGTTTTGATTTAGTTTCATTTTTGTTTTTAATTTTCTATTTTTTCAACTACTTTTATTCTGAGATCTATTGTGTATTTATTCTTGTTCAGAGGTTTAGTTCCTCATATTTTTCAACACAATCTATCTCATTTTATTTTTTAGTTCTATATTGGGTAAAATTATTTCCAATCATATTATCTTTTATTCATAGAACTAGTAGCTAGACCATGAGGATCGGGAATAGATCATGGGAATTGTCATAGTCCAGATCGTATGACCAGTTCGGGGTTGACCTGGGTACGTTCATGACAACTAATCCACTAGGTTCCAAGGGATTCATAATAGAACCAATTTCAACATATGTTTTACACTTGGTATAGAATACTATGCCACAATGTACCTGATTCTTACTATATCACACCCCTTCCCCTTCTTCTAATTCCTCCTAAAAATACAGATGCTGAATATAACTAAAAATATATGAAAAATCAAATAAGAAGAAAAACAATTAGTGATACTTACTTTTTCAAAAGGTTAATTTTTGAACACTTTTGGTATATAATATATCCAAAATCACCCCCTTAAATGATCATGGGGATATATTGTAACATTATTTCTCATTTATGTTGATAAATAGAAAATATATAAAATTATTAGGATGTAAATATGGGATAAAAGAGGAATTTTATAATTAATTAAGACCAAGAGGTGGAGTTTGAAAAGTAATGAAATGAGTGTGAATTTTATTGATCAAAAAAATTACAAGGATAAGAGCGTCACCCTAATAGGATGAGAAAATAGTGTCTTCGATGAATGTTGCACAACCCACTTCTAAATTACAATGATTTTTTCTCTAAAAAACCATTCTTTTTTGAGTTTTATATAGATAGGACATTAAATGAAAATTTCTTATTCCTAAAAAAATTCATTTGTTTAAAACTATTATATTCCCACCCCTTATCAATATATTAAACCTAAGCCTGTTAATTATGTAGAGTTTTAATATCTCTTTCAATTATTTCAAAAAATATAGTAAATTATCCCTTAGAAATCAAAATTTATAACCAAACAATTATAATATAATCATAAATTTAAGTAAAAAAATAATTATATTATCCTATGGTGAGAAATTTTTAATAACTATAGAAATTTAAATGAAAAATATTAAAATGAGTTATAATTTTATTCATAATAAATTTATAATTAATGTAATGATTATTAATAAGTTAAAATTTTTACAATGAAACTCAAAAATAAATTTTTGTAAATTATATAGTGTGTATTTTGTTTTATATAACAAGAAGTTACAATCATTGTTCCCATAATAAAAATTCATTCATTTTCTTTTCTACATTATAAATTTGTAATACTAAAATTAATTAATTCTTGTATATTTTTTTATGAATTCAAGTCTAAATATTATAACTTTAATTTTCTAGTACCGCAAATAATCATCCTCTATATTTGGACACTCTTAATCACATAATTATCAAACTAAAAATAATAATAGTGGACAAGGATTTAGTAATGTTAGAAACTAACATAATGTTATATTTCAATAATGGAATAATCAAAATATAATGAAGATCAAGGTTATTGGTAACTATTAGATACTTATTTCAAATGATTTAAAGTTTACCACTAGTGGTTTTAAAAAAGATTCCTTCAGATGAATTTATTCAATGATCTTGTATAAAAGAAAATTTAATATGATCAGTATTACCAGAATAAATTATCTATGAACTATTAAAAATAAGTGTATAAATCTTATCCCAATCTATTATAATTGATACTATAGTTATGGTAGAGAAAATATAATCATTATCATTACCTGGTTTAGTAATAACAATAGTTGTATTCCTTTTGGAATTATTCTTTCATAATACCTCATTTTTCTCCCCCTAATTTGGATATGCCAAAATCTTAAAACAATTATAGTTAATATGTGAAGATCCATTTCAAAGTATATAATTATCATAAATATCATTGGTTAACTTTGGTTTATTCCTAGACACCATAGGAATTTCCTTAGAGGCCCATTTTTCTCTTTCAACACTATTTTGAAAGTCACCACTCTCTGTATTTTTGGATAACATTTTTCTGAATATGGGAAATATTATTTATACAGGATTTATCCAAGAACCTAATAAAACATTCCATTTAAACCAAAAAATATATGCATTCTTGGTTCTTAGATCTACTTTTACTATAAATTAACATCATTAGGGTATTTTATAACATCATCATCTCGATATTATAACCCCTAAAAAATTTAGTTAATTCTCTATAATATTTTGCAAGAGACTACTTACCTTGTTTTTTAGAGAATTACTTTTTATACATTTTCAAAATCCAAAACTCATCCCCAAAATCATAGAATTTATTTGATTAATACAATAATTATCATAAGTTTCTAGTATAAAGAGGAACTAGTTCATAATTTCCTGGTTCATGGACGTTAATAACCATTTTTTTACATTTTGATTTTTGGCATACCATCTCTCATTTCCACCTTTATATTCAAGAGGGAACTTTTTTTTCCTTTGATAAAGGAGTGTTTCTCCATTTCAGTTATATGAGTATCCATTAATTGAGACCATAATTTATATTTTTATTCATTAATGGTGATTAAAATATAAGAAACATCATAAAATTTAGTGAAACTTTGAATTTATTTTAAAATAGATGAATCACCAAATTTTCAATTCATATTTCTTAATAATAAATAAAACAATATAAGGTGAGTTCTTATACAAAGTTAAAAAAATAAATTTTATTATCATAATTATTTTTCGATACAAGTGTTATATATATATATATATACACGTAAAGAGTCTAACATATTTAATACTAGATGATGTATACAATAAATCTCTATTTAAACTTTTAAATACTAACTTACATTCTTAAAAATGTTCTGAAATATTTACATTAACTGTTGTTATGATGAAACATTTTACTCTTAATTTATAAGAATCCTTCATACCAATATGAGGTATGGATTCCCTAGTTGTAAACAAATAATAGGACATTCTAGGAACATGATTGATGTTCTTTTAATTAAAACCATGAATTATACTAATACAACCCAACCTATTTGGGATGTACTCAAGACAATAATGAGTTCAGGCACCTCACCTTGAGCCCATATATAATATATTCTTGGAGATGAAAAAAATATCAAAAAAGTAACTTACAAAAAATAGGATTTATTAACTATAAACTTGCATAGCCACAAATCTAAACAATATACATCAATAACAAATGACAAATATTAATATTCAATATCATGTTTCATTATCTTAAATGAAATATGATACAAAAAACAACATGAAACTTTTGGAAAAAATTTAAAAACTAGAAAAATACCATGTATTTGGAAAATGTATATAGGGGTGTGCCTGATTGATTTTGATTGGTTAGGATAATTTATTTTAATTTTTTTTATTGAGAATCATTTACCTTGAGATAAAAATTATACTTGAATAAATGAATATCCTAAAATTTCAGTGAACCAAAATGGCCCATTTATAATTTTTTTATTGAATTTTAAACAATTAATAAAATAAAAATTTAATGAACAATAAATTTAGAATAATTCATTTATTTAATAAATTATGCCAAATAAATTTATTTTCTATATTTAAATAATTTACAGATATGGTTAGTGATCATAAAGAAAATAAAAAATAAAAAACCACTGATCAAAAAATAAAACAAAACTAATGATCATACAAAACTATCAGTTATAAATATTTTTTATGTAATTCACTGAAAAAATTATTATATTTTTAGTTATTAAAACCACCAATAAATATTTTCATAGAGATTATAAACCATCATATATTTAATTGTTATTTTTTACTAGTCATTCTTATTATTTTACATAATTTATTAAAAATATTTGTTTATGGTAGCTAGAGGAAATTTTACAAGGATTGAGTGATGGTTTTTATTTTAATAAATTAATTTTATAACTATTTAAAAAATAATAAAAGGATGTTTTAGAATAATAAATAATATTTATTTAAATAATCCGTCATAATAATTTAAAACTAAATTAAAATATTAAAATATGTTATATTATAATTTAATTAATATACATTTAATGGTAAAATATTCTATGAATTAATTTAATTTTTTTAATAATAAATATAAATAAGTAAAAAATATTAATGATGAGAATATTGATACTAATGGAATCAAATCTCGGCACAAATGAGTGTCAATTTTGTAGCCCATACTTATGAGAATATAAATAAATTTTTGAATAAGTTTTCTGGGATGGATTATTTTTTTTGTGTATTTTTAGATATTGATCAAATTTCTGTAGTACTTATGGACTAAAATATACCTCAAAAATAATTATCACTATATTAGAAAGGTTTATTGTCAACTATAATTATATGGTGATTCACAAAATAGTTGACGTTACAATCCATGGACAAAGGAATTTATGATAACACTGATGTAAATTCATTATACTTTTTACAAACATTTTAAACTCATCATGTGAGATTATTGATAATATGTGGTAAGTGATATATGAAATATCCAATAAGTTTTAACATAAACAGACCCCAAAAACACTTTCCAAGGTGCAGTTGTTTATATCAGTTTACATAAAACATTAATCAAAATATTCAATAATCTTAAACCAACTTATATTAGAAGATACACTGTCTATGTATAAAAGGTTTATTGTTTCTAATGGATAGTCAAATTTTAACACATTTCTTGAGTCTTCACTTTAATCCCATTTCACAAAATTAATGAGAATTTGTTCCCTTATTTATTTTAGACTTAAATCTAAATAAAATCAGTATGTTCATTTAAACAAAGAACAAAGTTAAATTCAAGTTTAACAAGATTCATCAATTGATTTATTATAAATACATGTGATAAGATACAAATCATTCAAAAGACAAATAAATTAGACCGTGTCATTCCATTCAAAGCAATTCATATTTTGAACAAAAAATATTTATTCATTCCAATCAAATCATGGTTTTAAAATCCAAATTTAGCACACCAAATCTATTATAAAACTCTCACTATTGTGTTATAATGACATGGAAACTCATATAAAACACTAATAAGTAAATACCTTATTTAAACTCAACCATAATTAGTCCTAGAATGATATATTTTAACATAATGGTTTGGAAATTGAAAGTATTTTATTTCAAGGAATAAATGATATTTATGAGTTACTTGGTTGAATGAATCGATGGACTTTGTTCTTTATATTATTTTTAAATTGTCCCATTTTTTACTTGGTTGAGAGGGAACCATTACATGACCATTCTAGGCCTAGAGGCATAATTCCTAGTACTTGACCTGAAGTCCTATAGGTACAAGGCCCAATATCTTACCTGAAGGCTCAAAGACCTGATTACACAAGAATAACCCATCCTCAATACCTTCTTCATTGAAGGTTCATAGATTCCAACATCGTATGGTTGATCTTCTATCGTTTCTCCATGTGGAGATTCATGGAGATGAAAACTAAAGAAAATTTCCATACCCTCTCATCCTTCCAATCGGATTAGCTCTACATTAATGGATACTACTTACTCTCATTAATTTTTTAGAGAATACATATGTGTGGTCTCGATTAACTACTTATGTGGCCTAAAATCCCATAGCCCAGAGTACCGAGGTGGGCCAGAAGTCCTATATCCCAAAGGCTAACCGTGTCCCATAGTATATATGGCTCATATGCCCAAATAGGTGGCTTGAAGGCCAAAATCATATGGATAGTTCATACTACTATAGTAACACTATAGTACCTATTACCATATTTCTAGAGTAATTCTACAGATACCTATAAATATCCCCCACTAGGATTTTATTTTGGGTTTCATGAAGGATATGGGTTGTGTTAATCACTCAGTTACCACCCCAACTATAAAGGGAGTGTAAGCTGTGAAAGAATTGGCCACACCACATGGTCGGCTATTCCCCTACCTCCCCAGATAGGTAATTTCTTCAAATCACCTTGTGCAGTAGATGCACAATGTTATAGTGTGGTGAGAATCAAGCCTAGTCGAGTTTCCATTTTGATAAAGGGTTATAACCTATGGGCAAGACTTGTCTGATGGCCCATGGGCTATTTCTGAGTTCCTTAACATTGTCATTTAATTCATATATAGTTGATATCATATCCCATATCACATAAGTATTAGTAAATTTATATATTTTATTAAACCAACCTTATCTTAAAGTAAAAAATTAAATTATTAATTTATATAATCATATTATTAAAAGAACCTAGGACACCCATGTGGAGGGGGTGAGTTAGGGTGTTAGAAAAATAAAATTATTTATTTCTCTTTTATTTAAGTTCTTGTTCCCATGTTATCAGAAACAAAATTAAACCAAATATTATTTACCAAATACGATTGAAGTGCACTGTGTTGCATTTGTTGTCAATGAGACATGTTGTTGTCTTAGAATGAATGGATGTCAAGAATTGTCAAGATGTGAATGCCAAAGGTTGTGATGGTGTTGGTGGTGAAGGAGAATGGCCATGGTACTAAGATGCATGTCACTTAGGAGATTCACTAAGTGGTATTGGAAATTGTGGTTGAAACATTCTCCATGGATATCTGACGATTGTTGAGCTGATCTTTAAGTTCATAGAACTTGTATCCTGATGATACAAAGTCACTACAATGATAGAAGACCATGCATTGTATTGACAATGCATGAGGAGATGAAAGGAGATCCATCCAAAATCACTGAGTGGATGAATTGGATTAATGAAATCCATGCACTATCACTTAGTGCATGAGAATTTGAAGATGATCCAACTTGATCTATGATTAGATCAATGAAGAACGTTGAAGAATCTATTTGACTAAGGAGCTCGGTTGATGAAGAAGAACCTTCGAGAATTTCCATTCCTAAGTGATAAATAAATCTTGAGGATGAATGGAGGAATTCTTAAGAAGAAGAAGAAAAATGTAGAAGAAGAATGGCTTGGCATTTAGAATGGGCATTTAGAATGGGCATCTTTCATATGGAGTACTTTGTTTTTTGACAAAGTAACATTCTGTCCCTTGACCAAAAATATGGCCAGCCAAGGCACCTTGGGGGTTCAACCCCAAGGCATGGGCACTAGGGCACCACGCCCGGGGGAACCCGTGGGGCGAGCCCAGGGCGGCAGGACGCACCCAAGACACCGCAGAGGTGCTGGGGCACGCCCGGAGGAGCGCATGGTGGGCGCATAGCGCGCCCGTGTGTGCATAGTGGGCGCTAGGAGCGCACCCGCAGGGAGCAGAGTGGGCGCAGAGCGCGCCCGCAGGGAGAACACGGTGTGGGGTGGCACCGTGGAGGGAGAAGATTCAATTGAGGGGGCTGGGGGAGCGGCATATTGATAAACCGCGGCGAAACCGCGAGCCGATTCGATGTGGGACGCGGAAATTTCACCCGGGACAGATCTGAGCCGTCCGTCTCATCGCGCGCTTGATCTGCGCCGCAAGATTCATCTGCCGCGCGCCGCGATCTGATCCAGCCGTCCGATGTCTTTCGATCACCTGATACGACGGCTGCCGCACCATCCTCTACCTCGAGCTCGGCCGAGGCATCTCCCGCGAGCAGCCGCTGAACCAGAGGCATCCCAACGATGGTTTTCGAGCTCCCGGCCACCTCTGAGCAAGCTGAAGGGTCCATTGAGATCGTCTGGCCCTATGGAACTCGTCCATGGTTTAAAATGAGCCTGCATGCAACAAATGAAGATTTTCGATGTTCGGACGAGGCAAGGAAAGCTGCCGAGGCCACGTGGTTGGTGGTTTGCATGGTTTGGACCTAAACCGAAGGCCGTGCATGCGTTCTGAGTCGCATGCACGTAGAGGAAATTAAAAATGAGAACCCGCGTAAAACAGAGGATAAAAGTAAAGATTTTGATGATTTTAAAAGATCTGAAATATTCGGGCGATTAAATGTATCTCTACACGGATGAACCGCCTCTGCTTCGCCTATAAAAGAAGAGCCCAAGGCTCCAAAGAAGCTTGCTGAAGTTTTCTTGAAAATCAGAAGACCCGTGAGTGCCTCTGCCTCGCGAAGTTGAAGCCCCGTGCAAGTTTACTTGCACGGCTGGAGTCCCTTGCGCGCAACACCTTTGCGCGACAAGAAGAGGAGTCCCCTGTGCGCCTCACTTGCGCATCAGGAAGAGCTCTCTCTGCCCGAACACTTGCGCGGCAGGAGTAGCTTGCACGCCCAAGGTGTCCTCACCCTTGTGGCTTGCGCGCCTCGTGGTGTTGCATCCTGCACACCCGAGTGCCTGTGCACCCCGTGGCTCATCAAGCACTTGCGCGCCTTCATATGGGCAGTAGGAGATTCGGGTGATGAGAATTACACACCAAGTGTGTGTGTGCTAAAAGGAGAAAACACCTAAGCCTACATGTGTGCAAAAAGAAAACAAGTTGGCGTAGCCATTTATGTGCAAGAAGAAGTGAAGGCCAAGCTATTGTGTGTGCAAATTGTTTGTGCTTACTTGAACTAAACAGGAAGAGGCCGTAGCCTTGTGGTTGTGCACACTTGAAGTTTAAAAGAGAAAAACAAAGTGTGTGTGCAAAGTGGAAGAGTACAAGAAGGGAAGAAGGCCATAGGCATTTGTGTGTGCAAAAGAACTAAAAGGCCGAACCTAGTGTGTGTGCACTAAGTGAAGTGAACACACTTAGAAGAAGGAAGAAAGAGGAGACCCTCACACTAGAGTATAACACACTTCTAAGTGTGTAACCAAATTGAATAAAGTGTGTGAAGGTCAAGGAGATGGTGTGTGCTTAAAGTGACTACACCCTTTGAGGGTTTATTGCACCGAGAAGAAGAAGGGGAGTGCATGTTTGCATGCATGCATGTGCACACGTAAACAAGTCAAATCTGCTTGTGTGCATCTGAGTTGTCCAAGACTTGAAGATCTTGAAGAGATTTGAGAAGGCCATGCAGTCAGTGCATGAGGATGCAGAGTTTCCATGCACTCAGTGCATGAAGTTGATGTGAAGTGAGACTGGACCAGACTGAAGTTAAAGACATCAATTGTCTGAGTATTCAGTAATTGGAGAGAAGCCAGGTCATCCTGAGAAGATGGAGATAAAGCCTGAGCAAGAAGAGAAGACCTGATCATCACAAGTGATCAGAGGTACAGAGCAAGGCCAACAGTCTTTATCCCAGACTGCTGAAGATACTTGAAGAAGCTTAGAGTGAAGAAGAGCTACTCGTGCGACTCGAGGAGCCAGGAGAAGACCCCTGTGAGACTCAGGGAGAAGAAGTCTTCAGTGGGATTCTGGAGCAGGCCAGTGGGACTTTGGTAACACTGTGGGACGCAGTATAAAGACCCTCCTGTGGGACTCAGGAGAGATACAGTGGGACTCTGTATCGACCATTGTAATTTTAACAGGTTATAATGGAGAATCCATGCTGGGAGAGCATGGCAAGGATGTAGGCCTTTGGTGCCGAACCTTGTAAATCCTTGTGTCCTGTGCCTTTTCATTACTGCATCATTCGGGAAAGGATGAGAGATACAAGAAGAGTGGATCGAGGCTTTAACCAGCCATAGAGGTTTAATTGATAAGAATCAATTAGTAAAAAGTTTTAAGGGATCACTGATTCACCCCCTCCCCCTCTCAGTGATTCACACTGATCTGGGCACTTCAATTGGTATCAGAGGGAAGGTTACCTCTAAAAGATCCAAGGGAGTCTTTATGAAGTGCAGATTTGAGGAAACGAGCGACCAGCCTCAAATGGAGATATCTGCCAAGACTCAGAAAAATAGAAATAAGAAACAGGCCAAGAAGATGAAGAAAGCCTGTCCTAGCTGTGATGAAGTTGAAACAATGAATGATCTTCAGAGTGCACTCAAATATCTTCAGAAGACAGTTCCCATGGAAGTGGCAAAGTGTATAGCTACAGGCATCCATGATATTCATGAAGAAAAATCACAGTTAGAAGAAGAAGCCAATGCAATGGAAGATCAATTGGCTAAAAGGGTTGGCATAACCAACACTCTCAGAAAGCTGGTGAAGGATAAAGATGAAACTGTTTCTCTTTGCAATGAAAGATATGAAGACACCGCTGAAGAATTGCAAAGAAGCCTTTCTGAGAAATAATTCTTTAAAATAATAATCAAAGATGTTTACCATGCACTGGAAAAGAGGCACAAAGTTTCAATGAATGTCAGAAATGCTCAACTCGAAGACAAAGTCAAAATGGTGAAGGAGCTTGACAATTCATTGCTAGAATTGAAGAAGGTGCATGAAGACCAGTTAGAACAGCTGAAAGAAAATTGGTAAGGAAGGCTAAGAACTATTGAGGATGAGAAGAACTCCCTCAATATGAAATTCTTAGAACTGGATGTGATATTGAAAAATCTGCAATCACCCAAAGCTGAAGCCTCCCAGTCAACTGAAAGAAGAAATGTTGCCACTCAAGTGAGCTTTGAGAAGGATGATTCTAAAAGAAAGAAATCCTCTAATAAAAGTGCAACATCTTCTAGAAAGAAGGTACCATCCATACCATCTTGTACTGATGCTTCTAATTGTGTTTCCACAAAAAGTGCAGGATGGAAGAATAATTCCAAACAAATATGGATGAAGACAGTAAAGAAGCAGAGCTCTCTTGAAACAACACAGCAAGTCAAGAAAAGCACCCAACAATCAGAAGGACTGAAGAGATCAAGATTTGTGGTTCAGTGTTGGTGTTGTAATAAGTATGGGCACTGTGCAAAGGATTGTTGGTACAATCCACTGAATGTCAAAGCACAAAGGAAGCCCATGCCAAGGGGGAGCAAGCCAGAAGAAAAGAAGCAACATCCACAGGTCCAGAGAAATCTGTTTACTGCAAATAGATTTGGATTACTTGACAACATCTGGGATGATTGCAAAAGTGGTCAAAAAGATACATGTCAGTCTCCAACTGTATCCAGAGCTCAAAAGAAGAAAAGATCACAGAACCTGGCTCAGAAAGAATCCTTGGGAAGCAAACAGAAGAAAGGTGACAATTCTCCCAAGAAGATGTTGAAAAAGAATGAAGAGAAGTCCTTGGAATTGAAATACAAGAAGGGTGATGCATCCAGAAGGACCACCAAGAAAACATGCTTCTACTGTGGAAAGAAAGGACACATCATGGATCTTTGTAAAGAAGCCATGAAATTCAATAGAGGAAGACTGGACTCAAACAGACAATCAATCTAGAAGAAGCAGAAGGGATTGATTGAAAACAAGTTGCCTAAGAAAGGTAGCTTGACAGCATCAAAAGAACCATGTGAAACTTCTAGAACTGAGGCCACACCTCCAAATGACTCGTTAGTCATATGGCCAAATCAGTTGCAACTTGCCAAAGATCTGCACAGAGCTGAAGATGAAGTTCTGGCAATTTCTAAGGCAAAAAGGAAACAAAAGATTTCACATGAAGATGTGTTGAGATCCACACCAGCACGATCATCATGGAAGATCAGATGTGCAAGTGTGAAGAATGGTGAAAATGGGGTATCTCGGTTGAGAGAATCTTCTCAACCTTGTTTTTCACATTGATGAACCAAGGAGGTTCCATCTTATTCCCTTATACTCTTGGTATATACATGTGCTAACATTGCAGGGAATTGAAGATGATGATCATTCTCATCTGGAGGATGGTTTGGACAGAATGGAGTGCACCCCTTGAGGGGGATCCAATCTGGAGAAGATGATGTTCTGAAATTAATATCATCTTGAGAAAGTAGATGAAAGGGGGAGCTTTATCTTTGCACTGAACTTTCTAATGAGTTTTGTGAAGTTGTGCAGGATTTAGCAAATTCACTATTATATCTGAAAAATTTCAAGCCCCTTGAAGCATGATCTCACATGTATAGTGAATGTTGTACAGCATTGAGTACCTTGGTTACATCACTCTTGTTTTCTACACCGGGTTAGCCCAAGTAGACTTAGAGATGATTTACTAAAGGTTCTTTGCTAAAGAAGAACATGTGACATCATCCCTCTCCTAGTGTTTTTCAAGAAGATGCTATTCGAAGGGAGGAAGAGATATTGTGGAAGAGTACCACACCACACCTTTGCATTTGATTGCCAATAAGGGGGAGAAAATATTGGCACACATATTGACCCATTCATATGTGCTAAAGGAGTGTATTGACAACAAATACAAAGGGGGAGATTGAAGTGCACTGTGTTGCATTTGTTGTCAATGAGACATGTTGTTGTCTTAGAATGAATGGATGTCAAGAATTGTCAAGATGTGAATGCCAAAGGTTGTGATGGTGTTGGTGGTGAAGGAGAATGGCCATGGTACTAAGATGCATGTCACTTAGGAGATTCACTAAGTGGTATTGGAAATTGTGGTTGAAACATTCTCCATGGATATCTGACGATTGTTGAGCTGATCTTTAAGTTCATAGAACTTGTATCCTGATGATACAAATTCACTACAATGATAGAAGACCATGCATTGTATTGACAATGCATGAGGATATGAAAGGAGATCCATCCACAATCACTGAGTGGATGAAGTGGATTAATGAAATCCATGCACTATCACTTAGTGCATGAGAATTTGAAGATGATCCAACTTGATCTCTGATTAGATCAATGAAGAACGTTGAAGAATCTATTTGACTAAGGAGCTCGGTTGATGAAGAAGAACCTTCAAGAATTTCCATTCCTAAGTGATAAATAAATCTTGAGGATGAATGGAGGAATTCTTAAGAAGAAGAAGAAAAATGTAGAAGAAGAATGGCTTGGCATTTAGAATGTGCATTTAGAATGGGCATCTTTCATATGGAGTACTTTGTTTTTTGACAAAGTAACATTCTGTCCCTTTGCCAAAAATATGGCCAGCCAAGGCACCTTGGGGGTTCAACCCCAAGGCATGGGCACTAGGGCACCACGCCCGGGGGAACCCGTGGGGCGAGCCCAGGGCGGCAGGACGCACCCAAGACACCGCAGAGGTGCTGGGGCATGCCCGGAGGAGCGCATGGTGGGCGCATAGCGCGCCCGTGTGTGCATAGTGGGCGCTAGGAGCGCGCCCGCAGGGAGCAGAGTGGGCGCAGAGCGTGCCCGCAGGGAGAACACGGTGTGGGGTGGCACCGTGGAGGGAGAAGATTCAATTGAGGGGGCTGGGGGAGCGGCATATTGATAAACCGCGGCGAAACCGCGAGCCGATTCGATGTGGGACGCGGAAATTTCACCCGGGACAGATCTGAGCCGTCCGTCTCATCGCGCGCTTGATCTGCGCCGCACGATTCATCTGCCGCGTGCCGCGATTTGATCCAGCCATCCGATGTCTTTCGATCACCTGATCCGACTGCTGCCGCACAATCCTCTACCTCGAGCTCGGCCGAGGCATCTCCCACGAGCAGCCGCTGAACCAGAGGCATCCCGACGATGGTTTTCGAGCTCCCGGCCACCTCTGAGCAAGCTGAAGGGTCCATTGAGATCGTCTGGACCTATGGAACTCGTCCATGGTTTAAAATGAGCCTGCATGCAACAAATGAAGATTTTCGATGTTCGGCCGAGGCAAACAAAGCTGCCGAGGCCACGTGGTTGGTGGTTTGCATGGTTTGGACCTAAACCGAAGGCCGTGCATGCGTTCTGAGTCGCATGCACGTAGAGGAAATTAAAAATGAGAACCCGCGTAAAACAGAGGATAAAAGTAAAGATTTTGATGATTTTAAAAGATCCGAAATATTCGGGCGATTAAATGTATCTCTACACGGATGAACCGCCTCTGCTTCGCCTATAAAAGAAGAGACCAAGGCTCCAAAGAAGCTTGCTGAAGTTTTCTTGAAAATCAGAAGACCCGTGAGTGCCTCTGCCTCGCGAAGTTGAAGCCCCGTGCAAGTTTACTTGCACGGCTGGAGTCCCTTGCGCGCAACACCTTTGCGCGACAAGAAGAGGAGTCCCCTGTGCGCCTCACTTGCGCATCAGGAAGAGCTCTCTCTGCCCGCACACTTGCGCGGCAGGAGTAGCTTGCGCGCCCAAGGTATCCTCACCCTTGTGGCTTGCGCGCCTCGTGGTGTTGCATCCTGCACACCCGAGTGCCTGTGCACCCCACGGCTCATCAAGCACTTGCGCGCCTTCATATGGGCAGTAGGAGATTCGGGTGATGAGAATTACACACCAAGTGTGTGCGTGCTAAAAGGAGAAAACACCTAAGCCTACATGTGTGCAAAAAGAAAACAAGTTGGCGTAGCCATTTATGTGCAAGAAGAAGTGAAGGCCAAGCTATTGTGTGTGCAAATTGTTTGTGCATACTTGAACTAAACAAGAA
Organism: Viscum album; assembly: GCA_963277665.1. Lineage (NCBI taxonomy): Eukaryota > Viridiplantae > Streptophyta > Magnoliopsida > Santalales > Viscaceae > Viscum > Viscum album. The sequence goes on from OY728165.1 coordinate 762,214,433, forward strand.
GAGGCCGTAGCCTTGTGGTTGTGCACACTTGAAGTTTAAAAGAGAAAAACAAAGTGTGTGTGCAAAGTGGAAGAGTACAAGAAGGGAAGAAGGCCATAGGCATTTGTGTGTGCAAAAGAACTAAAAGGCCGAACCTAGTGTGTGTGCACTAAGTGAAGTGAACACACTTAGAAGAAGGAAGAAAGAGGAGACCCTCACACTAGAGTATAACACACTTCTAAGTGTGTAACCAAATTGAATAAAGTGTGTGAAGGTCAAGGAGATGGTGTGTGCTTAAAGTGACTACACCCTTTGAGGGTTTATTGCACCGAGAAGAAGAAGGGGAGTGCATGTTTGTATGCATGCATGTGCACACGTAAACAAGTCAAATCTGCTTGTGTGCATCTGAGTTGTCCAAGACTTGAAGATCTTGAATAGATTTGAGAAGGCCATGCAGTCAGTGCATGAGGATGCAGAGTTGCCATGCACTCAGTGCATGAAGTTGATGTGAAGTGAGACTGGACCAGACTGAAGTTAAAGACATCAATTGTCTGAGTATTCAGTAATTGGAGAGAAGCCAGGTCATCCTGAGAAGAAGGAGATAAAGCCTGAGCAAGAAGAGAAGACCTGATCATCACAAGTGATCAGAGGTACAGAGCAATCCCAGCAGTCTTTATCCCAGACTGCTGAAGATACTTGAAGAAGCTTAGAGTGAAGAAGAGATACTCGTGCGACTCGAGGTGCCAGGAGAAGACCCCTGTGAGACTCAGGGAGAAGAAGTCTTCAGTGGGATTCTGGAGCAAGCCAGTGGGACTCTGGTAACACCGTGGGACGCAGTATAAAGACCCTCCTGTGGGACTCAGGAGAGATACAGTGGGACTCTGTATCGACCATTGTAATTTTAACAGGTTATAATGGAGAATCCATGCTGGGAGAGCATGGCAAGGATGTAGGCCTTTGGTGCCGAACCTTGTAAATCCTTATGTCCTGTGCCTTTTCATTACTGCATCATTCGGGAAAGGTTGAGAGATACAAGAAGAGTGGATCGTGGCTTTAACCAGCCATAGAGGTTTAATTGATAAGAATCAATTAGTAAAAAGTTTTAAGGGATCACTGATTCACCCCCTCCCCCTCTCAGTGATTCACACTGATCTGGGCACTTCAACGATGATTGAAAAATCTTAGTTATCAATTGAATACTTCAATTACATGAAGAAAATTTTTCCACATCCACGTTTGTCCTTCAATGAAATGTAATTTAGAATAAACTTTGTTATATTATAAATACGTTATTTAATGAAGTCGATGTTTTTTTCACCTTCCTCCTAAGAACATAGTATTACTATCCCCTTATTTTTTGCGATCTATGATCTATACTATATTCATTAATTTTTGATTATGAACAAACTATTGTTTTAAAAATTTGGAATGATTTTAATTTCAAATTTAAAATTAAAATCCAAAATGAACTTATAATTTGAATTTCTCAATTATATACTTTGGATCATCATGAGATAAATCTCTACAATTGAATTTTAATTGGATATTTAAGGGTTTCCTAAATAATTGCAAGACCCATATGTGACTTACACATAAAAAACAATTAGAATTCTATAGAAAACTAGAATGACGGTGTGAAATTATTCTTCAAGGAATGATGGTTCAATTTTCCTATAAAGCCTCTCAACTATATATTTTTCATGGTGTAACCAATATATTCATGGTGTCAATATTACTTGAATACAATTACTATAATTTTCCCAAATTTATTTATAGTTATACATTTCCTTTCATGGAATAATATATCCCTATCAAGAAATACTTAAATCTTCCAACATTCCATCTCAGCATGATCTGATGTGTTAAAATAAATAAATAATTCCCCTATAGATTCAATGAGAAATTCATGGTATTCTTAATGATGTGACTAGATTCATCACTATGAAACCACTTTAAAAGTCATTTTTTTATTTTATCCTCAAACCCCCTTAATGACGCAGTGCTAGTATTCATGGCATGAATGAACCCTCTGATGTTTCTAATGAACCTTAAAATGTTCATCTTCATGGAGTGACACATGGTTCATACCATGATCTATAAATATTCCAAAATCCCTTGAACATTTATTTAGTGATATGACATGCTTATTATAGTTATCCAAATTTACTATAACATAACAAGTCTTCACCCTATAAGAATGATAATAAATCCCAAAAGAAATTTCATTCCCTATAATTTGGTAAACTCTAGGAAACATTTCCATTTTATTTATAATATCTCAATGCTCAATATACCTTTATTATCCAAAGTATTATATTCCGTATAATCAATTATTCATTATTTAGCTTCATTTAAGCATGTTTAATCCTCTTACATGTAAATAACATTCCATGAGAACCTCTACTCAAAATATTGCATATATACATTCACATCCGACCTTCAATAGAAAACATAAGTGATTGTTTACTAATCCAGACTTCTTAGTAACAAAAATATTTATCAATCATTAATACTTATTATTAAATCATCATACATCTTCTTGGTTTTAGATATCATACAACCTCCTCTTGGTTAGAGAAATCATACAATCTCTTCTTGGCAATTTTCAAGAATCCCATCATCTTCTATAACATTTCTCATCCATCAGTTATTTGAAAAAAGTACAACACACATCCAATTGGTTATACAAATTATCATAATTTGAAATTTCAGAATTTTTGAAAAGTTATCTTGGATTTCAAGTAACAATATATTAATTTTTCATAGGATACCATGAATGAAAACCTAAACATTCAAATTATAATTTGTGTTAATATAAATATATTAATAAATTAAAAGACATATAAATTTTAATATGTCATGCTAACTCCAAACATATTCACTCATTTTAAAATAAATAAATATAAATTTCAACCATATCATGGATTTCCAATCCTAATTAAGTACGGAAAGTTAATAAACAGTTTTTATTGAAAATATATTAATCATTTAACATAAATTACTTATATTTTCCATGCCATTTTATAAATAAAAAAATCATGGATTTCTACTCCCAAAGTTTATTCTCATTGGTAAAATATAATTTTAAACATTTCTAAAATATTTTCATCAAAAATATTTTATACAAAATAAAACCCGATGATATAATTTAAAATGATTTAAAATATGATTCTAAACAATTCAATTTAGATAGAACATATATGTAAAAAATTAGTCACCCAACCATATTTTTTTAATTTCCAAAAAATATAAAGGTGGAGGTTATAGAATGAGGTTTTAAAGTAAAGAAACTATATAATTTATAGAATAATTTTTTTGCACTCAAAATATAATAATAAATTCTTTTAAAAAATTGATAGAGTATTGATATTTAGTTCAAAATTTATTAAAAATTTATTTGGTGAATACAAAAAATAAACATCAATTTTATAATTCTACCATATACATGATTTCATCAAACTAAAACATCAAAAAATATTAATTATTTTATAATAAAAATTATACTAAGAAAAATAAAATAATTCAATTAATTTTAATTTAGTTAAATATTTTAGTCAAAACATTTTAATATCTCACTTATTACTTTATAGAAATCAATATTTTTATAAAAAAACTTTATCTAATGAAATGACATGAGTCATGATGGAAAATTTAAATACATCAACAAATACATTTAAAGCATAACATAAAGTTAATTTATAACATATAGATTTTTTTATCAAAAGAAAATACCATCAACTTAAATGTATATAAAAAAATTATATATATGTATTAATATATTAAGAATTATTAATAATCATATAGAGAAAAAATTCAACAAATATATTTAGGGGTTTTTTAAAATTTTCAATAGATATTAGAATTTTTTGATGAAATTATTCATATATTTCAATCAACACTATAATATTATTTTTGAAATACATGTCTTTTTTGTTTCAAAATTATTATGGTTTATGCCAAAAAATGAGATGTGTTATTTTATCTAATATGATTTTGTCACAGAACCAACCATTTGATTTTTTTTTGATTTACTTATTGATATATTTCAAACTAAAGAATATCAAGGGGGAGGGTATTAAACTCAACAGAATAGTATGCAAAAAAAACATATATATCAAAATCGATTCAATATGGGTTTTTAATTTATGATTGATTTCTCAAATTTATTCTTAATCATTTATTAAAATCTATCTCACTAAATGTAATATTTTACAATAGAACTATGATACCTTGAAAAATATTAATGAATTTTCAATGGATTAGAATGTCAATTAAAATTCTTAAATTTGAGAGTATACCCTAACCTTAGGATCCAAAATAGTCCTTTTTTATATGATAAAGAAAGTGAAAACAAAATTTAATTTATAAAATTTAAAACATTCAAAAATTAGAACTAATTGAAAAAATGTAAATGAAATTTCATTGATATTTTTGAATGATTAGAGTGTAATAAATCGGTGTGAAAAAATCATAAAATTAGATTTAATTTCAAGAATATATTTTTTTTGTAATTTTTTCAAATTTGATGAGAAAATAATCAAAATTATTATTTTTAACACATTTTAAATTTAATTTTATAAACTCAGTTTTTGGAGGTAAAGATTTTGGGAGATACTAAGCTACATGGAAAGAAATATTATTGATATTTAATTAAATATCTATAAAAATTAAATAAACACATATACTGTCATCAAAAAAATTATAGGGGAAATTCCTGTAAATATATTAATAAACCCCAACAAGTTAAATTCATAAACAAAATCATATAATCTTATTATTAATTCTTTTGTAAAATCATGGCATAACAATTTAATTTTAATTGATCCTGAAATTCTAAATACTTGGACATAAAAATGGATTATAAATTAAATTTTATTCTCTCATGAAAATACATATATAAATCATATTATAATTTCATTGAAAAATATAAGTAGTCATATGTGGTTTTCCGTTCGAATTTATTTGAATGTTTTTTTAGAAACAAAACAAATAGTAATTATTTATTCAAATTATTTATTATAAATAATAAAATTTTAAAAAATGATTCAATAAGTGCTACCAAGATAACCCTAAACAAGCATAAAAATAAATGAAGATTAGTGTATGAAAAACAGTAAATAAAAATGTATTTTTAAAAGGTATGGTTTTTTAAAATTTTAGGTAAAATGATAAATGTATGGTCTATAGGTGGGTTTGAGGGCCACATTTTGTTCATAGGGAGGAAAGATGATGGGAAAATGTGTTAGGTATTATGAGAGACCACAGGGTGGGGTGGAGGGTAACGTCATACCATTGGTTGGGTGATGATAAAGAGAGAGGAAAGTAGAAATACAATAATTTTTAATAATATTTGGGTTATTTCATCATGCAATGAGAAATGACCACACATAAAGATGAGTGATGATTTTATTTTCAACCCCATTAAAATATGTAAATTTTTAAATAAGCCTCATTTATTATTGTCTTAATAAATAATCTTCCTAACTGATGCTAAATTTTATATGAAAAAATATTTTTAAAATATAATATTTTTAGAAATTTAAAGAACCCCCACTAAAAAAGAAATATAATACATTAGATTTATTATAGTAAATAAGATCACAATAAATAATAAATAAAATAAAAAAATAAAAAAAGATAGTCCTTATGTCAGTATTTTTTATATATTCAAAAAATCACGTTGAAACTTTTAATCTAACCTATTCAAATGAAACAAGTGTTTATACTTTCTAATGTGACTTGATATCATTCTTTCACTTAAGTTTTTCATCAATCCATCATGTTGAATTTTAATAAAAATTTGATAATATTTTATATTACATTTAATTTCAATCAAAGAATATAAATACCCACTTTTATTTATAATAAACATTTACATACTTTATTCAATTACTTCATATAGGTTAATAATGATTAAACCTACAAAAACCAAACCAAACAAAAACCTAAATTATAAAAATATTTCATTTTTTATTTAAACAAATTATTGATTTAATTAATTTTTTTAGGTTTATGTAAATTAAATTCAATCAGTTTTGGTTTATTAAATTAAAACTTCACACCCCTATATAGAAATTTAATATAATATAAAACATAGAAAAATAAACTACTCATGTCACATGTTAATAACCAAGCTATGGATCACTAACAAATAAACTAGAACCATCACTTCCTCCTAGTTCAAAAATAATAATATTATTATTACAAGTATATTACCATAAAAATTACCATACATAGATAATATAGAATAACTAATATGTTTTCCCAAAATACAATAACACTCATTATAATAAATACAGTGCATGTGGTTTATCATTTTAGGGAGTGCATGATTGATACATTTAGTTCACAACATCATCTCCTAACTCTTGTTCACCTAAGATAGTCACACAATTCACATAAATACACCACTAACATAATAAAAAAGTTACATAAGTTAATGATTACACACAAATATAAGGGATATAATCTAATCAATCACATAATGTAAAATATGAATAAGTCATTGATAAAAAAACAAAGAAGGGATCAAATTCATGATCTAATCTCACCAGGGCTCCACATGAGCTGAAAATTAGTTATAGTGTGACCCTTGTAACCAACCTTCAATAGGCCACATATTGTTGACTTGAAACAAGGGTATAATATCACACATCCATGGATTAAATTATCTCTTATATTAATGAACTCACCGTCATGATGAATAAAAGAAGGATTTTCCCAACCACAATTTATGAGAAATATATTTCCATCCATGTAATGTAATACAAATCCCAACAAAAAATGGAAAACAAATGCAAGGTCTATCAAATAATATATACCTCATGCAAAGAATAATGCAGCTAGAACCATTAATAATTCTCATATATCCAAATTTAAGGTTGGACGATGCCACCAAAATACTATCCATATAATATGAAATTTGGTTTATATAATCAAAGGTGATCATATAAGAATAATTATTAGGTTTCTGATGAAAATATTCATATTTCTATGAGAATAAATCCCATTAATGAATAAATGCATAAAATCAGTAAAATATATAAATCTATTAAAAAATATCCAAAAAGTCAACAATCCAACCACTTTCACTTCAAACCACATTATCCCACTTTTCGAACCTCATCATACATTTTAATATATTATAATATAGAAAAATCTATAACAACAAATTTGAACAATACATATCCATATAGTTCTCCTCTAATAGATACCTCACTGTAGTATCACCTCCACCATGTAGCCGTGCACCAATAGGGAACTCGCTAAGAAATCTATCATCAATACTAAATTTCTATCCATCCATAGGGAAATTTCAGTTCATCCATCACCAAAACCAAATAGATATCCACCTCTATGGAAATATATAATATATTCCCATTCATTGGTTGGTTAAATATCCTAATGTAGGTACTCTTGATTTTTTTTGGGTGTCCAAACTCTGGGACTATCACTACCATTACTAGTTGCCAATGTGCAACTATCCACCCCTAGGTTTTATCATTGAATTTATGCAAGTCCACTATTTGGGATTCCCACTCCATAATATTCATTATCACTAATATATACAACATATCCATCATGAATATCTATAAAATCCATGACAACATCACATCCTCCTCATTCTCATCATCACACAAGACAACTACTACCGCATCACTAGTCATAACTTTCAAATCACTATCAAACATAAAAAATGGATTCTTACCCACACTATCCATTTATTCACACTATAAATCTATCAAACATAAAAATATCATAGTTTATATAACCATAACATATATATTTTTTCCACCTAAATCTACTGTAATTATTATCATATAGAGTATAATGACACCACATCACTAAAATTCCACATATATTGGGAATACATAAGCACCACAACTACATCACCTAGAAAATGAATTTAAAAAGAATTTAAAAAGAATTCATTTAATCAAGGTTCAACATCCATTGAAACATTAAATTTTTATATATTCATCTATTCACACTGGAGAAGTTATATAGTTGTTTATACTAAATTTGAGTCGCACCACCATTACCATATCATCCCACAACCATTATATTTTAAAGGAATAAGGCTTTAAGTCCCCTAATATAAATGGAATTCTCCTATGGAAACATATAATGGACCTATAGAAATCATACTACCCCATATAACTCACTATAATAAAGGCCATCTAATTCAAAAATATGGCATGAACTTGGGTATATTTGGAATTGACACATTTAACTCACTTCCACCCAATTCTCAATCCCTCACCGATACTTCCATGTACTTTTATATATAGTGGAATGACCCCTATTATAATTGGATTGACCCATATTAAATTTTTAAAATTTTAGCCTCTCACCTAAAATATATATTCTATCATTACCCACAACTACAAACTCTAAATCATATCGAGGAATTAGTTTTTCATAAATCCTCAAAAAAATAAAAAATATCAAAATAAATATTCAAATATTAACACTTTCCAAATAACTCACATATGAATTTTAATAAATATTCATTAACATATTAATTAAGAGAGAATCATCTCAGTAATTCTTCATTTTTAATCTGAATCAATTAATTTTTCTCTTAATAAATTTATATTTCCAATTATTTTTTTCACAACACATTTACACTAATTTCCAATTATAATAATAATCCATTAATTTCATACTCTATATCATTATAAATATTATTCAAAAAAATTACTTATTCCATAAACTCTATATTCATTAATATTATCCAAAATAATTTAACCACATAATAATTTCTTTGAATTATTTTGAATAATCTACACAACAAGTAAAATCATAAACATGGTAGATTAACATGGATTATAAAAGGGATGATAATTTAATTCACCTTAATTCTATTACATAATGGAGATAATTGATTAATATTCTAATGTTCTACAGTAATAATTTATCCAAAGTATCATTATTTACTAAACTATTCCGATTCACCACAACACATTATAACTAATAGTTCTATTCTCTTCAGAGAATAGAGATCATGGAGAAATTCCAAAAAATTACCAATTATGAAAAATAATTTATTCCAACATAATTCTTGTAACCTTTACCGTTGATTCCAATCTTTAATTAAATGAACAACTATCCACTAATACTTCCATTTACTAGAAATTAATTACACCTATTAAATTCACATTTTGAATAGCTCTTAGAATCCATGCCATCAATATAAAGACATCCATGTCCTGTTATTTTAATACTTTTCTATCTTCACCACAACATGGGAAATATTTAATGTTACATTATTTATTTAAATAGAAAAAATCTATAAAAATATGTATTTTTATTTTAAATGAACAATAAATAACCTTTACTAACTTATAAAGTATTCAAGAAAAACGTACCTCCTAAAAAAATTACCAAACAAAAACAAAAGGTAAATGAACCACATTGATTCCACTGAAATATGAAAAATTCAACTCTAAAATCATTAAAATTATCATTTAAACCATTTTCTCTAATAATCTATATAATTTTACAAACAACCAAAATTATAATATCCTAGTCTCAACATTACACACCTCTTTAAAAATTTTATTCTTGAAATAATTCAACAACAATCATATTTTTTTTTAAAAACAAATAATTTAATTAAAATTTAATTAATAAAAGAAAATTCAATATAAATAAAACAAAAATAACTCCAAAATATTTTGGATCATTTACACATCCTTATCCCATAATCTTTCTTTTGGACCACTATACTATAAAAGATGGTACACTATAGAAATAAATCATCCTGGCATAATTTTCTATATTCAGATGATAATTTTTAACAAATACTCCACAAAGGTCATATCATTTAAAAATCCAAATCACAAACATAATTCTACTAGAAAAGATCATGATAATATTTCTAAATCTGGAACACATGAAACAAACCATTAATCTCTTCCAACAATGGATGTAACATCAAATGAAAATCTACCCCTATAATATTTTCTAAAACTTCAAATGAACTAGAAATTCATTGTGATAACTTTTTTACCTCAATAAAACATCGATATATATATCGAATAGTACCTCATTAGAACATTTGACGACTGAATGTAAACTAAAATAGACACATTCAATCCAAAAATGGTTTTTTTCTATTTTGATCATTCCTCTTATGATATAAAATAACATTCACATGATAAATCATACCCCACACCATATATAGTGTTACTAGGACACCTCAAAAAACTCAAACTAGTATAGCAGTCAGTAAAATGGATTCCTATACAAAAAGTCACAAAGTACCATGCTAATTGAGGAATTAAAACTGCTATTATTAAAAATTACCCTAGTGATAAGTGGTCCACCCATGATCCTCCAAATCAAAGATACATTCTCTTAACATGTCCTAAAATGTTTCGATAATTCATTTACATTAACCATCAGTCTATGGGTGAAATTTGGTGCAAAGGTATAATTGACTAGTAAAGGTATTATACAATTATTTAGACATATATGATATAAATCGTGAATCAAGATTAAAAACTATTAACCTAGAAACACCATTTAGCTTCAAAGCTTCCGTCAAATATATATTCACCCAAAAATTCACTAATCATTACTCTTTAACATGTAATAAATTATGTGAATTCATCAATCTATACATAAAAACATAATTTTCATTAAATGATTTTAATGTTCCTGGAAAAAATAAAAAAAAATATTTAAAAAACTATTCTCACTTAAAGATATAAATTTCCAATGCATAAAAAAATTCTATTAGAACTTGATGTTTGGATCTCACCTACCAACACACATGAAATTGATAAAAAACTTGATTACCCCTTATTTACTTCGAAATACCAGAAATGTCTCATTAATGCATGATTCATAATTACAATACCCAAATGAATTTTTAAATATCAATCATTAAAATCTCACAAAATAGATTCTCATATACTCTAGGGAATAAAATGTTTCTTATAAAAAATACACTTTATTCCTCATACTCAGAACACCCACCCATTACATCACCTTTAATGATTATATCTTTACATGCTTTTTACATTAGGTTATATTTTCAAATAATAATATACCATATGCATTAATAAAGTCTCTATTAAAATACGTTAAATAAAATATTTTCTAATAATCTATTTATAATAAATTTGATAAGATTCTAACAGATTTACCCCCATCTGTTTCCCAATCATCTATCAAACATCTGCCCTATATGATTTATGAACCAAGAAAACATCAACCACATTACCCTTCCTAGGGGAAACATTAACAGAAAAATCATAATATATATAAAATTAAACAACCCTTTTATTTTATAAATTGAAATAAATTGAGAAGATATATACCTTAGTGTCTTATGATCTGAATAAGAAAAAAGTAATTCTCTAAGAAAAAAAATGTATTTAATGTTTTAGCATAAACACCATCACCATAAGATCAAAATTACAGGTAACATAACTTTATTCAAGGGGATGTATTTAATTTTACCCATATCCAATAACTTATTTATTTATCATCAAAAAACATCCAAAACACTAATGATAACCATCAAAATAGACCTCATAAATGAAATATTCTACATGAAATTAAAGGAAAATAGTACTCTATAACTTCTCTATTAAGAATTATAAAGAATCATGAAACCATTTCATCCAAAAAATTTATTCCTTATCTTAATAAAATATGATAATAGATTCCAAATATGATAATAAATTAGTAGGAAACTATTAAAATAAATTTCCAAGCCTAAGAATCTGCTTAATTCAAAAAAATTCTCTAGTGCATCCCATGATACAATCACCTCAACCATTGTTGGGTCCCCTACTCCACCAAATATGAAAGAAAATTTAAAAGTAAAATCTAACATAGATATCCAAAAATTGACACTCATACATATTCCCATAAAATTGATAATTCAAAATAAACCCAAACACCATCTTAATATGTTTTTTATAATCCTCCTCTAACTTTGAATAAATAAAAAAATCATTAACGAGGAAAACCAAAAAAATACTCAAGATAAAGCTGAATTACCCTATCCAAAATCCCCATTAATATGGATGGTAAATTTATAACTCTATACACAATCACTAGAATCTAAATATATAAATACTGGCATTGAGATTATATATTAGGGATTTACTCATCCTTAACTATCATTTGATGATATCTATGTCATAAAAAAATCCTGAAAAACTAGGTAATCCTTTTAAAGTAATTGATAAAATCTTATATCCTAAGAAAAAAATATAATTTATTCATTATAAATTGATTTAGATATCGCTAATCTATATAAAATCTCAGTATCCCATCTGCCTTCTTCTCGAACAACAGTTGAGTAGCCTATAGAGAAACACAATACTAAATATAAACTTACTAAAACATATAATCAATCATGATTATCAATTTTTAAAGTTTTATAGGTAATATAAAATAATTTTCCATAACAATAAAAGAGATACATAGATAAAGATCAATGCTAAATATGAACATCCACCTTAGAGGAAGACTCATAAACTCCTTTAGGAACATATCAGAATAATCCCCCACAACTTGAAGAAATTTCTCTATCCTCATATATGATGCACTAATAATGAAACTCATAAACTGGGATAAAAAACTAAATGGTAAATTCTATATCTACCCTAAAAATAAATCTCATTCCCTAACAAACACCACCCAATCACCATCCAAATATGGGGAAATCACTATCAATTGATAAAAACTGATATAAGATTGTATGGAATAGAAGTAGTAAATCCCATAGAAAACATCATATTATTATATTCATGATAATATTATGTTCCAATAGAATCAATATTACACAAGAAATAACTTAAAAATACACAACTCATTCGACGTCCTTCAAACTCTTATCAATGTAATTAACTCTATTAACCTCTGAATCCTTTCCACCAGAATCTTTAACAAAAAAATTAGGGAAGCTGTGATAAAAAATGTTAGTCACTAGAATCAATAAAAATTGAATTAATGTTGGCTTAAATAGAAATCATATCATCATCCCACTATTGACCCTCTATTTTTTTTGATTTCCATAACCCTTGGTTTCCCTCTACCAAATCCTCCACATCTATTTCCTTACGTCATACCACTACCACTTCTCTAGTAATATCTTTCTAAAGCTCCACCCTAGATCTCTATTCCACAACCACCCAATGTTAGTGGTCACATTTTCCTTTATTATACTAGGTATTTTGAGGTTTATTGAAAGGTTCTTTAATAGTAAAATTCTGAACCCTGATCCACAACTATAAAAAAAATAAATATATAGATTGTCATTGTCCCATATTTATACACTATGAAAATTTAAAGACTTAGGTAACACCAGATGGCTATGTTCTACCCACACTAAATAAATGTGATTATACTAGAATTCATCTCCCCAAGTCTCTCTTGAATGTTAATTACTTCAAAAATATAAAACTTCTACCTATATCTCTACTCTAGGATAAGATTAACTATGTAATCCTTAAAAATTAAGGAATCCTCATCATTTTTAATAATTTTTAAATATATCTATTAAAAACTTAGATAAATGATTTATATCAACCATTGAATATCATGATTTTAATTAATCTTAAATATATTAGCTATAAACATTGTATCAACCTTAAAAATATGATAATATTCCATCAACTCATTAAACCACACCAAAAACTCTCAATCAAAATATTTTCCTTCAGGTATCACCAATATCCTATACTTACTCTAAAGAATAAGTGTCTCTCAAAGGAAATATTTCTTGAATAACTCTAAAAATCAATTCCATCAAGTCATATACACATTAAAATATCCCAAGAGAAGGGTCCTCTATTATCCTGTCAAACTTTACAAAAATTAACTACCAAATGAATTTGGTCTTCACCTCCTATTTAGATCAGTTAAAAAGCTACCTCAACCTCCTCTAACTAATTCGTTTTCTCATGAAATAAAATATAATACATAAAATTTGGAAAATATTTTTTATTAAACTTAATCAAGGGTGTTTTCAAACTGTCTTCAACCGATAAGTTCACTCTTCAATACATAGCCTCATGCACTGTCTGCACCTCCTATTGTTGAACCTCATGTTGGAGTAACACAATCAGGAGAACCATAAATTGGAAAAAATGACATAGATTTGGGATATATATAAAAAAGAATTTATAAACACTACCAAATTATTGATATTTGACCATATCTCCAACCATTCACCACCCATAGGAACAATCACCTTAGGCATAATTAAAACATAACTTTCAGTACCTAAATATGATGGAAACATGAATATATACCTATCTAGATGACTTATAGTTAGTATATTATCACTTAATTTTTGACCCATATGCTACTATATTATCACCTAGATAAAAGGGGATCGTCCATGCCATATTTTTTCTCTAGTATACTTCACATACTAAGTTGAAGTAATATTACATCTTTAATACCCATGAAATCCTCCCAAATGTGTACTCTATACTCCATCATAAAACCAATCACCCCGATACCATTTTATTAAAAACTTATCTCTCTATAACGCTACCCGATCCATCAATGAGTTATATTATAACCCTTGAATCAAATATTCAATAGGCCATATATCGATGATTGACACTAATGGAATAAAATCACACATACCGAGAAGGAATTGCTCTTTATAAGAGAAGACTCCACACCGCCTTAAATAAAATACCTGAATAATTTATATCCATGAATTTATTATAATAAAAACCCAATAAGAAATGAAAAAACCATAAATTAATTTGAATCCTGTATATATAATTCAATGAATAATGAGAAAATCTCCACCAAAATGTATCCTATGTCAAAAGATAAGGTTATCCCACACCACCTCTGAATCTATATAGATAATCTAGAAAATAATTCTTTTGGAACAAGTTGAAAATTTATTCCACATAATCTAAGAAATAGTTTATATAAATTAGGGGGTGCATATAAATATACTTAGTAGGTTAAACCTGGGTACCCCTTTGAATCCATGTGAATAAATCATAATAATATATCTTTATATGGAATAAAAAAAAAATCAGTCAAAATCATCTCACAAAATTCATAATTCCAAACCATTTTATTTTAGACTATTCTATCATACTTTTTAAACCCCATAATACTATATTCCCTTTCCATTATATGACCACAAATATAATAACCTTAATCACTAATCCACATTTAAGTTGTTTTCCATTGGTAATGATGTCATTGTAGTATCACCTCCACCATATGGCTATACTTTACTCATATGATATTCTCTAAAATAATCATTACCACTTCCAGGTAGTTTTCTACTAGAAAGAAAATCGTTAATCATCCATCACCTAACTAAGTAGTTTTCCACTAGTAGATAACCTAGTAATATATCACCATCCTTTGATTGGGCCCTTTCCCATCCATATGGGGCAATTTCAATTTTTCAGTTATTAGTTTTTTAGGAATCTCTATATTTTAACCTATAAACATTAATTAGATTTAAACAAATTAGTAGTATCATTGTATTACAGATTTTCTAGCCTTAAAAGTAACACCTTGAGTTTTTATGAATTATTTTTTTATAATGAATTAAATTTCATTTATGGCTTGCTTCACATTCAACACCATGTTTGGATTGCATTACGTACGACACTGAGTTTTAATAAGACCACCATATATTGTTAATATAATTATTTAAATATGACCATTATTACATAGAAATAAAACATAGAGATATTAATATTAATAAATATTTTTTAAATATTAATTATAATTATTTTATATAAATAAAACATATTGATAATAAAATAAATAATTTTCATTACAGTATTTATATGTATTGAAAATACTACTTTCTTAAAAAAATTATTTTATATATTTTAGTGAACAACAATAAAATTATTTTTTTGAAAATTTTAAAAAATTAATTTTATACAAAAATATCATTTATGAAATCAGTATGATTATAATAGGGTGTTTTTTTTGTTTTTTCTATAAAGTTTCACCTTTTGATTAATAATGAAAAATTTTAAAATTTAATTGAACATTTACTTTTCATTTAAATTATTTATAATGATGGATTACATTTTAAATTGGTTTTAAAGTAAAATATGTTTAATTATATATCCATTAATCTAATTTAGGTCAATTAAGTAAGATTTATATCGGTGTTTGATATAAAAACATTTCACACATTTTAACATTTTCATTTTAAAAAACAAACTTTCTTATCATCTATGTGAGATTAATTTTAAATTAATTTTTTTAGTGTGTTAATGTAATTTGAGAAAATAAACTCCATATTTTTATTAATAATAATTTATATTATATAATATAGTAAAATTTATTTTTAACAAAATAAACATAAAAAATAGTAAATATTATCTTCCATGGTTAAGGTATAATTGGGTTAAATAAAAAGGGATAAAATGACATAAAAACTTAACTAAAATCTATTTCATGGAAATATTTAGATCTTATAAATCTAATTATATAAAATGGTCCATTTATTATCCTTTTTCATGTCAAAAACGTGGATACACTTTTTTATTTCAATAAATTACAAGTATACCTCTCACCTCGCTTATAAATGGCCACCCACTCTCCCAAATTTTTCCAAAGTTCATTCCATTTTATTTCAGAAAATCCAAAAAAAACCCCTTCTCAATTCCCTCTTATCTTTCTACAAGCCTTATTTTGGTCATAAATACATCCTAAGAAGGGTTTTGTTGAAATCCTAGAGTGGTTACCTAAAGAAGAGGTAATGTTCTTAATCAAGCGTTCTAATTTTATCTTCTCCTCCAACTCCTTCAATTTTTACTAAAACATGATGATATAAAAACCTTAGTATTTTTCATATACAAAGATTTTTTTAGTTAATATAATTACCTAAAACCATCTACACTTCCAACAAATGAGTTATGAAATTATCATTCATGTGTATGGCAGACTACCACCTCAACGATCGATGTCATACACATTTTCCTTACCACAAATCATAGATGATTATAATGATATAATTAATGGTCATATATTATATTTATGATATTTTTATGGTCATGGAATCATAGTATCACCATTTATTTTTTTACACTCTTTTTCATGGGAATACAATAACATCGTTCATCTGTATGGAGAACTACCGCCTCGTGAAGCAAGGTGATTCGTTCACGATTTAATGGAACGTAATAAGAGTGGTTTTAAAGAAAATATATGATATATATAACATAAAAATTATTCTCGTATGTTAATATAAAATTTTCCATTTTTTTCCTTCTTTCTACCAGAAAAAGAGAAACAACATTCATGTGTACATTTGACCTACCGTCTCCATGACAATGTATTTAATTTTTCTTCTCAATTTTTTATATCACTATAAATAAATATATAATAAATATATATGATATTTATATCGTGGATAAAATTCTATATATTATTTAACCATGAAAATATTAAGGGGACTGAAAATTTAAAATCAAAACATATATGAAAATCAAAGCGGTTATTTTTTAAACATGAATTTAACATAGAAATATTAATAAATAGGTTATAAGAGGTCATAATCAAATCATATAAGGCATAATATATATAATCATTATTCTCCAATATATTTATAAAAAAATTATATTTATTTTAAATGAGGTTAGAAAAAGAATAAAATAATTCAAGACTTACGGTAATAGATTTTTTTCTCAATTTTCTTTCATTGAGACATATGTTATGTTATGAACCTATATTAATTAATTAAGTTTTTATATATCCCATTTGAAATTTAATTCCGTGAATTTATTTGTCATCATGATAATTTATTTTTTATTTAAGTATATTCCTTCACGGTTCTTACAATTCATAGTTACTAATGTGGTAAATATTTTATTCTACAATATCACCATTTAAAAATATTATTTATTATTATATTTCCAATGAAAAAATATTATGATCCATATATAAAGGAAATGAATAATTTATTTATTCTATAGTTACTTATTATATTAACAGTAACATTTTCCCATCTTTTGTACTAAAAATATGTGATTAAATGTTTTTAAGAAAATATGACTTTATTTCTTTCTTCAGTTGAAAATCCATTTCCTTCCAAAACCACATTTTTTAAAAATGTTTTCAATGTGTTTTAATATTGTAATATAATTTAAAAAATATATTTTTACCCATGTTTTACTTCTTATATTTTTTTGAAAAGAATATTCATGTAATTTTCCAAACAATGCACATTTTTCTTTTACCTTAAATGTGAAATGAATATTTTTTTACATTTACACACGAAAGAAACTTCCCATCGTTATTAAAATTATACTATTTAAAAATTACATTATATGTTTTCAATTATATTTAAAAATAAAAGGGTTTTTAAAATGTTTTATGTTTCAAAATGTTTGTTTTTCAAAAGGGAAAGAATATATTTCTTAAGAAATGTTTTAAATTATTTTAATTCTTCCTTTATAAATTTTCAAGTTTATTTTAAAAGAAATGGATTTAAAAAATATTTTATGAATTATTATTTTCAAAAATTTATTTTCAAAGAAAAGTCATTTTCCTTAAGAATCTTTATGAGTGATTTATCTTTCAAAATCACTCTCCATCTAAGATAACATACCTCAATGTAATTTATGATTTAATGGGTATATGAATCAAGGATACCATTATTATTATATTTTTGAATGGTTTGTTTTGAAAATATTTTTATGAAACCCATTTTTATTCCAGGGGTTATACCATGATAAGTTTATTATGAAACTAGCTTCTTTTTTCACTGGTTTTAAAATGATGAAATGATGAAGTGATTAAGAAACCTGTCACTTTTCAATAGTATATGATATGATTAAACGTTTGTGAAACAAATTTCATTTCATGGGTTATGATATGATGGATGTTTTATTATCTTTTCTAATGCATAAATATATTTTCATCCTGAGATGGTTGGAACCGATATCTCCCTCCAATGTATAAGTTAAATATTTATACCCTAAGTGATAGACATGACTAGTAAAGGGAGTGAACTAGGTTTAGTAAGGGAATTTATCCACTATTATGGTCATAGAAGTGAATCTTTACTAATATGATGGTTTGGGATGTGAAAACATTCTTCTATGGTAGCATTGGAAGTGAGTCTTGACTACAATGAAAAATGATCTTATATGTTTATGCATATGCTAAAAATCCATTTCTTATACCACTATTATGCTCTTATGGATCATGTTCTTTAATTATATTATGATTCTTATGTTATGAACATCAAATATTTATTCCATAACTCAGAATAATGGTATTTGATATGCACAATATGGATTTTAAATGTTTTTATCATGTTCTCATACCCTTATGTTCATGTTATGCATACGTATCAGCCTTATTTACCCTTGTTGGGAATTTGAGCTCACACTTTCTTATGTTTCCTTTCCCTAAGATATGAATAAATTTAATACGTTTAATATGTCAAAGAAGGGTTCTAGATATGAAAACATCCGTGGAAGATGAGGTTGTTCAAAAATTAACAAATTGTTTATGTTTCCATGTTTCCAAAAGCACAATACCTTTAAGATCCTTAGGATTTTGTTTTTGTAATGAAATAAATGTTCATAAATATGATGTAATATCTATATATGATAATAATGGGTTGATATAGTTGGTATATGAGTATAGGTTTAGTTAAAATTTAGAAACTATGATGAGAAAACATTTGTGAGTTCCCTAAAGACATGTATATAATTATAAGTATAAGGATGAGTCAAAGAATTTGAAAATGTCCTAGAATTTTGGTAAATGATAGAGTGAGTGGTTTCTAAGAAATTACATCCCTGTCTAGATACTAAAATTATACATGTATCTAGAATATATTTACCTAGGGGTAATGACTTTTTAAAGGGAACATTGAGCTGGACTCTATCGTCACCTAGTGTATGACAATGGGCCTTGCTGCACACGTAATTTGATACTCCCAAGGGATATTCTTTAAAAATTCATAAAATATTTATGTAAAATCATGGGGTATTTAAATATATTATGATTATAAATGAATTATGATAATCCTAAGGTTACTTAGATTAAAAATAAGGAATTATGATTTAGAAATCCTATAAGTGATTTTTAATGATTATGTGGTTCCCCACTATGATTGTTGTTTTTACAATATGTTTTTTTGTTATAGTTAATGGATATAAATTAAATGAACCTTGTTAATTATGAATGAAACATAAAATTATAGAATTAATATCTAAACCATCCAATGATTCTTGGTTCTAGAATAAAAAATCTTACTACTATGTTAAAACAACTTTCTTATGATTTGAATCGTGATGAAATTCTAAATGAACAAAGAAGGGATTAACATTATATTTAGTCCTTTATAAAAAATGTTTCCCTTATTTCAGTTGGAATTTTAATCCTCTAGTTTCTGAGTAATGGATTTGTAACACTAAAAATATATTTTTTGTTTTCCAGTTTTCATAACATAAATAATTCATTTTAGATGTCTACCATTTGGAAGGTGAAACAGATCAGTGGTGAAATATTTTCAGCAAATACAAGGAAAAAATATGAAATTGAACCTATGGATTGGAATCAGTTTAAGATCCTATTTTACAATAATCACTTTACTTTCATTCTTCATATGGTAATGGATAATGATTTCCTTGAAATAAATCAAAAGGATTATGAAAATTTTAGTATCGAGGAGGAAAATTTTAAAGGACTTTGAAGGTATGATTATAGTATTATCATGAAACCTAATAGTAAGGTTGATTTATTATTTAGTGTCTTAAAACCAAGTCTCTGAATGGAGTTATCCATAAGGTACTTCACTGGATATGAAGAGGTTGTTCGATGTGATATCCGGATGGAAATAGAGGTTGGTGTTACATATCAAACTCTTGGTTTTTATAATAAGAAAAAATGTAATTCAAAGGAAAATATTTGAACCATGGAGAGAATAAGATGATATTTTATTTATAAAAAAGGCATGGGAAGAAAAATGGATGGAATTATCTTAAATGGCTAGTAAGTGTTTTATGTGTGAAAGGGAAGTTCATTGAGAAATTGGTTTCCGAAGTGATGGTAAGAAATTAGAAAATGATACAAATTGAGAAAAAACTATATATAATGTACCAATCAGACTCAAGTGTTTCAAATTCATGGAGTATGTAAACTATTCTAAATATTACCCAAATATAAAGGTTCAATTACCACCCTATATAGAAATGATAATGTATTATTTGAATTTAGATCGACCTATTATTTCATATATAATGAATTTGAGAAGGGTATACATATTCAATCCAAATTATTAGATCTATAATTATCAATGAAAACCCCTAATGGTACGATTATTGCATCTCAAGTGTATGATTTTTATCCCATTGTTGTTGGTGGGAATGTGTTTCCTGCAAATATTGTCATTATTTCTCTAGTTAAATTTTATTTCTTCTTAGGAATTGATTTGATTTCTCTACATAAATCCGAAATCAATTTTCATGGAGAGAAATAATATTTGATATTCCAAACTGCCATTGATTGTTTATCAATATGACAATTAGTATGAACATATGATCGATATCACATCCATTGTATGGGTCTTAATTCCCATTCCGATGGGGTGTTTACCTCACATGGTTGGGGAGAAAATCAAAATCGATGGTATACCTATTGTGTGGGAATTTTTTGATGTATTTATGGAAGAGTTTTCTTGTCTTCCACTAGAATTTGAAATTGAGTTTTCAATAGAACTCATACCTGGTTCCACAAAAATTTCTAAGACTCCCAATAGAATGTCCCTAATTTAGTTATAGCAATTAAATAATTTATTTTATGAGAAACTAGAGAAGGGATTAATTTATCCAAGTGTTTCACCATGGGGAACCTATTATTATTTTTAAATGAAAGGTGGATCAATGCTAATCTATATTGATTATTGAGATTCGAACAAGATAACAATAAAGAACAAGTATCATATTCTCTATATTCATGAATTTTTGATCAAATGTATATAGGAAAATACTTTTTCAAGATCTACCTTCATTCTATATATCATTAATCTAGGGTTGAGAAATAGGATACACCCAAGAAGTAATTCTGTACAAGGTGTGGAAACTACCAATATATAGTGATTCCATTTGGTCTTACTAATTACTCTATATTTGTGGGTTTAATGAATAAAGTCTTTAGATATTAGCTTGATCAGTTCTTGGTTGTCTCTAAAGATGATATTATTATTTATTAAAAGAGAAATGAATAGAATTAACATAAATTTTAAATTTTAATAAAGATCTTATGGAAGGATACAATACTTGGAAAATTTATAGAGTGTGAATTTTGGATTCAAAAGGTTTCATTTTTTGATCACAAAATATCAATAGATGGTAAATTATTAGATCCATCAAAGACAGATTCTATTAAGCACTAGCCCAAACCAACCACGATGACTATGATCTTTAATTTTATAAGTTTAGAAAGATATTATCAATGGTTTGTGGGTAATTTATTACCACTATATAATCAATTCAGTAATTTTACTTTTAATGGATCGAAGTTCCTATAGACATATGAATATAAGGAAAATTTCATAGAAGTGAAGAGAAGATCAGTTGGATCACCTATTTTTACATTTTCCTATAGTATAGAAGGGTTTTTAATATTTATTGATACAAAAAATAAGGTATTGGGATGTGTTCACATGTATAATGACATGGTTATAGGTTATTCCTCATAAAAATTGAATATTCATGAGAATAATAACCCAACTAATGATTTTTAGTTAGCTATAGTAATTTTATATTTAAAGATATGGAGACATTATATTAATAGAAAAATGCATGATATATATACTGATAGTTTTTTATGAAGTATATATTCACACAAAAAGAGTTTATTATATTTCATAGAATGTTATTAGAGATGATTATTGATTATGGCCACTCAATACAATACCACCCTAGTAAAGAGAATAATGCGGATGATGATTTGAGTCAAAAGAATCTGGCTATGGTCTCTACGATGAGGATAAAAAAGGATCCAATATTTCAAGAATTTCAAAGGATGGATCTTGAAATTCTGAATGAAATAGAGAAATTTTATCTTTCTCAATTGAATATTTAACCATCTATCTGAGTAAAAATTTAAGAGGGAAAAAAGGAAGATATAGATATATAAATGAAGGTCATAAATGTTTCTGAGTTTAATCTTGATCATAATGTAATGATAAGGTTCGAGGAACTATGTATGTGTTCCTTCTATACCAGATTGAAATAAGGAGTTGTTAGAGTAAGCTCATAGTTATACATTCTGTATTCATCCCATCTGTATGAATATTTATTGATATTTTAAAGAGCATTTATATCCGGATACAATGAAGAGAGATATCTCAGAGTTTTTATATCAATTCTTCATATGTCAAAAATCCAAGGAAGTGTTAAAAAAGTACAAGGTAATGTTAGATTCATTAAGTCTACCAGAATGGAAATGGGAAAACATCACAATGGTTTTTTTCATTAGACTCCCCAAAACATATAAAGGATATATTGATATAAGGGGTGTAGTCATTTTTTGTAAAAAACCATCACACTTCATCGCTATTAAATAATATTTCTCTCAAGATAATTTTTCCTAGATATATATGAAGGAATTTATGAAATTTCATGGTGTACCACATCCAATTGTGTGTGATTGAGAGATGAGTTTTACTTCAATGTTCTAGAAAACACTCCACTAATATATTAATACAGAGTTGAGTTTTAGTACTGAGTATTATCCTAGGAAAGATGGTCAGTATGAGAGAACAATTAAAAACCTTAAGGATTAGTTGAGATCTTGTTATTTGGATATAAATGTTGGTTTGGATCAACACCTTCCTCTAATTAGGCTTTCAAACAGTAACAACTTTCACTTGAGCATTTAAATGGCCCTTCATAAATACTATTAGTGAAAAAATTTATAGATCCAACATGTTAGAATGATATTTGAGAAATAAATATATTGAGACCTCGAATATATTGATAAATGAAACATAAGGTATGATCCATTCAATAAAAAATTAAAAAATCTCTGACTTAGAAGAATGGTTGTACTAACCATCTCTAGTGTGATCTCGAATTTGAAGTTGATGACAAGGTGTTTTTAAGAATTTATCCATTAAATAAAGTTATGAGATTTGGGAAGAACAAGAAACTAATCCCTATGTATATTGGTACCTTTAAATTTTTGATCATATTAAGATGGTATCCTATCAGTTGATGCTTCCAAAAAACCTCTATGAAGTCCACAATGTGTTCCATGCATATCTCTTAAAGAAGTACATACTCAAACCTTCACATGTACTGAAATTAGAGGCTGTATCATTGGAGAAAGATATTTATTATTAAGAAAAACCAATAGAGATTTTGAATCATACAAATAAAGTTCTATGAAACCAAAACACTCACACGATCAAAGTTTGTTTCGAAACCACAAGTTTAAAGAAGAAATGTGGGAACTTTATGATATTATGAGGAATAAGTATCTTCATCTCTTTATGTAAGAGTGTTTAATTTATATGGTGAAATTCATTTTACGGGGCATATAAATGTAATACCATGAGTTTTTATGAGTTATTAATTTTTAATAAATTAAATGACTTTGATAGCTTCTGTTACACACAACATCGAGTCTATCATGCGTTACACACAATACTAAGTTACAAAAATACAATGATGTATTTTTTTTTATTAATTTAAAGATGAAAATTATTAACTAATAGTTAAAAATAGTGATATAAATAGTAATAAATAATTTTCAAATATTATGTATAATGTTTTTATACAAATAAAACATATAGAGAATAAAAATATATATTTTCCCACATAGTCTTTATATGTTTTGAAAAAACCATTTTATCAAAAAAAAAATTATGTATTTTTTGTGAACAATAATAACATTAATCTCCAAAAATTTTCATAATTTATTTTGATAAAATAAATTTCATTTTTTAAATCAGCATTTTAAAATTATATTAGGGTGAATTATAGGGATTTTTATGAAAACTATCACCTTTTTATGAATACTGAAAAATACAGAATTTTATTTTAAAACATGATTTTCATTTAAACTATTTTTAATGATAATATATATTTTAATTTTTTTAATGTAAATTTAGTTAAACTATATATCTATTAATCAAATTTAGTCATATTTAATTAATTTTATATTGAATTTTGAAATAAAAACATTTCAAACTTTTGAACATTTTTCTCTTTGAAAACCCGCTTTCTCATCACGCCTGCATGATTCATTTTAAATTAAAATTCTCAGATTATGTGTATGGAATTAAAAAAAATGGATTTTATTTTGGGAATCTAAATAATTTATATTATCTAATAAGGTGAAATTATTTTTTTCCAGAAATAAATAGTAAAAGTAGAAAAAATTATTTACCGTGGTTAAGGTAAAAATGGCTTTACCATGGGTTAAACTAAAATTATAAAGGTTGAAAAAAATAATTACTTTTATAAAATCAATTTTATGGACATATTTATACCTTATAATGTTTATTTATCAACAATGGTCCATTTTGTTCCGTGTGACATGTGAAAAATGTGGGTACACCTTTTTCCTTCAAAAAATTACAAGTGTGTCACTCAGCTGACTTATAAAAAGAAACCACCTATCCTTCCTTAATCACTAGGAAAAAACATTTTTATTCATATAATACGTGACCAAATAAATTTAAAAATTACCTAATACATTTATATAATCCTTATCTTAGGAATAAATCCATTCTAGGAAGGATTTTGGTGCATTCTAAACAAGGTTACCTGAAGAAGTGGAAACATTCATCATCGAGTGTTTTTATATTATTTCTTCCTCCATATCATTTAAATAATATTAAACCATTATTATATAATATTCATAATATCATCAATAAAATTATATGTTGTTATTTTAATTTTATGAACTATAAAAATCTCTAATTTCAACATTTGGGTACAAAATCATCATTTGTGTATACGATTGACTATTCACTCATGGATTGATGTCATTAATTTTTCCATTAAGACCCCTAAAAATAGTTTATAATGAGGGAATTAATGTTTTTATCTCATATTGATGATTTAATTTTTCTTCTTGAATCATAATATAACATGTTCCTATTTTTACTTTCCATCCATGGGAAAATGATAATGTTGTTCATCTCTACGATAGATTATTGCCTCACAAAGTGATGTAATTCATTTAAGATTTACATGGAAGGTAATAAGAACAATTTTAATAAAAATATAGCATATATAAGACATAAAATTAATTCTTTAATGTCAATATATATTTACATTTATTTCATTCTTTCCATTGGGAAAATGGAAACAATGTTCATGCGTATGCATGGCCTTCCATCTCCAAGAATGGTGTATTTAATTTTCTATCTATAATTTTTATGGATCACTATAAATAAATATATAATGAATATATATTATATTTATCACATGTTTAATATTATTTAAATGATTTAACAATGCTCAAAGTATAAGGATATAAAATAGAAATTGAAAACATATATGAAAAACAGAGTTGTTATTACCCAAAACGTGATTTTAACATATATTTGTTTATAAGAGGGTAAAATGACATATGTAAATAATAAAGGGTATGATATATATAATTATTTTTTATAATATATTTATAATAAACTTATATTTATGATACAAGAGGTTTAAACATGTACATAAGAAGTCAAGACACAATGTAAGAGCACCTATCACCCTTTAAGTTATGTGTATACTTTGCATATGAAATATAATATCATTAATTTATTTAACCTCATGATATTTTATTTTTAATTTAATAAAGTTCCTTCATGGTTCTTATAATTCAATTTTACCAAAGTTGTCATGATTTTATGCTACAATCTCATCCTTTATTAGTATTGTTTATGATTATGTTTCTGATGATAAAATCCAACAATCCATCTATTAAGAATCTCATGAATTTTATTATTCAATTCTTATTAATAATATTAATAGTACAATTTTCCCACTTTTTGGTACTTAAAATAATTGAAAAAATGTTTTTAAGGAATTCATACTATATTTTTCACATTGGCCAAAAATTTGTTTTCTTCCAAAAACTTTTAATTTAAAAATGTTTTAAATTTTTTTTAGATTTATACTATTAAATTTAAAATATATTTTTACCCATTTTTTAATTATTTAAAAAAACATTCAAAAGAATTTTCATATTGTTTTCCAAAAAATGGAAGTTTGGATTTTACCAAAAATTGTGATAGGAATCTTTATTTTATCATGTATAGAATGAATTAGTCTTACCATCATGATGACCATTATTTAATTTGAATCTTTCTTTTTAGGTTTCCAAGGTTATTTTCAAATAAAACTATTGTCATTTTTTATATATTTTAAAACGTTTTTTTCAAAGTAGAAAGTGTATTTTTATCAAGAAATGTTTTAAATGATTTAAAATATTACTTTATAAGTTTTAATTTTTATTTTCAAATAAAATTATTTACAAAATGTGTTATTAATTTTTATCTTTAAAAAGTGATTTTCAAAATAAAGTTATTTTCCTCAAGAAAATTTCCAAGTGATATATCTTTCAAAATGAGTCTCATACAAGACAAAATCCTGTGATGATATTTATGATTTTATAGGGATATAAACCAAGGATGCCATTATTTTTCTCTCTCAACATGGTTTATTTTGAAAAGATTTTTAGGAAAGCCATTTCTATTCCAAAAGTTATACCATGATAAAATTATTATGAAACCCGCTTATTTTTTCATGGGATATGATATGATTAAATGATTAAATGATTATGAAACATGTATATTTTCCACAAGTTATTATATAATAGAATGTTTATCAAAACCATTTCATTTGATGATTTATGATATGATGAAATTTTTATGTTATTTTCACATACATAAATATGTTTTCACTATTATATTGTTGAGTCCTATATCTCCATCCAATGTATTGGGTAAAGATTTATATCTCAGGAGATAGAAATGATTGGAATAGGGAGTGAACTCAGTTCAGTTAGGGATTTTTTCCACAATGATGGTCTTGGGAGTGAAACTTAACTACTATGGTGGTTTGGGGAGTGAACCCATTCCACTCTGATAACCTTGAAAGTGATCCTTTACTCCTATGGAAAAGATATTATATTATTATGTGTATGCCAAAAATCCATGTCTTATGAAAATGTTACACTCTCATTGATCATGTTGTGTGATTATCTTATGATTCATATCTTGTTAACATCCAATATTTATGGAATAACTCAAGATTATGATACACTAGTGCAAAAAATGTTTTTTATGTTAGTTATTTTTCATTTTTTATGTCAGTTTTTAGCCGGAATTAATACATACGATGTTATAAATATTGTTTTTTTTCATCGGTTATTTGAAAACTGACGTAAAAACCATAACATCATGGTGTTTATCACGTCGGTTATTAAATAAACAATGTGAAAAACTAGTAGGGGAGGGTTTATCACGTTGGTTATTTAATAACCGATGTGATAAACTACTGCGGGGGGTGTTTATTATATTGTTTATTAAATAAGAGAGGTGATAAACCCCGGGGAAATGGTTTATCACATCGGTTATTAAATAACCGACGTGAAAAACCATGGGGAGGGTTTATCACATCGGTTATTTAATAAATGACGTGATAAACCAGTGTGGTGGTGGGGGGGGGGTGTTTATTATGTCAGATATTAAATAACCGATGTAAAAAAACCATTCCACGGGTGTTTATCATGTCAGTTATTCAAATAACCGATGTGATAAACCCTTCCCCATTACTTTATCACGTCGGTTATAAAATAACCGACGTGGGAAACCAATTTTTTTAAAAATAGAAATCAGTCCTATGCTCTCCCCAGAAACAACCAAAAACCAAACCATGAATTTTTACCAGAAAGACAGAAGTAGACCAAAACAAGAACCAAAGTAAAATTAAGCATTTACATTGATAAAATTTAAAACTTACCCCACTGGATAGCCCCCACCACCCCCTGGACAGCCCCCTCACCCCACTAGACAACCCCCACCACACCCCTGGACACCCCCACACCCCTAGACTACCCTTAACCCCCTACATAGCCCCAAACACCCCTGGACATCCCCACCACCCCCTAGACAGCTCCCCACACCCCTAGACAACCCCCATGCTCATGTATACCCCCACCCCCTGGACAACATTCACACACCCCTAGAAAGTCCTCCCATACCCCTGAAATAGACTAAAAAGTTACCAAAAAAAGACCAGAACCCCCTCACCCCACTAGATTTACCCCACCACACCCCTGGACACCCCCCACACTCTTGGATATCACCACCACCCCCTAGACATCCCCCAACCTCCTGTATACCCCCACCCCCTGGACAACACTCCCACATCCTTCGACAGGCCTCCCACACCCCTAAAAAAGACCAAAACGTTACCAAAAATAGACCACAACCCCCTCACCCCACTGGACAGTCCCCACCACACTACTGGTCACCCCCCCCCACACCCCTGGACTGCCCCCACCCCCTGGACAACCCCCAACACCCTGGACAATGCCCCACCCTTCTGGACACCCCCAACACTGGACTTCCCCACCACCCCCTGAACAACCCCCACACCCCTGGACACCCCCACACCCCTGGACTGCCCCTACACCCTGGATAGCCCCCAAAACCCCTGGACAACCCCCCACCCTCTTAGACTACCCTACCAACCCTTGGATATCCCCCATCAGCCCACTGGACAGCCCCCACCATACCCCTGGACACCCCACCCACACCCTTGGACACCCCACCCACACCCCTGGACAGCCCCCCACACCCCTGGACATCCCCACCACCCCTAGATATCCCCCCACAACCATGGAAAATTCCCCACCCTCCTGTATACCCCACCCCTATACAACACTCCCACACCCCTAGACGGCCCTCCCACTCCCCTGAAAGAGACCAAAAAGTTACAAAAAATAGACCAGAACCCCCTCACCCCACTGGACTGCCCCCACCACACCCCTGGAAACTCCCACACCCCTGGACATCACCACCGCCCTTGGACATCCCCCGCCCTCCTGTATACCCCCACCCCCTATACAACACTCCCACACCTCTGAAAAACCCTCCCACACCCCTGAAACAGACCAAAAAGTTACAAAAAACAGACCAGAACCCCCTCACCCCACTGGACATCCCCCACCACACCCCGGGGCACTCCCACACCCCTGGACTTCCCCCACCCCCGGGACAGCCCCCAACACCCATGGACAACCCCCACCCTCTTGGAAACCCCCCTGGACTTCCCCACCACCCCTTGGACATTCCCCACAACCCTAGACAACCCCCACCCTCCTGGACACCCCCACACCCCTGAACTGCCCCCACCCCTGGGACTTCCCCCCACCCTCCTGGACACCCCCACACCCCTGGACTACCCTCCACCCACAAGACTGCCCCCCACCCTTCTAGACACCCCCTGGACATCCGAACCTCCTGGATACCCTCCTGGACACCCCCTCGGGGGGAACGCCGCTGGAAGGTACTCATCACTCCCACATGGGAAGTTTGAGCTCTAAAAATGTTTCACATGTGGGAGTGATGAGTACCTTCCAGTGGCGTATAGCCCCCCAAGGGATGGCGGCGCCTCCTCTCCCACCCCTGGACTTCCCCCCATCCCCATGGACACCCTGGACACCCCCACCCCACTGGGCAACCCCCCACCCCACTGGACAACCCTCCCACACCCCTCGAAACCCCCCTCACCCCACTGAACACCCCCACACCCCTAAAGACCCCCTAGATAGCCTCCCACTCCCCTGGATAGCCCTTCCACACCCCTGGACACCCCCACTCCACTGAACACCCCCACACCCTTGTAACCCCTCCCCCAGACATGAATCCATACCAGAAAAATCATCATAAGTAGACCAAAACAAGAAGTAGAGAAAAATTAAACATTCACATATATAACATTCAAAACTTACACTGTCAACTTAAAAAAACTAAATTCAACCTAAACAACTACAAAATACACAATTACAATGACAATATTCAAAATTACATTTTACACTACAAACAACTAAAATTAAATCAAACCTGTAAAATAATTTGACCATTCCACTTGTAAGTGTTTTATGTATTGAGCATTATAGGGTTGAGGGTCATAAAATAGTTACAAATTAAAAGGATATTAGTTAACATTTATAATGAATAAATCAATTTAAAATATTATGGCAATGTTTAAAAGGAAATATTACCAGGTCAAAGTTCACAACTATCCTAGTTGTTATTATTTCATACATAAATCTTAAGATATAATATCCATATTCAATGATGCCTTGTTGTTCATGAAGATTCTGTTTGAATGACTGCAAATTCAATATATTATTTTTATGTAATAAATAAAAAAGTAAAAATTATAAATGGATATTTACATTCACATTTACATATTTGATCTTCGTACTCCTTTTATTTGTGGTTTTTCGAAATTAAACCATCCCCTGTTATAAAACAATACGAATGGGGTAAATTTAAAATTCAATATAATATATAAAACTATTGAGAAATTGAAACTTACTTTTACAACATTTTCTGAAAACTTTCCCACACATCACCATGGATAGATCATATCCAATAATGTGTTTTCTCCCTTAGGAGAAAAACCCCTAACATCCAATGATCACTGATAAAAGAAAATTTAAGGTTATTGGTTTTTTATTTTAAGAGATAATGAAATCTTTGAGA
Source organism: Viscum album (assembly GCA_963277665.1). Lineage (NCBI taxonomy): Eukaryota > Viridiplantae > Streptophyta > Magnoliopsida > Santalales > Viscaceae > Viscum > Viscum album. The sequence goes on from OY728165.1 coordinate 762,246,132, forward strand.
GATATGTGTTTCATACCTCTCACAAAAGGCATCATCCAACATTGTGTGACTATATTCAGTTCAAGTATTTCAACAATATAAAGCATTCTTTGTTCCTCATCCAATGCACATGATTCAGGGGAAATCAATTGCGGGTCCATGAATTCATATACATCTGTACACTAATTATTCTCACAAATGTTATAAATATACCTAATACAAAATAGACATAAGTATACATTTTTAATAAATATAACGCAGGGAAAAGGTGTTAAGACTTACATGGAAGATATTTGCACCACGTTGATGCAAAACTTATCTCCAGTAACAAGCTCCATGATATCAGTTTTCATAATCACCATAATTATTGCATGTACACAAACATGATATTCCTTTAGAAACTCATAATGAACCCCCAAAAAATTTGAATATATTGACATTCTCTCAAGACTACTATAATCTGTATCTAATGACATAGCCATTTTTCTTTGTTGTTGTCTATAGAGTATTTATTTACCTTTGAATTATTCCTGTAAAAATAAATAGAAAAATATATTAGTTTTCAAATGATAAAACAACTTTAATAAAAAAATAAAATAGAAGATATAACACACATACCTCTATGGTAATGAGTCAAAGAAGTATGGATAGACAAATTAAAAAATGTCTGATACTATGTCCAACGGTCGTCACCTCATCTGTAGGTAATGATACTCGAGATGATCTATCTATAATACCCTGTACAGTGACCCTCTGATTCTATACCTCTAATTGTTGATGATGAAATGTATCTCCTATACAACATACCAACCCTTATGCAACTATATGATGTTGAGGATCATCAACATACCACTCGCATTAAGTAGGAATCCGCGGCAGTGGAGTAGGATAAAAATGGGGTCTGCAGGCTGAGGTGGGAGAGTGGGAGCTACTAGCAGATGTGGGGGCTAAATAATGGGGTCTGCAGGGGGAGGTGGAGGAGTGGGAGCTGCAGTATGAAATTGTCTTTGCATGTCTGCAAACATAGATTGTACTGACACTCTAATCTTTTCCTCCATCGTCGCATTAATATTATCAAATTCGGCTTCCAAAAATTCTATTTTTTTTATAAACACCCTCAACTTTAGAAGTTGAAGAACGTGGAAACACTTTTCTTACCGATACACATGCCAGATATCCTCATACACAACCAGGATGTTCGGGCTTTCCCAATGTTGCAGATAAAATATCATGCCTCCCAGCAGCTGTACATACCCCATATGATCTCTGCTCCTCAAGAGAGTCCTGTATTAATTAATTAAACATTTCTGTAATGATTGAAATTATATGAAGAAAATATTTAACTTAAATAAATAAAATAGATATCTTACAATCCTCTCAGCAACGATTATTGATTATTCCGAAAGATATTTCCCTTTTTTCCCATCTGAGATTTCTTCCATTTTTCATGTCTAGATGGAGGGGATGGAGGGGCCACCTCTCTAGAGCACAAAGACTCAGCTCTTAGATTTTGTAATTTTTCCACCATCATTTTTTCTTCCAAAAATGCATACCGTCCTCGAGATAAACTATGAGGGTTTACATTTTTAGATTGGATCTCCTAATGAGCTTTCCTTGTTTTCTATAAATTAAGAATAAGTAATCATTTACAAAACATTAATAAGATCATTTATATAAGAAATATTATAAAATTATACATTGCCCTTACCAAAAATGACTCTTTTCTCTTACTTTAAACAAAATATCTCCATGTGTCTTCATCTATAAAAGGATATATACGACATGGATTGTCATGACTCCTATGAAAAAAATGAAATCAAATGAGGGGGTTGACTTGAAATCCCTCCATGTCCTGGTATCCATCGATAAGCATTTCTTCCTGACTACTATAGTGTGAGGAATATCAAATGTCATCTGATAAAGAAGAGGTAAACCATATTATATATACTAGAAACATTTAAATAATAGAAAAAACAATATCAAAAGATCTTACCAAAATCATCTCCCGCAACTGAGAGATTATCTCTTTAACCACACTTCTCCAGTCATTATACAAAATGCTTACTTTTCTCTTACCCTGAGTTGATACAAAACTCATAAAATATTTTTCTTTTGGACCTCTAGGAATATCATCATCATCAAACTCAATGGGTATCCTCTGATTCTGCGTACAGGCAAGTGATAATTTTGGTAAACTTGCGCACCCACGTTTACCAACTCTTGAACTCATTGTCGTAATAGGAGCACATGAGGAAGACTAGGGAACATCAAGAGGAGAATGTGAATGTTACTCTCCAGAGGTATGACCAATATGCTCATCTCTAGAATCATGTGGTTGATCAACTGATTGATGTTTCATTATACTTCAAATTAAAAAAACAAACATTAGTTCACAAATATACAAATTCAAATATTTTATTACTACTGTAATCAGAAAATAGAAAATTGTACTAAGTTACGTAATAGTAAACATGGTTAATATGGTAAGCATGTTAAAGAAATGGTGAAAATGGTAAAGATGGTCAAGATGTTAAACTTGGTAAACATGGTAAACCTGTTAAAAATGGTAAAGTAATTATCACTGAACAAAAATTATAGATATATAATTTATGTAATGGTAAACTTGATAGAGTAAACTATACAAACTTAAAATAAACAAAAACTTATAATTATTTTGTTTTAATACATGTTTTAACAAAAAAACTTAAAATATCTAACATTTTATGAAAAAAATAAATGTAAACAAGAAATAAACAAATGTTACCTATAATTTTCGGAATGTACAAATATATTTTTTTCCAAAGTACTTCGTCGCGATCCTTCCTTATGGCATACACCATGTCTTCAACATGCTCATCATTATGTTCTGTTAATCTTCCCATGGATGTAGGGATCTCAAATAAATCAACATCTTCATCAAGCTCATCCTCACTAACATATTGTTTTTTCCCTTGTAAAACAACAACCCACTGCATATCTGATTGATCTACTACATAGAAAATTTGTTTTTCACGTGTTTCCATTATAAAAGAATCAGCTGTGTCTTCCAATATATTCAGATTAACAGGTGTCATTCCAAATTCATCATGTCTGACATTGTTGTTACCGATAAACCATTTACAGTTAAAAATATGAACTTTTATTTTAAAGTAATCAACCTCCCATATGTCTTCAATCACTCCATAAAATTCACTTGATACAGAAAATGGGTTTTTGTCCTTAGCACTCAAAAAATGCATTGCTTCAGCAAAAACTAATACACAACTATTCTGAACTGCACTTCTATTGTACTGCGCTTTTGTAGGAAATGTATAGCCATTAATGTCATAACTGGACCATGTTATCACATTTAAACATGGACCACCCACTATCCATTTTAAGGTCTCTGATACATCTGATCTACTAATCAAGGTCTTTTTTAAACCATTACAAATATATTTTGTTGTGCTCATTCAAAATCCATATTTCATTCTTCTTTGGATGAAATTATTAAAACTCATTAATATACAATGTGATATACGGTTGAGCATCAGCTATGTTATTCAAGATGTATGATTATAACTTATTCATCTGTTCAGCTGACAATGATTTGTCTTTCAAGCCACAAATCCCCTTTCTCTCATTATTAACATGTTCATGGCGAGATGGAGGCAAACTTATGTGCTACGCCACAGACAAGTAGCTTGTACAAAACTCTGCAACCTCCTCAGAAATATACTTTTCAATAATGGAGGCTTCAGGTCGATATGGATTCTTAACATACCCCTTTAATATTTTCATATACCTTTCAAAAGGATACATCCAACGAAGATATATAGGTCCAAAGAGCTTTATTTCTAAAACCAGACGAATCATTAAATGCACCATTATATCAAAAAAAGTTGGAGGAAAATACATTTCCAATTGAAAAAGTATAAAAATTACATCATTTCCATAATGTTCAAATCATTCACATCAATCGCCTTATTACAAATTAAACTGAAAAAAATAACACAACTTCATTATAGTCATTCTGACATGGATGGGAAATATTCCACGCAATGCAACTGGTAGAATTTGTTGCATCATTACGTGACAATAATGAGATTTCATACCTATCAACTTCAAGTCCTTCATTATAGTCATTCTGACATAAACAATGTATGACATGCCGGGGGAAGAGATGTTCATCTTCCATTAGGAGTGGGAGATAACTCAAAATGTATTTCTATTGATAGTAAGTCTAATCTTGCATTCAAACCATCTTTTGTCTTTCCTTTAATATCTAACAATGTTCTAAAGAAAATCACAGATATTTTTCTCCACATGCATGACATCAATATTATGTTTAACTTCATGATATCTCCAATATGGTAGCTCAAAAAATATTGGACTTTTCTTCCAAATATGTCTATCATTACCAGATTTCTGTGTCTTTCCCAATGTCACATCAAGGGTTTTTACCCTCTCAAAATTTAGATCAAGGGATAAAGGTTTTGAAGCAATATCAAATTCTTGTGATCCATTGAATGCCTTTTTTAGTCTTCTATAAGAGTGATCCATAGGCAAAAAAATTCGATGACCCATGTATACTGTTTTCCTCCCATGATGCAATTGACAATATGACGTCTGTTGTTCGCAAATTGGACATGATTTATGCCCTTTAACACTATATCCAGACAAATTTCAATATGCTGGTAAGTTATTTATTTTTAACAAAAGCACTGCATGCAGTTGAAAATATTCCATTTTATAAGAATCATAGACCCTAATACCTTCCACCCATAAAAGTTTCAAATCATCAATCAACAGTGACAAATAAATTTTAATATCATTGCTGGGTTTCTTCGTACCAGAGATCATTACACTCAACATGACATATTTGCACTTCATACAAACTCTAGGAGATAGGTTGTAAATTACCAATAAAAATAGCCATGAACTATGTGTGCTACTGAGGGTTCCGTATGGATTCATTCCATCTGTCAACAACCCTAGTCTGAGATTTCTAAGTTCATTTCCAAATGTAGAATATTGCTCATCAATTTTCTTTCGTTATAGACAACCAGCTAGATGACGTATTTTTCCATTACATAATCGCTCATCAGCATGCCATCTTAAACTTTTTTCCATCATTTTAATTAGCAAATAAAAGTTTTAAACGATGAAATATAGGAAGATACCAAAATACCTTTGAAGGGATCTTTGTAATCTCTACATCACCCTGTGATTTTTCTTTCACCTTATACCGTGATGTCCCACATTTAGGACACTCTGACAGAAATTCATATTCCTTCCTATATATCATAAATTCATTCAGACAGTTATATATTTTCTTGTATCCCTATCCGATCGGGAATAATATTTTCTTGGCCTTATAATGTGAATCTGGAAGATCGTTTTCTTTTGGGAGAATGTTTTTCATCAATTGTAGAAGCTCTGTAAAACTTCTGTCACTCCATCCATGTTTCGCCTTTAGGTTAGTCAATCTTAACACTGCCGACAAAACTGTAAAATCTGTACAACCAGGATATAATGGTTTTTTAGCATCACCATATAGACGCGCAACTATCGGTTCTATCTCAATTTGTTCTGCTGCAATATCGCGAATCATTTCTTCAATTCCATCGGAGTTACCATCTTGAAAATCATCATCATCAGTGACATTCCATCCAGTTTCACCATGCCAAATACAAGATCTATAACTCGGATTAAAACAATGACAAATCAGATGATCTTTTATCTCTCTACTTTTCAACTTCTTCATATTCAAACATTTCATGCATGGAAAGAAAAACATGTGACTACATGGAACATTTCGTTTCAAAAATTCCAAAAAGGCATCAAAACCTTCATCATATTCATTGCATATTCGATGTGCCATAATCCAAATTCGACTCATTATTACCTATACAAAATATCAAAATTATACATCTTTTTAAGATAAGAAAAATATATGTTTATATGAAAAAAATCATAATTTGAATGAAAAAAAGTTTGAAATATAAAACAAATATATGCATATTTAAAAAAAATATGCTTGAATATGATTTTAAAAAGAAAATATAGTTAGATATAACAGTTTTAAATTCCATGGAATCAAAGAAAACCAGGGGGCCTCCAATGGTTGATAGAAAATTGGAGAAAATGGAGTAAACCTGAGAATCAAATAAAATTTAAAATAAAAACTCGGATAGAGAAAATAAATATGTAAATCCAATAATCACGGAACAATGGGGTCAGGATAACTACACATATTTGAAAACCATGAAATGGACTCCCCCATAACCCATAATTTTCTCATATTCGATGACTGGTCAAAATATATATAACCAAATAGAATCATATTGCAACACTAATATCCATGAAACAATACAATCATCATGTAATAATCTCACAAACCACGATGCAACAGTCAATCCCAACTGACACTTATCCCCCACCACCTTGGACACCCCCTGGACACCACCACCCCCTTGGAAACCCCCCCCCCCCCTGGACACCACCCCACCCCCTTGAACACCCCCTAGACACCACCACACCCTTGGACATCCCCCCACCCCTCAGGAAACCACCCCACCCCTTGGACAGCCCCCACCCCCTTGGACACCCCCACCCCTCCTGGACACCCCCACCCCTCCTGGACACCACCACCCACCTCCTACCCCCTTGGACACCCCCTGGACACCCCCAAAACTTTGGACATACCCCATGACAACCCCTAAACCCTCTGGATAGGACCCCACCCCCTTGGACAGTCCCCCACCCCTGGACACCACCCCCACCCCCTTGGACACCCCTTGACACCACAACACCCTTGGACAGCCCCCACCCCTCCGGACACCACCCCCACCCCCTGGATAGCCCCCAACCCCTTGGACAATCCCACCCCTCCTGGACACCCCCAGCCCTTCTCGACACCACCACCCACCTCCTACCCCCTTGGACACCCCCTGGACACCCCCAACCCTCTATACATCCCCCCGGACAACCCCCAAACCCTCTGTATAGGCCCCCACCCCCTTGGATAACCCCCATCCCCTTAGACACCCCCACCCATTTGGACCCCCCCACACCCCTGACCTTCCCCCCACCTCCATGAACACCCTAAACACCCCCCAACCCTCTGGACAGCCCCCCGAACCCTCTGGACACAACCCCCTACCCCCTTAGACACCCCTTGGACACCACCAACTCCTTGGACAACCCCACCCCTCTAGAAAACCCCCACCCCTCTGGACACCCCCACCCCCATGGACCCCCCCACACCCCTGGAATACCCCCCACCTCCAAGGACACCCTGGACACCCCCAACTCTCTGGACATCACCCCACCCCCTTGGACACCCCCTGGACACCACCACCCACTTGGACAACGCCCCACCCCTCTGGAGAGCCCCCACCCTTGGACAACCCCCACCCCTCTAGAAAGCACCCCCACCCCCTTGGACACCCGCACCCCTCCTAGACACCACCAGCACCCCTACCCCCTTGGACACCCCCAACCCTCTGGACAACCCCCACCCCCCCAAAAAATCCCCCAAACCCTCTAGACAGGCCCCACCCCTTGGACATCCCCTCCACCCACCCCCTTGGACATCCCCCACCCCCTTCGACACCCCCACCCCTTGGAACCCCCCCCCCCCCCCCCCCATACACACACACCCCTGGACTGCCCCCCACCTCTATGGACACCCTGCACAGCCCCCAACCCTCTGGACAACCCCCCAGAACCGTGGGATTTTAACCTCAAGATATTAGTTTTGGCATATCTTGGGATTTTAACCACAAGATACTAGTTTTGGTATCATGACATTATTCAAAATGAGAACCATGAACTGTATCTCCTACTAGTCTAAAATGCTCTATTGTTCAATTAATCGGGTTTTAATACCATATGAAGACTTATAATATTCCACGAAAATATGCGACCTAAATAGTTTGTGGAACAACAAAAAGTGATACCCAAAATAGAAACAACGAAGGATCCAAAACAAACATTCCACCATGAAAAACCATATATACTTATAAAATAAATCACACTGGTACAATAAATGGGTGCATCACAATGGTTTAGATATAAATTGCAGTAATATAGGTGAATGAGATCATTAGTTGTCAATGACAACAAATATTACCATAAATGCAGGGCATCCGCGAAACAAAAACAAATGAAATAGAAGTAGGTGAGGCTTACTTGAATATTGCGAGTCGATCTAATAGATCTGGTGATAATAAATAAGATGATGATGAAAAAACTAAGTAAGAGGGTTCGAAATCGAAGAATCTTACCTAGTTTAAACAACAAAATCGCAAAACGTAAATATAGACTATCCAGAAAAAAACTAACGAAATAAAGTCGTGGGAGGCTTACCTGAGTGTTGCAAGTGGAGATGATAGATTCGAGGAGAGTAAAGATGATAAACAATGATGGAAAATTTATTTTAATGAAAATAGATCGAAGAGATGATTCTTGGTTTTTTACGTGAGAGAGACGAGTCACAGGTCTATCGATCAAAAAATCAGAAATCACAATCCATGGGGTGTCATAAATTTTTAAATGTTTTATAATGTTGGTTATTAAATAACAGACATTATAAACTATTTTTATTACATTTATAACGTCGGTTATTATAATAACAGACGTTAAAAATGTATCATATACCGCATTTTTTACGTCGGTTTTTTTATAACCGACATAAAAACTACCGTGTGTTGGTTTTTTACATCGGTTATAATATAACCGACATAAAAACTTCTGCGTTTTGGGTTTTTACGTCAGTTATCAAATAACCTACGTCAAAAAGTCCTCAGATGCCACCTTTTTTACGTCCATTATTTTATAAACGACGTAAAAAATTCATTAGATACCTCCTTTTTTATGTTGGTTATCAAATAACCGACCTAAAAAATTTACTGTTAGTATTTTTTACGTCGGTTATAAAATAACCGATGTAGAAACCCATATATCACATATTTTTACATCCGTTATATATAACCAACTTAAAAAAAGGTGATGTTAAAAACATTTTATGCACTAGTGATATTTGATATGTAGGGTATGACTGTCAAATTTTATTCTTATGTTCTCATACTATTATGTTCAAATTATGCTTAGGTATATCCCATATTTACCCATGGTGAGCATATGAGTGCATCCTTTCTTTTTTTTCCTTACCCTATATTATGATAAAATTTGTTATGTTTGATATTTCTAAGAATGTTGATATATGTGAAGGAGTTAGTGGTAGATGACATATTTAACCTATGATTTTTTTATGTTTCCATGTTTCAAAAGGAACTATACCTTTATGATCCACATGAATATGTTTGTGTAATGTATTAAATGTTTATAAAAATTATATAGTATCTATATTTAAAATTACTAGGTTAGTATACTAGGGATTTTACACTCAACCTAGATTCTCACCACTACACATCACTCATCCATTATTGTTATCCATATTCTATATTGTAATTTCATTTTTTCCTCCTCATAATAATCACATAATACAACCATTGTAACATCACAAGTCATAACTTCCACATCACTATCACAAATATTAAATGGATTATAACCCCCTCCATTCCCCCACCTAATCCATCACAAATAAAAATTTCATGGGTTATATAATCACACCAAATAGATTTACTATGCTCCCTCCTTGTTTTATTATAATTCCAATCCTATGGAGTATAACCATTCCATATGACTAAAATTCATTATATCCTATTAAAATACTATCAAGAAATACTTATCATATAAAATAAAATAAAAAATCTATCCATTCACTCAATCCTCATCATTTACCATTCCATTAAGAATTCAAACCTCCATCTATTCACACAAGTTAGGTTTTCTAAGTGTTAATTCAAAATTCAAGTTCCACTAGTACTATAATCTCTTCCTATAATCATAATATCTAAAAATAATCTAGTTATGATAAACAAAATACAATGGTACAACCCAATTAAAACGTAATATGACCATTTAGAAGTCATATATCCAAATATAACTCACTTCCATTATGGCCATCCTTCTCAAGAATAAGACATGATCCTTTGTATAAATGGAACGAACTCATGTAACTCCCCATCAAGTCACCCCCTACCATCACTAACAATCTTACATAGTTTTATAAAAGAACATACCTCAGGTTATATTTTCATGACTGATGCTAAAGTTTGTAAATTTCAGCCAATCAACTCCAAGGTATTTACCTCCATTTACACTATTTGAAGCAATAAATTTATATTGGAGACTTAGAAAATATTTTATAAATATTCATAAAATATTTTCAACATTAATATTTCATAATAAATAATTGAAAAGTAATTAACATATGAATTATAATAAATATTCAACCAAAAACACATCAATTAATATTCACCCCTATCAATCATTTTTTAGTCTTTATCAATTTATTATTCTATTAATAGGTTCACACTTATATTAATCTTCCACAAAAAATTCTGAACAATTACCAATTTCAATAATTATATATTAATTTCAATTCTATCTCATTTTACTTATTCCTTAAGAATAATTATTACACTATCACTATATTTATCAATCATCTCCAATTTTATTTTTTCTTATAATCATTCAATTTTATTATTATGAATCATATAACAAGAATGGAAAATCATAATCCTGGTATATTAATAGGGATTATTAATGATATTTTAATTTTATTCACAACCAAAATTCTAGGATGATCATAATCCCCGGATCTTTAAATGTCCTCTATATATCAATAATCCAAAATATCATTCTTCAATCATATATTTAGATTATCCATTTCACATTACACCAAGAGTTCTCTTATATTGAGATTATATAGAGGATTATTAATTTAAAATATATTTTCAATAATAATAAATAAATTCACTAAACTTAATTATTTGAACCTTCACTCGGAATTCCACCAATCAGTTTCATGCACAATAGTCCATTAAATAATTAATTGATTTTTTTAAATCCACTCATTAAATTTACCATTTTAAAATCTATAATTTACTACATCCTCAACATAAAAATATCATTCTCTAATTATTATAATAATTCCACAACATCATTATAACTTGGAATATTTATCATTCCAAATTATTTATTTAAGTAGAAATAATCCACAAAAATATGAATTACTATTATAAATAAATAATAATTAACTTCCCCTGATACCAAATATATCAGATAAAAAATGAATACCTTTCTAAATTCCCATACCATATCCTAAGGTTAAATTATACATCGTGAATCCATTGGCATATTCTTAATTTCTTTTTGAGATCATAAAATTACTATTTACCCTTCTTCTCTGAAAAAGATGAAATTTAAAAAACACCCAATATTTAAATATATGGGTATTTAAAAAATATTTAGGGGAGAATTCATATGAAATAACACAAATTAATATTCATGCCTTCAATAAGTGGGTAAATCTAAATAAAATATGCCCAAAAATTATCCCTCGGTACTATATCATTTATAAAATTTAATGTTATGTTAAAGGTACTTATGTGATCCACTTTATGAAACTAACTATCACTCATTATGGGATATTATAATTGATATTATATTATTATACCAACACTAAAGGATCATAATCAATTACAAAATTATTGTCTCACAAGTCTACATACATTACTCAATCCAAAAAATACAATGTCATTAATGCATGTTCTTTTGGAATCAACCCTTGCACTGACAGAACAATGAATGTTTGAAAGATTCCAAAAATCATCATATGAGCCTTTTAGGTTCAATAATAAAGATATAAAACCCACTAATCCTATCGTGCACCATGATCTTTCTACACTCTTATGGTCATCTATAGAAAAAAACCTTAGATTTTTTATACCACTCGATATATCCCTAGGGAATTTTGGTCCCACATGTTGGTCGTAATGACCCACACTGCTTTTTCCAGATAACATGGATCAAATTTGAGTCAATATAGGTTGTATATATTCCCTGATATAATATAAGTTTTTAACAACAATCCCGAGTTATAATATATAACCTAACACTCTTCCATAATCAAATAATGGTTATTTAGTATAACTTAGTGTCTTTAGTCTATTAAGATACTTTGAAAAGATTCAAACAAAACCCTATAAGAAAATGAGTCATAACTAATCAATATGGTATAATTATCCATATTTATATAGGTTTTTATTTAATCCAAATAGGAAACTATTGTAAAATATGGGTGCTTTATGCTATATCACACGGTTATTCTTCATCGTATGAGAATCTATAGTTTTTTACTTGAAACACATTACTTGGAATTGAGTACCAAAAAATTTATTGCAAATAACATTAAATTTATATAAAATTAAATTTTGACCACATTAGGTGTAATTTGAATTGTCCTTAATAAGGGTAATTTTGATTTAATATGATCTTCAAATCTCACTCCTTCCAAAACATAAAAAGATAAATGTTTTTATAGAAAATAGAGAGGAAATAGTTTTTTTATAAAATTATTATAAAATAGTTCAATGATTTATATAACTTTTATTTGTGAAAATAATATGAAATTTGATGCATCTCTTTAAGAGATTTAGTTTGATAGGTTGGTTGTAACATGATTCAAAGAATACAAAATATTAAAACTAAATTACCAATTAAATAAAATTGGTTTGATAGAATTTTCAGTCCTTAATACTGATTACCAAATATAATAATACATAAAATAATTCATAATAATTAATCGGATCATAAAAGACTTGTTATCATAACTTCATCAGAATTTTCTCCACTCATTTATATAAGACTCTCTAGGACTCCACCATTGAGACTTACTGTCAAGATGATTATTGATAACCACTTTATTTAAAATAATTATTAAGTGGGGTTATCTTACTAAACCAAATCTCTATAAACTAAAAAATCACCCAATTATAAAAACTCATTTTAAAAATAATGAAAATATAAGAATTTAAGTTGGAGTATTGAAATATTTTTTATTGATTTTTTATTTTTTTGGATGTGAAATCATAAAATATATTAATTTACAAAATTGAATCCCAAAATTAAAATATATTATATATTGAATCATATTATAGACCAAAATTCAAATACCTAATCTAGATCACCACCCGTCCTATACTAATTTTTGGAGGCAAGAAATGAACGCCACGAGATTCCAAATAACCATTGGGTAAATAATTTTACTCTAAGATTATAAAAAACTATATATATATATATGAATGCCTTTATATATATGGAGAAGAATAGTATTTTCAAAATAATCTTTAAAAGTGATAAGTACCTATAATTAAGTTATAAAAATTAAACAATCAAGACTGAATTACAAAGTAAGAGGACCAACATTTTTCAATATAGGTTATAAATTCCTCAAACAACACCTAATCAAACATCATTATGTACTATAATAAATATATCTCCTAGTATCCATTATCAATGAACATGGTATACTTCCCATTTTCTGTATAATGAAAAACAACATTTACATGCATAATGATATTTTTAGGGAGGGGTGAGAAACACTTTACCCAATATTATTTTGCAAAGAACACTCCATTATTTTCCAATGTATCATTTATTCTAAATAGTGTAACCAATTCGATTTGGAAAAAAGATAAAATATTTTATTTTTTAATAAATTTTAAATAGATAGAAAAATTAAATTGAAATCTAGGTTTTCTTACCTATTAAACTATATTCTAAAATAACTAATTCCTTTTATGTTATAAAATAAACTATAATCTGTTAAATTAAGGAATAATAAGAAAAATAAAAGTAATTGTATAGTCTAGCATGCATAATCTATCCGTACTATGTTCATGGGGAACCTGAAATGAATCCTTACTAATATAAATGTTCATATAATGTGTTTCCATCATGTTCAAGGATATTTCCAACCGAACTACTTAATTGTTTCCACCAAATCTACATTGTTATTTTATTAGCCTATAATTTCAATTCTCATGACTTATTCCTAGTTTGCCAAAAGTAACCCATTTTCTATCCCAAATGGTTTCTGATTTATCAAAAAATTATAAACTAATCAATCTAAAATTCAAAATGAATTTACGATAAAAATAAAATTTTCCATAATATGACATCATGACTTGAAAATTGAAGATTCATGTTTTACATTAAAAAACCTCCCTTTTTTGTGTATAAAAATTCTAGATAAACCAATATTTTATCAATTTAAATTCACATATGATTTATTAAAATATATCTATTAATAAGAAATTTAAAATCACATCAATCATGAGAAATTGTATTATAACAAACTAAAAAATTTATTGAATTGATTGACATTATATTATTTCCATATAATTCTATACAATATGTTAATCTAATGAATTTTACAGGGTAACCCACCTATCTATACTATCTTAATTATATATAAACCATATTTTTTAAACCTGAGGAACAAAAACTCCAATTTAAGAGTGGTTGGAATGGTTTGGCCACATTCAATATGATCCCATGTTGAAGTGACATGCCCCATGTTGAGGTGACATGACCCTTGATAGAATTGAATAACCATAGCGTGACTCTCTATTTCAAATAACATCACCTCTAGTGAGTGGAAAAACCCCTTTAACATTGGATATGTCCCCATGTGCTCACTACCTTTGAGGTGTAGAATGAAAGGGGTTATAGGATGAAGTCTAGAGAGTTGAATAGACCCATTCTAGATATTATTAATCCTTTATTCTTATATTTTATAGAGTTAATGATAAAAATGAGAGTCTTAGAGCCTAAGTATTTAATATATAGTAATTAACCTATGCTCATGATAAAAATTTCTTAAGATCTTCCATAAATAATACTTTGATAATATATCCAACATATGTTTCTCTTATATAACATTCCACCATCACCAATAGAGAAATAGAGATTTAAAAGAGTGATTAATCTATGGAACTAATCTCTTTTTTGAATCGGTCTACTCTATACCATGTTATGAGTCTTCTAAGATAATCTACTTCTAGTTATAGAGTTAAAACCCCCTAAATTGCATCTATTAAAACCCTCTCATCACTCATTATAAAATCATGGTCAAACCTCCAATTTTGTTCTTTTACAATTACTCTATAATAATATTAAAATGTTGAATTATTAATCATGATCCATGTATTTAGAGAATCCCACACTATTTAATCCATGAAAAACATTTCCTTTAATAATAATTCCTTTAATTGAATATAATGAATTGATATTACACTATACTGATTAGAATTACAATATGTAATAACTTTATTAAACTTCTTCTAATAATACATCCATAAGGACCCATAATCACCATGTTTCCAAAAAACATGAATTAAGGGAATAACATTTCCCCTTCGTCCATTTATACTTTATGAGAAACATAAAATTTCCTCTTAAAAAGGGTCATGTCAGTCTTGATAAAAATATTTTATCACTAATTGGAATGATATGGGTTGAGAAGATACTTTATTAATTGCTAATTATAGAAATAATCATGCATAGAAACTCAATTTATCGAAAAATACAACTCACAGACAAAATTCATAACCTTTTCAATTATTTATAATGTCCTTACACACTATAGTGAAAATTTTTCTTTCTTTTTGGGCCACCAATGTCTTAACCATGGAAACAACCACCCAAATACTTTATCCCGAGACAAAAAATCCAAAGGTCATTGACAGTGTTCTACATAATATTTTTTCAATGTTTGATATATTATTAATATCTATAATATTAGACAAATGCAATTTTTTATCTCTTCCACTAGGAAGAGTTTGAAGATACCCATCTCCCATTATGAAGTAACCTTCAGTGGGTTGACATGGCCATTACTATAAATAATTTAAAGGATCTATTTGAAGAGAAAATTGATAATTTTGTTATATGAGAATTATATAAAAGGAATTTTTTCTTACTATGAATTCTTAAAATCAACACACAAGTTCAATGAAAAACCTTCAAAAATGCTTATGATTCACTCTTTTATTTGTAAATATTTTGGTGATATGATTTATTCATCTTGTATTGAGTACCTATCAATTTTTATATCCTAAAAAAATATCATTGAAAAATGAGGGTCTCTATTTGATACAATGGATAAAGGAAATCTATGAATCTTTACAATTTCTTCCTTATACATCTTACCAAAAATTTTACATTAAGAATATATTCTAATTTTGTGAGTAGTGATATGATTTTGTAATCCAGATGACAATAACCCAAAGAAACTCATGTTTCCATGGTAATGTTTTTGATATAAATAAAAAAGCCATCATAATATTGTCATATTTGAAAATAAGAAAATGTAAATGTTTCAGAAAGTGTCACATGTCACCAACACTTTGTATTCACCAGTGGAAAATCTAGATACAATGATATAAACCCTATTATCTCATTCTTTATTCTAAGCCCTTGTAATTTTCATCTGATTCTATAACACATTGTAGTTATTTCCATATTGACCTCTATATTGGAGTAATCAAATGATTTCAAAACCTATCATCTCAAAATAAATGGAACTACCACTCTATCATTAAAATAGTAAATAGAATCCATTTCAATAGGACACCCATTCATGGACTCAACACTATTTATAGTCACAGAACTCTTTTTAAAATTTTTATTGGATTATTTTATCTCTTACATAATCGAAAAGTGTATAAGTGAAGTAAATATGATATAAAATTATATTTTCTACATTCTTATAATATTTTAAAGTCATAATTTCCCCAAAATTCATCAATTTACACTACTTTTATAATTCCTTTAATATAAAAGTCTTCATATTCAAGGAATACAACCTTATATTACACTTTCATAATGATATGCTAACTGAAAATCAAAAGTTTTATGATATTCTGTCTGTATCCGTTGTCTCAATTTCAAATATCAATGGGTTAAAATATAGTCAAAAATATTAGTAATATTTATCCCCAATAAAATAATGATATAATGTTATAGATGGGGAGGGCTGAAGTGACCAATTTAGATAATTTTATTGCAGTATTAAAGTTAAAAATT
This sequence comes from Viscum album, assembly GCA_963277665.1. NCBI lineage: Eukaryota > Viridiplantae > Streptophyta > Magnoliopsida > Santalales > Viscaceae > Viscum > Viscum album. The sequence continues at coordinate 762,263,094 of OY728165.1, forward strand.
AATATTCAATATAAATAAATTATATATTTCCACATGAGATATTTTTACTAGTTTAGATCAAATTTATCCTATATCTAGGCTTCACTTCTCTCAAATATTGAGAGAATTTAAACCCACTAAAATTGAATATATAAATTTTTATTAATTGTCAAAACTCAATAACATTTCCTTTTTAATACCTTGAGAATCAATCCATATATTTATTTTTCAACCCTTGGTGGAAAAAACACAACAAGATTCATTTTTAAGTGGATGAGAAATCCACCTTACCTTTATATAGATCGAAGAACAACAAAAATCCACTTTACTTTTATTTTGTAGGCATTATAAACACATAACTTTTGTAGGGACAATTTTACCTAAACAATAATTTTTCTTTTGATAAAAAAAGAAAAACAAAAAAGTCAGTAAACTAAAAAGAATAAAAAGAATCAGATCAATAGAAAAAAAATGAAAATGATGATATTTTTAGTTTCAAGATAACTTAAATAGTCTTAATAATAGTAGATTGTATAAATATGAAATCTAGTGATAATTATTATAGCAGTAGTGAAGCTTTAGTACCTTGAAGCCAAGCTAGTTTCTTTTCAGTGATGTACACAAATGTATTTAGCACCATAACGAAAGTTCACTTTATTTTTCATGTTATAAAGTCCATTAAACCCAACCTCATTATCTAAATTTTTTTAGTACTATTTAAACATGTTTTTATAGAGTATATCCATCATCACCGACTCAATTATCAAAATTAAATCCTTCATAGCCATTTCCATTTGGATTTCACAAAGCTAGAAACCTAAAAAGTATTTCTTTTAACTTAAACTATTTGGAATGTTTCATTTATTAACTAGGAAATCAATTCATTATTATGGTAAAAAAAGACACAAAGTGATATTAGAAAATTTATTTATTTCAAAAAAATAAAAATAATTGAAATAGGAATTCAAACATAATACACATCAATATTACAAAAAAGGAATTTAGATGATGACCATGGTCATCACAATATACAATCTATTTTACTCAACTAAATGTTGACTATATCCTTTAACCTAACATATAATATTAATATATATATTTATAAGTGACTTTATAATACAAGATAAACTAAATTTGTTCAAAACACCTTGAAGGATTTTCTACAGGGGTTTTAGCTACTTGTTTCTTAAATATTTTCAATCCTTAAGAAAAAATGATTCACCATGGCTTTAACAATGCCAAAATAGTCTCCATAGTCCAATAAAAGTTCTAATATGAGATACACTAACTATTTTTATGGTGTTTTTAATGAGGTTTAGAAATTTTTACAATTATAATTTGATAGACAAAGAAATTTCTAACAATGTAACTCCAATATTAAAAAAATCCCATTTTTGAGTTAGTTGTTTTAAATAGGTGATCTGAAAATTTTATATTCTCAGTATTATGGAATAGACCATTCCATTGTTCACTTTTTCTAAAAAATATTATGAGTTAACTTTCACCACGATTTATTGCTCACTATTTTGGATTGTATATAAAATAAAAAGTTCTTTTATTGGAAAATTATAAGAAAAATAATAATAAAACTATGGAAAAATAGTAGTGAAAAAACAATCAGTAGTTTTTCTAATATTATTTTCTCTAATAATCAATTCATGATTCAAACAATAAAATTATTAATTTATTTTTCAATACTCATAATAGAGATAATAAATAATTTTTTTGGTATTATCAAAAAATCCTCCCAATAAAATACACCTTTTTAATTATTTAAAAATAAATATATTTTGAAAACAATTCTCCCCTCTTTGAAATTATCAAAAATATAAAATTTTTAAACCATTCTCTACACCATAGATAATATAATTTTAACTCGCCCTTCTTTTTATTTCCCTCTTTCAAAATATTAAAACATTAATTCTATAAGGACCCAAGAATTTTTTTTAGATATTTAAAAATAGAATCAAGCTCAAAAATTCCCCTAAATTTATTACAGAGTCAAAAAAGAAACATAAATCATTCCAAATTCAAATTTTACTTTCTATAACTTCGAAATTTCAAAAGGTTTAGGAAAAATATAAGTAAGTTGATCATCAGTTGAAACATATTATAAAAAAATATCAACATTGTAAATAACTTGTCTAGTAAAATTTTATATAGCATCAATATGTTGTTTTCTAGAATGATGTATTGGGTTTCTTGAAATTACTATTATAATATTATTGAAAAATTTGATATTAATTATTCTTATATTATATCCCAAATAAAATAAAAATTTCTTAGACCATAATGATATAGCACAATGTTTTGCAACAAAATCGTATTCATTTTTAGCTGTGGATAAAGAAAAATAATCACATTTTCTTGAAATCATAGAAATTAAATTTTTTCTAATAAAATGACACATAATTGATGTAATTTTCTAATTAATTTCCCATACACTAAAATTATAATTATAAAAAATAACCAAGGAAAAAATATATATTTTCAAGAGAAAACATACCAAGATTCAATGAAATTTTAATATATTTAATAGTCATATTGAAATAATTTAAATTAATTTATATAAGAGTATATTGATATATTTCAAATAAAAAAACCCTCAACATTAAATTATTCATTGAGGCTAGAAAATATAATTAGATACAAATAATACCTCTAAAATTTTTAGTATCAACATATTTTACACATTAATAATTTTTTTTAAGTACTCATTGGATGATATGAAAATTTACTTAAATATGGTTCATATATGTTCACTAAATATTTATAATACCTTGATTTATTTAGTTAAATACCATCATTACTTTGAAAAATTTAAAGACATAGGAAAATGTTAATTCCACTATTATACTCATATCAAATTTAGAATTCATAAAATCTAAATATTTGTTATAATATTTTCAAATGAATATAAAAAAATAATATCATCAAAGTAAATTTAAAAAAACCAATATGTTATCATAACTATTTTTAATAAAAAATATGGATCCACTTTTCCTTTCTTAATTTTTTTGAAAAAAATTAGACAACCCTTTTTACCCAACTCTAAGAGCTTATTCCAAACCATATAAAGCTTTAGAAATATTTAATAAAAAATCAGGATGTTTTTCAAATTCTAAATTGAGAAGTTGGTTTAAATAAACATCTTACAAAATGAAACCATTTAGATAATAAGTTTCTAGTTCCATTAAAAATTATTTATAATAATAAAGAGATGTAGATTTTAATAAAATTACAATACTTTATAATCTATAAAAAGGTAAAATATATTCATCAAATTATATTCCTTCTTCCTATTAATATATTTGGAAACTATCGTAGGTCTATTCATAAAAATATATCTAGATTCCACATTTTTTTTGAAATATACAGTTAGTTTAATTAAATTAACATTTTTATGTGCATTATAAAATTATAAATTTCATTTTTTGAAAAATTATTTATCACGTCCTCAATAACAATTATCAAGTTATAATAAATCAAGGCCTCATCAATTTTTTTAGAAAAAAATTGAAATAAGGTCCTCATGAACACATAAATTCGTTTAATATTTTATAGTTTGAACTTTTGAATCAATATTTATAATTACATTTTCAAATGGAAAATCTATATGAATTTAAAAATTTCTTTAAAGAGGGTATTTCCCCACCTCAATAGGTTAATTATAATATGATATTTCATTATCCGTTAATTTAAACATCTAAAAACAAATTCCACAATATTTTCATTAATTTATGAATCGTTAAAATTCTTTTCATCAAATTTTACATTAATAGATTCTTTAATAATATGTGTTCTTTTATTATATACTCTCTATGATTTAGTAACATTTTTTTAACCCAAGAAAATAATTTCAACAGATTTAAAATTAATATTTTCTAAATAATCCTTGGAGTTCAAAATAAATACATTAGTAATAATTTTGTTTCTATGGTGGATTTTCTGGAAACAAAACAGGTCTCTAGAAAAATTACAGAGTTTTTTCAGAGGCTCAAAGTTCGTGGCATTATTCAAGGGGACCCTCAGTACTCCCAAATATGGTTGTTTTGTAAGGTTGATGTTACCATTGATCTTTGGAGTGTGTCAGACCAGTATCTGACCACAAATATTTCAGTTGGGACTCAAGTGTTTCACTTCTCATTCATCTATGCTATGTTCAATTCCCAGGACTAAGAGGCTTTGTGGAGTTATTTTGAATGTATTAATCCTGGTGATGCACCTAATATTGTTGGGGGGTGATTTACACATTATCACAATCCTAGAGGAAAAGAAAGAAGGAGGTGGATTTCCCATAAATTCCATTCTTTCTTTCATTTCTTTAATGGCTAGGATTGACCTTCTAGATGCAGGATTCAGGGGATGTAGTTTCACCTAGTGAAATAATCAATGTGGAGGGAGACACACCTACTATCAGCTCGATAGATGCCTAATGAATGAGGCCAAAATTTCTATGTTCCTAGATTACAAACTCTCTCACCAGGTTCAGTGTATCTCTGGTCATTCTCTGCTCCACATTTCCCTAGGTGCAGTGTCGTCGAGGGAGGACCATGTTCTGTTTTCTATAACATGGATGGAGGAACCATGATTTTTTATGTGGTCAGGGAATATTTTTTTCTTAATCACCGAGGGAATTCGTGGACTACATTCCAAAATAAATTAAGATGGGATAAGAATCTCCTTCACATCTGAAAAAATAAGATCCTCGCTCATGGCCATGACATTATTGAGATTAGTAAGGTGGTATAATAAATTGATAATTTCTTGGAATATGATTAAGAAGATTCTCTGTTTAACGAGATTAGAATTAAAAAATATTATCTCACTAAGATTCCTCTGATATAGAAACAAGAAGACAAATAATGAGCAAGAGTTAGATGGCTTAATGAGGGGGATAAAAACTATGGCTACTTTCATGCATGAATTAGGGAACGCTGATGCGTTCAGAGGCCTAATATCCGTAGGTATGATGAATCCTAATACAATGATCTCAATGAGTTATGGCCCGAGTCCAGTAAGGATATCAAATATTTACTGTAAGATCCCAATCCAAGTAATGTTTCAGAGGACATTGACGAGGTTTTGAGGAGGAATATAGATGAATATTGAGTATGTTAGGCGATTTGGTCTTTGAACCTGGATAGTGAACTACAGACCGATGGATTCCCTCGAGCTTTTTATAAGGAGATGTGAGAATTATTTAAAGGGGGTCTTGTGACAGTTGTCCAGGATTTGTTTTAGGGTGGGGACTTACCATACATTTCCTGTGCAACTAATATGGTTTTTATCCCTATGGTGTGTAACCCTCAATCCATTGATTAATACCTACCCATAAGTATGTGTTATATACCGTACAAGACTCTATCCTGTATCCTCAAAAAAATACTAGCTATTCTCTTGGATTATTAGATGGCCTTATAATAACATGGTTTAATTAAATGGTGGTCATTTAATTGTGTGATAGAAGTGGTCCAAGAAATGTTAAGTGGCATCAACAACAAGTCTTTTAAGGGAAATTTGGTGGTTAAATTAGACATGATAAAGCTCATGATATGGTTGAATGGGGTTTTGTCTAAAGAGTCTTGGATTTCTTGGGGTTATTCAATTGGACTAGTGACCTTCTTTTCCATTGCTTCAGTTTGGCGTGGATTTCAACTTCATTTATGGGTAAGAAGTTTTGGGTTTTCAAGGATTATCATGGTCTCAAGCAAGGTGAACCCTTGTCCCCCACTCTTTTCATACTCTCCCAAAATGGTTTTAGCGGCTATATAAATCAGGTCCAAAACACGAGTAAAATACTCCCTTATCTTAATAGGGATGCTTCAAGAGGTATCTTGCACTTGTTTTTTGTAGATGACACAATTTTATTTATCAATGGTAGTAGAAGGTCAGTGCAAGGGATGAATGGGATCCTAGGGGAATAATGAAAGTGGAGTGGGTAGGTGGTGAAAAAAGAGAAAAGTATTTTTTATACAACTAGGAAGATCTTAGAAAGGAGGGAGACATATTTGTGGGAAAGCTTGATTATAGGAAAATGATCCTTTCCCATGGAGTAACTCAGGGATCTGGTTAGTACTTCTTCCCTTAGGGTCCATCATTTTTGATAAGATCATAGCCAAAATCCTGGGGCACATCTACAACTATAAAAATAGAGTCTTATCTTTTAGAGGTCGCATAACCCTAGTGAACTATGTCCTTCTTTCCATTACCATGAACATTATTTCCACCATGAAGGTTCCAAAGACTGTGATTATCAAATTGGAAAGGATTATGGTTTCCTTTATATGGTATTGGTATATGGAAGGCATACATCACTGGGATTTGGAGAAACGCCATGCAAGACCTTTCTCTAAAGAGGGAATCAACCTGATGAGTGTCTCCTCGACCATGCAAGGGCTTAATGCTAAGCTTTCTTGTGAGTTTCGGGAAGGTCGGTCCCTTTGGGATAGGAAAATGTAAGATATTTAGGGCCTAAATGTGAGTGATTAGAGAATGCGTCCTTCTAGGATATGGAACCTGAATCCCCCATAAATGGAGATCCTGCAACAACACTCTCGTTGGTTAGTGGGAAGAGGGAAAAATCAATTTTTGGAAGTATGATTGGGGGGTGGGCAGGATGTGGTTCCTGAGATTCCCCATCCTGGATATGTCATTTAGAGAGTCTAGTGGTCATCCCAAGTTCCTTCAGGACATCTTTGAATATATCCAACTCGAAAATTTCAAAAACATAGTTACTAATGATTACACTAATAAACTCATTTTCACATGCTCTATGTTGGTTGTCTTCTACATAATGGACTTCTCCCGTGTAATAAGGGACATATGGAATGAAGACCCATGGGGGGTGACTTTATTGTGAAAATATATTCCCTCCATATTTAATTTATTAGTGTGGCATGAGAGGAATAAAGAGCTACCCAATGATGAGAATTTACAACACATGTGAGTGAATATAGAATATAGGTACTGGTACTGAAGGTATTTCAACCAAAAAATAGTGGGGAACCTATTATTTGATAGCAAATGGGCCTGAGGGGTATGACAGGATTTTAGTGATTTCTTCGGCTGGGACATGTATGATGGGGGGAATGATAATTTCCTTAGTTCATGGTTTAGAGGAGCTGATACTCATGGGACCGAGAGAAAATACAGGAAGGTCATACTCATAACGGGATGCTGCTCAATATGGAAGGCCAAAAATGAAGTTATCCAAAAAAACCTCAAACGATCTGATGTCAGTATAATATTCACAATGAAAAACTCCTTTCTGGACCTAGTTCAGTTGTGTCCCGACTGTCACTCTACGCTATCTTTGACATCGATCATACCGAACCTATCAATTGACAACCATGCCAAAAATCTGAGGTAGGGACGTTGGGTCTGCTGGTGACCTCCCAGCCCGGGGATGAAGCTCAATATGGATGGGTCTCTACTCAGGGGTAGATGCGTAGGGGCAGTGTCATTAGAGACCAAAAGGGGTCTGTACTTGCAACGTTCACGATATCTTAGGAAATAGGTGATTTCTGACTAGTTGAGGAACATGCCATGGTTATTGGTGTGGAGATATGTAATTAAAGGAATATCACATTGAAGAGAGTGGAGACTGACTCTATGATGCTGTATAAAGCACTGTTAGGAAAAGGTAGTTGTCCCTAGAATATTTAATACACTATTAGGAAATGAAACCTACTAATGGGTAATCATATAGAGATCTAACACACATAAAGAGAGGTTAACATGGTGGAAAATGTTTTTGGAATACATGGAAACCTCAAATCGAAGTATGTATACCTTTTTAAACATCGGTTCTTTTCCTAGTGTGGGGATGAATTATTTTTCCAATGATGCTATGGGGTTGCTTTACTTTATACGACCATGATGTGTTTCTTTTTGGTATCTTGTGTACTACATTTTTTTATTAAAATGTTAATTTTCAGTCACTCTAAAGTACATAATATGTATTTTTCAAAATATAACTTAAAATAATTCTATAACTAACATATAAATTTATATTCACAACCTTTTCAAAAAGTTTTTTGGTAAATTAAACACATTTGTTATTATTCTACCCATTTCTTGATGATTCATATTTTTTCCTTTCTATAATAATATTTTCTTAGGGTGTATTAGGTACTAAAAATTATGATAATATCTATTTTAGACACAAAACTAGGTAAAGTCAATCGTTAGAAACTATCCTCCTCTAACACTTTAATTGGTAAATTTATATATTTATTGGAATTTTTAACGAATTCATTATAATATATAAATTTATCTAAAGTTTTATATTTTTTGTAAGAAAATAACCGTAAGTGTGTCAACTGAAATCTTATACAATTACTAAAATGCACTTCCATACATCTAAAATAATATTTTTAAATAGTCCAAGTAAATGAAAATGAAAGTGTAAAATAAGCATTATTATTTTTGCAACATTAATAGATTTTGAAGATTCTCTTTAATATTCATACATGACTCACTTACATATGTTTGGTCCATAGTTAAAGCACATTAATATTTAATTTTTTACCTTTTGGATATCTTATAAGGTCACATAATGCACCTGGCCAAGCCTCCGATGCCAAAATATTTTCATATCGAACAACCTTTAAACACTTCATAGTTTAGTTAGTTAATTTATAAAAATTAATTTGAATAAATATATAAATTTCATTTGGCATTAAATAAGAAATATTCAAATTTAAAAATAGTACACTTATCATTTTTAAATTTCAAAAACTTTTCGCTATATAGAATATGATAAATTATTATTAATTTAGTCTTTAAATTATCATCAAATAAAACTTTTAAAATAATGTCAGAATTTGAAATTCCAACTTCACTAAAACCTTTATGTTTACCTTTATAATTATCACTTAATGTAACATTATCACCATCATAGTTATTAAAAGATAAAAATTTTTAGATATTACCAGTCCTATGTTGGAAACATCCATTATACATATACCATGTTCTCATTTTAACACTTGTAATACAAACTTCCTATAAAAAGTAGATTTATGGGAATTTTAGAACCCATGGAATTTTGGTTCCAACTGGATTACTATATGTATTCTTAGGAACTCATAAATTTCAATCATTTATTCTCAAATAATCTTGAAGATAAGGATTTATAAGTAAATTCCTTTGTGTGGGTAGGAGATTTAGGGTATCTTTGTGAAATGAATTTTCATACTGACATATAATCATATATGAAAAACATGTGAAACTTGAAACATTTATACTTGAAACTTTAACAAGGAATAATTTTTAGGCCATTTATTATCATTTACAAGGCCAGTCTTAATTCTATCTAGTTTATTAATCCTTAAAATTTTATCACAATTTTACCTTATGTAAAAAATTATGGAGAGATCTATTTCTAAAATTTCAACTTAAATATTTATCTTTTGATTCTCTCCCAAAAAACTATTATACACCCTTAACTTACCCACATTTTTTCATAGAAAAAGAAATTATTATTTAATTTTCCTTCTCATGTATTTAAATTTAATTATGTGAATATTTTTGTTCTATTTGATTATATTTTAATTCAATACAAGTTGTTTCATTCAAAATATATTTTTTATAAATTCATTTTTATTCAGAGTTTTTTGATGTTTACTTTTATGATCTTTGTGTATACTAAAAATATTTTCCATCTCAAGATGTAATCTATTAATTTATATGAATAGACCATCAATATTTAGATTGTCTTAATTATATTTAGAAGAATATTTTCATATCCACTTACTTAGTTTTATGAATCCATTAAACATGGGTTTCTAATTTTGTTCTTAGAACCAATGTTATACCTTGAATTTGAATCTTTCATATCACTCAAACTAGCTACTGCGTCTTTTTTTCCTTCTTAATTTTATTTCTCTTATTTTTTTATTTCTTTAATCTTAGACATTAAGACTTGATGTACCCTTCATTTTTTCACTAATATCATATAATTTTAAGAGAATAATTAATATTATCATTACGTTATCCACTTAGTTTATGATTATCTCAAGGGTAATCCCTTTTAAATATCCTTGAGTATAAATTCTTCCATCTTATGTGGAAAACCTAAACAAAATTATCTTTTTTCCAACATTATAATTCATAATTAGAGTTGCATGTAGTAAAATGAATTTTTGATTTAAAATATACTCATTTTATTTTCATATTTTCATCATTAGCTATATTTTTTGATTCTAATTCATATTACAGTGTGAATATAAATTTTTTATCTAATGTATAATAATTTAAATAATTACTTTTATCAATTTTTCCATTATTAGAATTCCATTTTGGTTAAATATTTTTAAACTCTCTCAAATAAAACTAAAATTTCTTGAGTTTCTTCTAAATCACAAATAAAATTTAATATACAAGCAATCATATGAAATATTTATATAAAAATTTCTTCTTACAACATTTTAAATCCTTGATATCCATCCCTTAACATGAAAATATTTTTTCTTATCAACTTATCTATTCCAATATGATATACTTGCAATATTTTCTAAATAATATATGATTTTTAGTCTATATTCACATAAATAAGTATGTTTACTCATAGTAAAATATAAAATATTCATTAAATTATGGTCAAGAACACATCTAATGGATTAATTACTAGTTAATGTATCACAATAAGCTTCTTTTAATTTATAAATCTTAACCATAATAGCCTAAAAATCAGTGAATTGATGCTTAAGGTAAGTTCAAAGGAATGAATTTTATTATCTATAATATGTTCTATCGAATAATAGAGACTTTTGAGGGTTTATAAATATGAAAATTAATATGCAGAGGAAATAAATTAGGGATATTCTTA